>JAMRXY010000066.1:0-600000 GCA_024447195.1 Panagrolaimus sp. LJ2414 | reverse complement strand
ATGTTAGAACTAAATCTTTTTTAGTGTAAAAAATAGTCTTTGAAACAAGAACATGTTTCTCGTACTATTTTTTTCCATAACTTTTGCTCAACAAGCTATGAAACGTCGTCAATGAGCATTGCCACGGAACAGTAAATGCAATGAAGACATAACGAATATTTTTAGCTTTTTTTATTCAACAAAAAAACAAAACAAAAACACAAAAAACATAAGAAATTTAAGCATTGTCATCAAAATCTTCATTGAGCTTGTTTTCGGCATAACTGAAAAGGGTTTTTTGTTTTCGATGTCGAAGGAAATAATAAAGAGTAGCAGCAATAAAAATTAGAATAACCAAAATTGGAACAACAAAAATAAGAGATGAGAAAGAAGAAACTTCAGAATGATGATATTTCTTGTCGGTGCAATAATTTGCATCAATCATAGCAAAATTAACTCCTTTGAATTTTAATGGAGTTGAACATTTGAGTTGAGTGTCTTGATGATAATATGTAATTTTCTTTAAATTCATTGAATGAGTTGGATTCAAAATGTCATCAATGAGCCAAGCCATGGAACAATTGCAATTAAATGGATTTCCTCCAATTCCAATTTCTTTAACATTTTGCCAATTTAAAAGTTTTTCTGGAATTGTTGTTAAATTACAAAGTTCGACGGAGAAGGATTCAATTTTTGGGGATTTTTCATTATTTGCATATCCAAAAGCATTTTCATGAATGAAAGAAAGCTTTAAAGAATGAAAAAGATGCAGGGTCGTAAGATTTGAAAAATCACAAAATGCACAATTTTCAATTGAAGAAATTTGGCTATCATGAAGTATGAGATTACTCAAATATTGATTAAAACCAAGCATTGATTGATTTAAGGTAGAAATTGAAGTCGCTCCAAAATCAAGTTGACGAAGGGTTGAAATAGAATTTAAGATTTTAGGATATGTTGTTAAAGGATTATGGTAGAGAGATAAGCTGGTCAAATTACTAAAATATTATTTACAGTACATCAGATAATATGCAAATTAACTTACTGTAGATTCGAGAATAATTGATCAGGGATATTTGAAATATTACAACCTGATAAGCCCAAAGTTGATAAATTCGATAAGGATGTTGGAAAGATCCAAGAATTTTTTGCAAAAAATTGTCCAAATTGTCTATTCATGCCAAGTTCGAGTTCATGCAAATTTGTCAAATATGTGAAATCGACTGAAGAAGGTAACAAAAATTGATTTGAACCTAAACACAAAACTTCGAGAGTTGACCCAAGTTTTTCAGTCAAGACGTTTTCAGTTAAATTTTTTATATCATTAAATACCAAATTTAATGATTTTAGAAGAATAAATTTATCAAAGGTTCCATCTTCAATTTCTGTAATATTATTAGAGTACAAAGTTAAAGTTTTAATATTGGATGCAAGTAATGGTAATGTTTCATTCTAAAAAATTTTAATATTTTAAAATGAATACTGTATGACTATGTTGGACCTACGTTTTTCATGAAACCAAAATTATTGTATTCAAGCTCAACTCTTTCAGGAATAAAATTTGGGGTGACAATTGTAATATTTGCATTTTTCATTTTCTCAACATTCCGGTAATCATAAGCTGCACAAAATAGCTGATTATTTCCATAACAGCGACAATTTTCATCTAAAACATTGGGCATGTTTTTTTAATCGTCTTAAATTTAAAATTAATAAAACTACTAACATTTTTTGCAATCAACATAATAAACAGGAGAAACAGAATTTTCGGTTTCATTTTGTAAAGTTTCTGGAGATGATGGTTGAAGTTCAGAATTTTGGGCAAAAATGACATCGGCCAATAACAAAAATAGGAGCATTCTGCTAAATATTTTGCAGAATTCCATATTTTTATTCAATTTGCGATCTTTTTTTAAAAAAATAGAAATTTTTGGAGCTAACAAGTCGAATTAAGGAAATAATGAGGACTGAATATTTACAGTTAATAAATTCTTTTTTCATTTATCAAAAAAATCTAAGTTAAATGAAATCGATATTGCCATCCATATCTTTGCTGTACTTCGATACCTTAATAAAAAGACCTATATTTTTTAGGCATTGCTGCAATACTAATTTTTTCTCTTCATTTGGGGCAGAAAGAAAATCGAAAATCCATTATCTTAAATTTTTGTAAAGCCTTGATTGATTTGATTTATTTCTTCATCCAAATGAAAACAAAAATTATTGCGCTGTAATTGTAAAAAATATTTTTAAATTTAAACATCTTCATGGTGGATAAAAAGCAAAAATAGAAAGCAATTAAAAAATGTATTAAAGCGTTTTTGTTTCACAAAATGCGGTTATGTTTGATATGTATTTTTGTAAAAGAATTTTTAAAATATTTTAAATTATCAATTTTATTGATTCATTATTTTTAAATATTCAAAAAACGTAAATAAGCTAGAACTAAAAAGAGCTCAGGAAAACAGGAAACCAAAATTTTGTTCAAGGTGTATTTTTTTTTAAAACTAAAAAAGAACATTTAACTTTTAGTCACTAACATTTTTTCTCATTGCTTCAAAAATGGATGTAACAACGCTTTGTCAGAAAAAAGCGATTTGCAAAAAAAACATTTCGATTTTCTTTCTCCCAAAAAATGTTACAACAAAATCTGCGGCAAAATTTTTTAAGCAAAGCTGTAGAAATATTTTTGAGCACCTTGTCTAAATAAAAAACTTTCAATTTTGAAAGTCAAAAAAAACAAGAGAAGAGATTTTTTTGAATATTTTAATATTTGCTAGCAAAAAATTCGCCTAATTATATAATTATTCCCAAATTTTGTTGCTTTAATTGAACAAAATATTTTCTTTGTTAATTTTGCATAGAGCTCATTATTGAAATTATTTTTTAAAGAAAATACTAATTATTAATTCATTCTTTTAAAATTTTGTCGTTTGATGGGGTTCATTTATTCTATTTTGGCTTTCAATGACAATGTTTACCAATAAATTTTATGAATTGCTGCAAAACTAATTTGTTTATTGTTCATTTGGTGAGAAATAAAACTCCATAATTATTATAATTGAATATTTTTGTATGTATAGCCTTGACTGATAAATTTCTCCAAGAAACACGATTCGCCTAATTTGATACGGTAGAAATGTACTTGCACGTATACGTGTAATACGGGTGTCCCAAAATATGATCCGATTTTGATTTAATTGGCAAATTTTTAAAAATAGAGATAATCAAAAACCATTTGCGCCGTTGTGTTCAGAACCGGATGAGGTTTTGTTTGACAAAAATTTTTTATGATTCAGTGATATGCAAATTTGTATGCTTATAAAGGGCGACAGTAACTTCAAACTTTTGAAAACCGTTTTTTATTCTTACTCTCACATTGATAGTGATCAAAACATTTTGTTACCGTTTTTTATCGTTACCATCGCTCTGAATAAGCATACAAATTTGCATATCACAGAATCATAAAAAATTTTTGCCAAACAAAACCTCATCCGATTTTGAATACAACTGCGCAATTGGTTTTTGATAATCTCTATTTTTAAAAATTTGCCAGCCAAATCAAAAACGGATCTTATTTTGTGACACCCTGTATTTTATATGTATGAATATACACAAGAAAACACATTTTAAAATACTTTTATTTATTTATCATTAAAAGACAAGTGGCTACAAAAATTCTATTTTACCGAAAAAGAAGATAAAAATAAATGAATCATTCATTTTTTGTACAAAGTTTGTGACAAAAAATGTCATCATTTTTGATTCGCTACAAGACAATTACAAATTTAAAAAAACTTCCACTAAATCCCATTGGAATTATTTTAAACAGATATTTAACGAACACTGATAATCGAAACCACGGGGGAAATTTTAGTAATTGGAAATGGTTGGGGTTTTAAAAACCATGAAAAGTAGAAGGCAATGAATTCCCGCTTGACAGTTGGAGTTACAAGAAAAATGATGAACATTGGAGGATAGAATTGAATCATTGAAAAGAACCATGAAGTAATCAGGTAATCTTTTGTCTCCGAAAAAAGTCCAACTAAATTTTCGCCATACAAAAGTGCCAAAGATGCCGCCGAAATGATTGTTTGAATTAGGACCCTTTTTTCCATTTGTGTTTGTTTTTCTTTGTTTGAACCTTTGTGAATGAAAAGAAGACCAATTGAAACAAAAACAAGGCATAAACAATTTAATGTAATTGTGATAATTGCATTTCGGCGTACGGTATCTCGGCGATAATCCAAACAGCCTGGGGCAGCAGAGGAAAGAAATTTGCAGTCAAATTTGAAAAAAGTATCCCCGTGTGCAATGAAAGGGAAGAGATAAATGATGGCAAGGAAGAACCAATAACGTTTACCATTCCAAAACTAAAATTATAAAAAATAGAATACTGTATGCTTAAACAAATTTATGTGAAACATTTTTGTGACAAAATATAACATAATGTTTTTTCGTAAAATTTTTTGCATTAACATAACAAACTACCGAAATTTACATACTATGCAAATTATGCAAATTTTGGTAGTTAAATGTATTCTATTATAAGCTCTAAAGATATGTCACTCAAATGTTTAAAAAATAGAATTTATCACACTTTTTGCATGCTGTAACAAAACCTTCCAAATAACCTATGCCGGTTATAAAAATCCCTTACCATTTTATGCAATTTTGGATAAGCCAAAGCTGTCATTCGACTAAGTCCAAGAACAGCTTCCCACATGCCCTGCAGGGATTGCGTGTACCATTGAATTAACAAAACATACGGTAGCAATGGATCATCCAAGCGATAATAAGTTGTTCGACCATAAACCCATGCTACAGTATACGGAATCCTCAAACAATAGAAAGAATTCAAGATATAAAAATATGACGATTGAAAAACAGATTTCGGTTTTCGAAATTCATTACAAAGAAAAATTGAAATTAGAATATTTGCCACAAACAAAATTGCAGCAAAGCCCATTTCAGTGAAATAAATGTAATTAAAAGTGGTTTCATCAATGAATAAATGCATCTTAGAATGAGGCTAGTTGGTACTTTACAGTAATAATATAAATATGTAAAAAAACTTAATTTTACAAAAAAATCGTAGCCTTTTTATATCTGCTAAATATCCAAAAATGAAGGCGTAATCTTGAAAATCCCAAAAGACTTCACCTTTAAAAAATATATCTTTTTTTTGTTGCCAATTTTGGTTAACAAAGAACACCTTTGAGAATTGAATAGAAAAATCTAGTAAAAGTTAAAAGTATCCATTTTTAATTGGAGACTACAGTATTTATTTAACATTTTAATGTCATCTATGTAATCCAATTCAATTCCCAGTTGGATTCCTTTTGAAGTAATGTCTAACAAGAATTGCAAGTTTTACGTTGACCTTTTTAGTTTAAAAAATCCCTAGAACTTTGATTTAATTATCTATAGTTTCAACTATTAATTATGATTTAAATTTATTGTGTTAAAACATAAAAAGTGAAGTCCTTTAGTTTTTTAAATGTGTTTTCAATTCATGTATTTAAATGCCAAATATCAAAATGCTACATTACATGACAGACTAAAACGTCACTGTAATAGCATGTATGAAAATTTGAACAAATTAAATCTTATATTTAAATTTAAATTTTTATAGGGAAGTATAAAAATTTTTGGATTTAAATAAAATATTTTTACATTTTTCCAACAGTAATAAGAATTCAAGATTTTAGTAATTAAAATTTACAAAACAATAAAACATTAAAGGGAGTGTCGCAGTCAGTTTTTTTTGACGGACAAAGACAACAAACGATGCATTCTTTATCATTGCTTTTCTTTCGTGTTAAAACCACTTTTGGCTAAATCAGGCAGCACTGCGACAGTCTCTTTAACAAAAATGTTGATTTTAAATTTCAAAAATTGCAAAACACATTCACAGAAACAAGGAATTTGTATTTTCTGCTAACTTTAAATTTTGTTTTGAGATTTTTATTTAGATTCATTTTTTAGCTTTTTTGTCAATCAAATACTAGAAGAATCTTGGTCAACATTGTATTTTATGTTATCAAAAAACAATCGAAAATGATTGAACTTGTAAACTCAATAACTTCCCAGTGATAACCGTAAACACTTCCTTCAAAGATCACACTTGAAATACAAATTTATAATCCGTGACACGATTATTGTATATTTGTATTTAACATAAAAAAATTTCCCACGCAGTGAAATTTATTAAAAATAAAACCATGAGAACCGCCAAAAACATTTACAACAGTAATTATTTTAGATGTTCATTGGGATTTTCTCAAAAAAAGGTTTGTTTTTTTTAGGTTATTCAATAATACTTAACAGATTTCTGGAAATACAGTTTTGAATAAGGTTTTAATGAACAGGATATTTGCTTTTTTGAGAAAATAAGTTTTGAGATAAAACGAAAATTTAATTAAATGAGTTTCTTCCACAAGAACATGGAAGGTTAAAATTTATAATATTTGTTCATCAATGTTAAAAATCTGTGATCAAAAGTGTTTGAGCCACTTCAAATTTTTTGTGTGTAGTATTCAAATTTCTTTCAACCTCTTTTGAATCCTTTGAACTTTCCAGTGTGAATATGTGTTACAGTAATCTACGACTTATTTTAATTATTTATGAAAAAATATATTTTGAACATCCAAAAAATGATTAATTTTTACAATAGTTTTTGATCTATTAAGTTTCATAGTTTGAGCCTTTTATTGGCATTTTTATTTCAAAACATATTTCTAACCACTCATTTAAAAACCAATAAATACCTTTGAAAAATAAATTGTTTTCGATGAATAAAAACTTTTATGCGTGTTTTTATGCATTTCAATGAAATCTGCTATTTTCAACAAAATAAATTCATCATTTTAGGTTATTTATAAAAAATGCAGACAGCTGTGATATTTGTTATTGCAACATATTTAGTCCAAATATTTTCAGCATTTTTTACACAATGGCTTTATTTTGCTGGACCACAACCTCCCCTTCCTGTTACCACTGTTACACCATATTTAAATTACACAGAAATATTTTTTGGATTGCTAGCTTTATTTTTTATTGGAATATGGGTGCAAAATTTAATGAAATCTTCATTAATGCATACAAATTTAAAATTTGTTTGTTATCTTATCTCTTTTCATATTGTAACTGGAACAATTTTAAAGTAAGTTAAAATTTAAATTACAGGGTGTCCCAAAATAAGATCCGATTTTGATTTGGCTGGCAAATTTTTAAAAACCAAGATATCCCAAAACAGTTTGCGCAGATGTGTTCAGAAACGGATAAGGATTTTATGTGCTAAATTCTTTTTTGAAATCTGAGATATCATAATCTGCACGCTTATAAAGAGCGAGAGTAACTTCAAACTTTCGAAAACCGTTTTTTATTATTACTTTCACATTAATAGTAACCAAAACACTTTATTATCGTTCTTTGTCGTTACTATCGCTCTTAATAAGCATACAAATTTGCATATCACAGAAACATCAAAAATTTGTGTCAAACAAAACCTTACCCGAATCTAAAAACAGTTTTTTCATATCTTTAAAACTAAAAATTTGCCATCTCATTCAAAACGGGAAACTTATTTTTGAGGCACCCTGTATTGTTAGCAACTTTTATAGAATTTTTGTATCATAATTTTAAATTTACGTGGCAGATCTTTAAAACAATTGAAATTTTAGTATTATTTTAACCATTGATAAATTTACAAATTTTATATTTCTTTCACCACAAATGCGCTTTGTGATAAAAATTGTTTATGGATGTGCAAGAAATCATTTTACCATTGATCCCGGTGCAGCGGCACTTGAAAGAGGTCTTGCCACATTAAAGGTTGCTAATTATGAAAAAGTAACATCTCGAAAGCAATGGTGCGCTTTAATGTTTCTTAAAGTTTGTTCATTGTTTTTATCTGAGATATTAATATTACTGTTTTTAGGAAATAATTGTAATAATTTTATATTACATTTTTACCTTTGTTTCACAGGGGCCAATTATTTTTGGAAGTTTTTGGATCTTGTGGTTAATCGTTACAGTAATTGTAAGTTTTTTAAGTGTTTCAAATGATGATAAACTATGTTGTTTATTTTTTACTATGTTAAAAATTACGCATCTTAAATTTCCCATGAACATTTGGTCTTTGGGGTAAAAACAAATTTTACAAAGATTTTTTAAAATTTAAAAAACGCAGACTTGACACAAATGACTAAAAAAACATTAATACATCATATTCAAGTTTAGGTCACAGTCATACTGTATCGAGTAAATTTACGATCATACAAAACTCGAATTGGAACTTTGCATTTAACAACCCGATATCAAACAGTTGAAAATATTCGATGCCTAAAACCTGTCTTAATTTATTCATTTTTGGCAGTGATACAAAATGTTATCGCCTTCATTTTGATCCTGTTTTTGTTTATTCATATTTATGCAGGCGACTATAATGGCGGAAGTAATCTTGAAAGTATGGTAAATTTAATTGTCGCAATATTTTGTGCTTTTTATCCTGTTTGTTTTTTGGCATACAGTTCACGAATTCGAAGAATGATAAAGTAAGCGTTTCTACTTTAATTATCGCGAAAATTAAATTTAACAAATTTTTAGAAAACAATTTTCTCGTAAATCAAGAGCTATCTCTCCCAAATCAACTCAAGTTTTATCAGTAATGGGAAAAGTTTTGACCTCAAAAAATGAACAAAATATTTATTTTAGTCAATTTAATACTGCCTGGAAATAAAATATATTTTAAAAAGTTATATTTTTATAAATGCATAAATTAAACATTTAAGTTTTGTAACTGTTTTACATGAAAAAGTTATTAAGCGAAAAATTACAATACACTTCTGGAAATTCCATAAATGTGAAAACATCATTTTTCTCTGCATGAAAAGTTGGAAAAATTTTATTTTGTACGTACAAATTTTGTGTTGCTAATAAAAAAAATTTTGTTTGTGTTTGTGAGAAATTTTCGGTTGTTCGAGAAATCTTTTTCACCTCCTTGTTAAAAAATTATACAAATGACAAATTTGTGAAGTTTTTGGATTTTATAAAATTTTTCACTAAAAATACAGATTTGGGGCCATTAAAACCATACAGACACACATGTTTTTTAAAACCAATAAATTATGGTTTTCTTCGTTTTTTATGATCTTTGAGTTTTTTCATTTTTTTATTTCCTTTTAATTTCAAAAGTAATTAATCCCATTTTAAAGTTAATTGCTTACAGCGAATAAAAATTACCTGCTTTTTTCCGCTTACAAGAATTTTGTCTATATTTTTAATTGCTACTTTTAAAACACAATAATTGTAATCATTTCTTCTTAAATTCCGGGCTGTTTACAAGCGATGCAAAAAGCGGTGATTTTTGTCGTTGCAACATATGCGTCACAAACCTTTTTTGCATTTGTAATTCAATGGCTTAATATTGCAAAGCAGCAAGCTCCCCTTCCGGCTACGGTAGTGACAAAGTGTTGTAATTTTACTGAAATATTTGTTGGTGTATTAACTCTATTATTTATAAGCATATGGATAAAAGATTTAAGGAAATCATCGCTAATGCATGCAAATTTGAAATTTGTTTGTTATCTGATTTCTTTTCATATTACAACTGCAAGCATTTTACAGTAAGTTTAGTTTTCAATTTAATGTACAGAGTGCCCAAAAAAATGCGCAGGCCTTTATTTTGCTTTTAAGTTTGAATCAATATTATTCTCAAACGAATAATTATATTGTGTTAGTTTGGCAAAAAGTTTTGTCATGTTCAAATTTTGTACGCTTATTTGCAGTGAGAGTAAGAAGAAAAAGCGATAACAAATTGTTCTGGTTACTATCAGTGTGAGAGTAATAATAAAAAAGCCAAAATCTAAAATTTGGAATTACTCTCATTGCTAATAAGCTAATAAAAATTTGTGAATGTTTATTTGAATGACTAGAAACAAAATCTATCTGTTTTACACCAAAACTTTAAAATAATTTTCCGTCAAAACCAAGGCCGTAGGCAGAAAAAAATTTCGGGGTGGGCATTTTCATTTCAGGCGGGGGGGGGCACGCCTTTGATCTTTTGCCGCCTTAACACGGCGGCGGCAAAAGATCAAAGGGTTTTCCCCTGTTTCGGGGGGGGGGGGCACGTGCCCCAAATGCCCCCCCCCCTCTCTACGGCCTTGGTCAAAACATTAAATTCCTTAGTTTAACATAAATATCTCTAGTTTTTAAGTTTTCATAAACTGTTGTTTAACAACACTTACTAATAAAGATGGTTTCAGAATTGTAACGATAATAGACCGATATAATCAATTTATTCCGTCATCCATAAAAATATTAATAAGATTCATTCTCGGAAGCGCAAGAGTTCATTTTATTCTTGATCCAGGAGCTGCTGTACTTGAACGAGGCATTGCAACGCTTAAAGTTGCTAATTATGAGAAGGCAGCATCCCGGAAGCAATGGTGTACGCTTATGTTTATTAAAGTAAGTCAAGATCATTAAAGCTGCAATGAATCAATATTGTTGCTTTTTACAGGAAATAATTGGAATGTTTCTTTCTTACACTTTAACCTATGTTACGCTGGGGCCGGTAATATTTGGAATTTGTTGGATATTTTGGTTAATTGTTACAGTAATTGTTAGTTTTTTGAAGAGTTTTTGATGATAAAAAACGAGGGATGTGGTGTTTATATTATTTGGTAAAAATGCATCATTTATTTCCCATGAACACTTGCGCTTTTTTAAACATTTACCAACACTTAGGTATTTTTGGGTTTTAATTAAAAGTTTTTCATCTACAAAAACACACAAGTAACTAAGCAACATTTATGTAAAACTTCTAATTTAATCAAGATTTAATAATTAATCTCTTATTTATCTAAAAGTTGGGCCTTGAATTAAAACTAATTAATTTTTTAATTAATACGAAGAAGGACTTAAAGTTTACAAAAAATCAATAGAAATACGTAAGAGAATTAATAAACTTCCGGAACTAGTGTACTCATTATTCTCATTAATTTCAATTACAGTATTCATTAAACAATTAACTTCTGACATTTGATTTTAATAAAAAAAATCATTCAGATCGCAATAACACTGTATCGAGTAAATTTACGATCATACAAAACTCGAATTGGAACTTTGCATTTAACAACCCGATATCAGACAGTTGAAAATATTCGATGCCTAAAACCTGTTCTAATTTATTCATTTTTGGCAGTAATACAAAATGTCATCGCATTCATTTTACTTCTATTTTTATTTATCCACTTGATGTCTGGAGATTATAATACCGGAAGCAATTTGGAAAGCATGATAAATTTATTAATTGCAATCTTTTGCGCTTTTTATCCGGTGGCTTTTTTGGCATATAGCTCAAGAATTAGAGTACAAATGAAGTAAGCTTTTAATTAATTACACTTTTACATAGTTATGCAAATTTTCAGAAAACAATTTAATCGAATTGGCCGTGATTCAACTGTTTCACCAATGTCGACTCCGGTTTTATCAGTGATGGGCAAAGTTTTAACATCGAAAAATGAACAAAACATTTATTTTACACAATTAGACACTGCATGGAAATGATTATTTCATCTATCATCATTTCAGCATTTTACAGTTCTTCCGTAACTTTTCTGTATTATCACCCACAGTTTTGAAATATCAAAGAATTGGCCACTAAAAGTGCCGGAAACGGCAGCCTTGAAAATCATTTTTATTGTTTACTTTGTTTTTTGCAGTTATTGTACACTTTGTTTAGCTTCCTTTTTGTTTTTACTTTATTAATAAATCATAAATACATATTTTTGTTAATTTTATTGGGCTTTAAATTTGCCATTTGTAAACCATAAAGTTTTAGAAACTGTCACACTTCAAAAGTTTACAAACACACCCTCTAACGAAATCTAACGAAGAACTTTTACAAATTTTGCTTTCAGAATAAGTGCAAAATGGAAAATTTTATCCAAAAGTGGTTATGAGAAGTTCTTAAAGTTGTTTAAGTGTAAATAATGAAAATACAAGAGCAATGACTATTGGATATTTTGTTATTGTTTTCGCATTACGGTACAGGGAATCCCTTTGAAGGATGTTTTTCAAGTTTTTTTATAATTAAAAAATGAGCAATTTTAGTATTTTTCATAAAATTACGTTAACTTTGTTTTTTCAAATCCATTTCGGTTTTTTGACAGTAAATTAGTACCCAAAACTAGCAAAGTTTCAATATTTGTATCCTACATAAACTCTCACGCTAAATTTTCTTTAATAAAAGTACGTACTTTAGTAAAAAATTTGAACTTCCAAAAACGGTAATTTTTTGTCATCGTTGAAGTTTCTCAAAGAAATTTCCCTGAAAAATATTTTAATTATAATCAGAAATAATTTTGGCTACGAACAAAAATTTTTTTGGTTTCTTCTTCTTTCATTTATTATTTTTGAATTTAGAAAAAAAGGTTTTTGCTCGCAGTAATCTTTGTTGCTACAATTAAATAATTGGACAAAAAATATGCTGTTTCAAAAGATTATCATTTTTGGCACTTTTATAAAATCCACCTCCCTCTTTTGCATTTTTTTGATGAGTCTAAAATGCAAATTTTGACACTTTCAATGCCTCTTCTGTCTCAAGTATCTAATTTTTAAATTAATTAAAAGCGAAATTAAATATTCAAATTTTTAGATCAAAAATGTCAATTGAAAAAGCTGTCGTATTTGTTATTGTAACATATTCGGCACAAATAATTTCGGCATTTTTGACCGAATGGTTGAATCTATATTTTCCACCAGTTCCACTTCTGACTACAGTATTCTCATTGTATTTAAACATTATTGAAATATTCTTTCATCTTTTGACTCTTTGTGTTATTGGATTATGGGTTTATGACCTAAGGGAATCTTCGCTAATGCATGCAAATTTGAAATTTGTTTGTTATGGAATTTGTTTCCATCTTTCAACTGCAAGCTTTTTTCAGTATGTTTGATTCTTTGATTGCTGCAATAATTTATTTATCAGAACAATACAGTATAAATTTTTAGGATTGTTTTTACAATTGACAAATACGCCAATTTTATTCCATTTCCAATTTATTCAATAATTATTGCAGTTCATGGTTGTTCAAGAATGCATTTTACACTTGATCCCTGTGCAGCTGCACTTGAAAGAGGTCTTGCAACCCTGAAAGTAGCCAATTACGAAAAAGCAACATCTCGAAAAAATTGGGCTCTTTTTATGTTTGTTAAGGTTTGTAATGAGGTACTTGTCATTGTGTAAATATGATATTGTAGGAATTTATTGGAATTGTTACTTTTTATATTTTATCAAATGCTGGAATTGGGGCAATTTTATTTGCAATTTTTTGGGTTCTGCTTTTAATTTTTACGGTTACTGTAAGTTTTTTTATGTCTTGGCAAAGGACGTAGGGTACGAGATTTATACAAAAAGGATAGTTCCCATAAAATATAAAAACACTTATATGATCTTTAGTTTTTTTTGCAAATCGTAAGCCTTGAACATTTTGAAAATCGTAAAACTTTTATCATCAAAAACAACTTAATTAAAAGTGTTTATGATTTATTTGTTTTTAAAATTTTATTTCGAAGTTAAAAAACTTAAATTAGATTCCAGAAACGATACCAAAACTTTTTTCAATAAAGACAGTAATCTGTAATGTTCTTTAGTCTTCAACATCCTCGTTGACGTAAAAACAAATTTGCACTTTACTTTTTTGATGCCTTTTCTTGTTAATAAAAAACACAAATTTGTAGTTTTTTTTTATCAGAATTCAGAATTGTCATGCATTTTCTCGTTAACAAATTTGTAGACTTCAGAACTGTTGTCCAATTAATTGTGTAAACTTTATGTTCATTTCTACTCACAAAATTCCTCATTTCAGACTGGAATAATACTGTATCGAGTAAATTTACGATCATACAAAACTCGAATTGGAACTTTGCATTTAACAACCCGATATCAAACAGTTGAAAATATTCGATGTTTGAAACCCGTCTTAAGTTATTCATTCCTTGCTGTTACACAGCAAATTATTGCATTTATGCTGTTGTTTGCTATGTTTGTTCACTTTTACAGAGGGGAATTTGTTCTTGGAATTATGATCGAGAGTGTGATGAATCTTGTAGTTGCTGTCTTTAGTTTTCTTTATCCGATATCATTTTTGGCATACAGTTCCAGGATTAGAAAAATGATAAAGTATGTTTAATGCAACGATTGAAAAGAAGTTTTAATATGCAAATTTTAGTAAACAATTTACTCGAAAATCAAGAGCTATCACACCCAAATCAACTCAAGTTTTATCAGTGATGGGAAAAGTGTTAACTTCAAAAAATGAACAAAACATTTATTTTACTCAATTTAATACTGCCTGGAAATAAAATGTACTTTTTGATTTGTCACAAATGTTGTGTTTTTTGTTATCCTTAGGAATTTTTAGCAAAGCTCCTAAATCATAAAGCTACTTTCAAATAAACAAATGTTAAAATAAGCGAATGTGATAATTTAAGAAAAACCATGGTTTACAATTTTTTTTATGAAATTCATGGAATTATAAAATCCAAAAGTTAAAAATAAACTTTTAATCTTTAAAAGTTGACAAAGTTTTGTGTTCAGCAAGCGTAGGAGTCGTCTGCGACTACACTTTTACTCACTAGAACAGTTACAAATCTGAACTAATGATATTCTTTTTTACATTAATTTGTATTCTATTTAGATTCTCACACTCGAAAAAGTTTGACAGTGTTTATTGGAAGGTTCTGAAAACTGCTCCCAAATATTTCTAATCTCTGAAAGCTGTTCACTGAGATTCTGGAATAAGAAAATGTTAGTTCAACAAAGTTTTTATTCGATACAACTTTGAACTCTTTAAAAAACAAGATATTACTTAATATCTATCCCCAACGCTTAATTGAAAAAACGTCTGTCTGTGGAATGTTACGTCAACGAAAAATGTATCGATGTTTGGTATTAAAATAAAGGTAATGTTGTGAGTATAATGAAAATGATAGGCACTAAGTCCGGAGGTAGCCATTTGGAAGAGCTAAGGAGCTTTGAAAGTGAGATCCAACGAAGAATGAAAGGAAATATGTAAATTAGTTGAAAACAAAGAATAGTGAATGCGTGTGAATGAAAATGATGATAAATGATAGTTGAGAGAATGCAATGAAAGGGAAAACGAATGCAATTTCAAGGAGAATAAAAACCATTATCACAAAAGTAAGAAGGAGGCTAATAGCCACATAAAAGGTAGACTTAATTTGTTGGCTATTATTTGTATTTGACAAATGATAATTAAACAGTGAATGTAAATAAAAATGATGAGATTATAATTAAATTAACGTTGATATAAAACATTGTCGTGGGCAGGCCGTAGGCCTGCCCCACGCTTTCTGCTGAAAGAAAGAAGGGAATGGAAAATGACCGCATGAACGGGGACGAGAACGAAGATGAAGTCCAGGTTGAGTGGCACACGGACATCGTGAAACAAGAATTTTGTCGGTAATAAAATAGCAAAAATTTTGAGAACTGAGTTGAGTAATTATTAATAGAACTGGCGGGTATTATAATTATCAAAATAATTTCAAAAACAAGAATGATGAAAATTACAGAAAACTATGAAAAAAGAGTAACCAAATGTCTGCGGCTAGATTGAAACGGGATGCCTCTGCAAAAACGTATATGCTCTGGCGCAAAATTTTTGTAAGAATGTAAATTATTATGAAGTTGTGGAAGAAAGGTAAGATCAAAAAATATGTTCGGTAAAAAATGTAAGCGTGTTACTTTTACAATATGTTGTGCTTTACAATTGTTTCAAAAAATAATTAGACAAAAATTACAACCATTGATTTTCGTTTTTTTAAAATAGCAGTCTGCTGGCTATTGTTTGTATTTGATTTCGATAAATGAATGTTGAAAAGTGAATGTAAATGATGAGATTATAATTTAATTAACGTCGGTATAAAACATTGGCGTGGGCAGGCCGTAGGCCTGCTCCTAGCCTTCTCCCGGCAGAAAGAAGTGAATGGAAAAGGACGGCATGAACGGGGACGATAACAAGGATGAAATTCGATTTAGGCATTTAGGCACAAAAAATCGAATTAGGGTTGTCATGGGGTGGCGCGCCAGGGCGCGCCCGCCCGGGCGCAGAGGTGTTGTCGTCCGGGCGCGCCCGATGGTTGCGCCCGGTCCAAAATCCAAATGATGGTAATTTTTTCCAAAAAATTGACAAAACAACAAATTAATTCCTTATATAATTTTCGTTTTTTAGCCAAAAAACGATAAGTGTAACAATTAGCTATGCTGCCTTTAATTTTTAGCATGTGTTACAGTATCATGAGGATACTGTAACACATGTAATTTTCACGTTTTTTTATCTTTAAAAATTAGTAACGACAAAAATAAGTAAAATCATGCTTAAATAATGCTGTTTATGGCTAAAATACCCCTTTTTGGCATTTTTATACTGTACATATTAGTAAAGTTGAATTTTGAGGTCACGGGCGCATGCGTTACTTTTAATTTCATTTTTACAAAAAACATGAAAATAAAAGTAACGTAGTCGTGATTTGTTAAAAAATCCGTTAAACCCATGTCTAAAAATAAGCAAAGACTAGGAATAAGCGGAACTAACAAGTCAACTGGGATGAGAAGAGCGGGCATCTTTGCAAGCGATAGATGGGCATCTATAGGTGTGCAAGGCTTAATATCTATGGGAACGTGTAATGAGATATAACGTTGAGGATAAACGTGATTTATTAAAAGACCCGGCGAAGCCGGGTCTTTGCTTGTAATTGCTTTAAGTTGGAAAATAATAATTTTCAATCCTGAACTTTTCCATTTTAATTGTTTTGCGAGATAAAAATGTTTATTCGAAAAGTAATAATATTTATTGTCATCATTTATTTGGCACAAATCTTTTCGGCATTTGTTACACAATGGTTAAATATTTTTATTCCACAACCTTACCTGCCAATTACTGTATTTTCAACATGTTTGAATTTTGTTGAAGTATTTTTTCTTTTAATTACAGTTTCTATGATTGTAATATGGGTACAAGATTTGAGAAAATCTTCATTAATGCATTCAAATTTAAAGAGTGTTTGTTATCGAATCTCTTTTCATATTGCTACAGTATCGGTTTTACAGTAAGTGTTTTTTAAATTACTGCAATACATTTTCTCTTTTTCAAATGGCGGGTAAATTTTCCTGTTTAGTTTGCACAGTTGTTTTTGGGTATACGAAAAGAATTTGTTTTTTTTAAATTTTTTTTGAAATCTTAGACATGCAAATTTTGTACGCTTACTAATAGCGAGAGTTACGATAAAAAACGATAATAAAATGTTTTGGTTACTATCAATGTGAGAGTAACAATAAAAAACGGTTTTCAAAAATTTGAAGTTACTCTCACTCTCTATAAGCGTTTTTGGATATCACAGAATCATTAAAAATTTTAGAACATAAAATCCTATCTAATATCGAGCATAATTGTGTTTTCCGTTTCTAAAAATATCAGTGTATTTGTTTTTTGGAAAACACCGCCGTCGGGGAAAATTGGAAGTATCGCCGTCGCCGTCGGCGGCATCCTTTGATGTGCGGCATCGTCTTTTGAAGTTTTTCAAAATACTGCCGTCGTCGTCACCATCGCCGTCGTCGTCACCATCGCCGTCGACGGCAACGGCGCGAATACACTGAAAAATATTATTATCTAAGAATTTGCCATCCATTTGAAATAGCGAAAATTATTCGAGAAACCCTCTTTAGGGTTGGCAGTTTTTTAAAGTTTATTTGAATGTTAAAAATTTCAGGATAGTTACAATAATTGATAAATATACCGAGAGTAGATATATTCCAAGATCTCTTTTTATGTTAATTACAGCTGTTCATGGTTGTTCAACAATGCATTACACACTTGATCCATTTTTAGTTGTCATTGAAAGAAGTCTTGCTACTCTTAAAGTTGCGAATTACGAACAGCTTACTTCTCGAAAACGTTGGATTGTTTTAATTTTTATTCAGGTTTAAACTAATTTTATTTAAAATATGTTTAAATTGGCTTTTTAGGAGCTATTTGGGATTGTTGCCTTCTATGTTTTTACGTCTAGTACTGTTAGCGCAATACTTTTCGCAATTTTTTGGATTTTACTTTTAATTTTTACAGTAATTGTAAGTTGGTTTTTAAAAAAGGTCGTTTCTGTGAACTTTCAATTTTAATACAAAGTTTTAAGTACACGTTATTTACCCGAGCTGTTTAAGAATTCTGAGTATTTAAAATTGTCTTTAAAAAATATTCAACATAAATACGTGTTTTTGGAAATTAATTTAAAGTTTAATTAGTTGGCAGAAATTTTTTTTGAATCTTTCCAGAAGAAAAACACTGTGTTTTGAAGGGATTCACTTCAAAAATCTTTATTCACATACACTTTTACGTGCGCGAAAATATGTACTTTACAGTTTAGTCCCCTTTACTGTAGCCTCCAATTTCAGACTGGAATAATACTGTATCGAGTTAATTTACGATCATACAAAACTCGAATTGGAACTTTGCATTTAACAACCCGATATCAAACAGTTGAAAATATTCGATGCCTAAAACCTGTTTTAATTTATTCATTTTTGGCAGTGATACAACAAATTGCTTCTTTTGCTTTACTTCTTATTATGCTAATTCATCTGATCAATGGCGATACCATTCTGGGAAGCAAATTTGAAAGTGTGACAAATTTGGTGGTCGCGGTTTTTAGTGCTACTTATCCCATGTCATTCCTAGCTTATAGTTCTAGAATAAGAAGGTTATTAAAGTAAGTTCAGCATTACGTAACATAAAGGTGCTGACTAATGTCAATATGCAAATTTTTAGAAGAAAACTAAAATTGTCTCAAAAATCAGGTGTTGTCTCTCCAAAATCAACTCAAGTTTTATCAGTGATGGGAAAAGTGTTGACCTCAAAAAATGAACAAAATATTTATTTTACTCAATTTAATACTGCCTGGAAATAAAATACTCATGATTAAAATACCTAATTTGCTATCTTCATTTCTTACAATTTGCTAAAAAATTGAACGCTATTTTAAAGGAAAACCAATAAATTTCAAGGTTATTAAAAAGTCGTTCATTATTATTTTTTGATGTTCCTTTTTTGATGTAATTAAATCTTTTCGGTTTGAACAAATAAATAAAATGAGGAAAAAAGGAAAAAGATATGTTTTGTATTGCAATGGTCCGAGACATGAAAACAAGATTAAGGTCGTCGTCTTTGGTTTATCCCGTTCTCGAATACGTCAATGTCAAATGAAAACAATCATGTCATTTTTCACGAGGACATGATGACGATATTATTACAAGTCTATAATATTCGTTTTTGGGGTGCATTTTTATTTGATTATCTCAGTACCAGACTTTAAAAAATTAAATAAACATTTTTTACGACTTTGTTTTAAAAAGAGTTAAAACATTTTTCTTGTAGTTTTGGATGGTGATTTTAATTTAGAAGATCATCTACAGTTTGTATTGAGATAATTTTGATGTTATGGCGATTGGTAAAATTATTTTACAACCTCGAAAACCTTTGAATTTCCACAAACCAATTTTTATGTCAATAAAAATCAAAGAAAATTGAGGTAAAAATAGAAAGAAAAAGAGTTTTTATTTTTTGCAGACAATTGGGTTTATGATCTTTTTAAATTGATGGTTTTAAAAAATTACTGCCTTTATTGACCTGAAAAATGGACTAAGGTCGTCATAATTTTTTATGGCATAATTATTTTCTTTAAAGTTGATTTTCCGGGAAATAATAGGTAGTTATTTCGGCGTCGTGTTCTTCCCTTTTTACTGAATACTGTAATCTAAGGTTACTGTAGCTAAAAACTACGTTTGTTAAAACAACTTTTTTTTTCAATTTTCGCGCTAAAAACTTTTCTCTAAAAAAGTCAGTTTTGCTTCGAATAAAAAATACAAGCAACAAAGTTCACGCAATTAATTCACAGTTTTCGTTCACTTTCTACCTCTTTATTCTCGCAATCAAAACGAAATTCAAAAGTGCTGCTTAATGTGTCCGTTTTTTTCTCTCTCTCACTTTCTTCAACATTTAATAGCTTAAAATCAATGCGCAAATGAGAGACAAAAAAAACTTTTAATGAATTACTTTTTTATAATATTTGCGATTTGTTTTGCTTTAAATCACTTTTTTTATTGCTACTTTTAATGTTGCTTCAGATATTTTATGTTCCTTTTTTATCCGTTCTTCTTTTGAATTAAGTGGATAATGCTTCTTAGAAAATCAAAGTATGTACTTTTTTGGAGATTTTTAGAGAAGAACAAAAACACAGTTTAAATATTTGTGTTTCGATCGAAAAAAAAGTTTTGGACAATTTGACAACTTTCAATCAACACAGTTTTTACGATTTTAGTTTTGATTTCGATTTAACCCATAATTTAATAAAAAACTGCTCGCATTTTATTACCCTTTTTTCTGTATTGTGCAAAAAAACTTCATTCTTCTTCCATCAAATAAAAAATTGTTATCTATTATTGTCCATGAATCATGAAGCATCATTGATTTTTGCTGCATGCTTGTATTCTTTTTCTTTTCAGACCTCTTTTAAAAGTTTCCTGTTTTAATTGAAAATAAGCTGGCAGAAATGAATTCTCCAAGATTCCCCGATAATTTTCACGTTTTTAAACTTATTTAACGCTTCAAAAGTTTTTAAGCTTCTTTCGCGCTTTAAAGTTTAAATTAAACTTTAATTTTAATCTTTTCTTAGTCAAATAGGTTGGTTTCGTAAAGCTGAGGATTAAGTTGGTTTTTTGGTATCTTCAAATATCATAACTTGGCTAACAATTTTGTTGGTAAAATCTAAATGTTTAAAATGGAAGAATTCAATTCAACTATTTTAAGTACAAAAAATACAAAAAATTTTCATAGATATAAACTCAAATAAAAATTTAAAAACCCTTTTTTCTCCTTCATTGTGAATTTCGAGGCTTAAAACCTCTACTTGAATTAAGCTCTTTTTTCTAAATGTCTTACCACTGATTTATTTTTCACCTTTGCTTTTTGATTAATCAGAAGATTAAAGACAGTTTAAAATGTCTACAAAACAAAAACTTTTGTGCATTGTCTTTAACCCTTTTTTCATTCTTATTCAATTCAATTGCATTCATTGATGGTGAAATGAATGATTAAAGCAATCCCCAAAAATTCAACTCAAATTCTTTTTATTATTTTTCTTTAAAGAATTTCTTCAAAAAATGACTTTTATTTCTTGCTATTTTTTGCTTCAACTTTGTACATTATTTTTCTTTGATTTGATTTCAGGAAGTTTTGTTTACTATAAAAAAATTGACATTTTAAAAAAAAATTTGATGAACTAGTTTTTTTGTTAACTTTTTTTTAAAACGGAGTTTCCCTTTTTTCAAAATACAAAAAGGTGAGATCTAACCGGATTAATGAGATCTCAAAAAAGATGAAGAAGAAATTATTATGTTGGATTTACTTTCTTCTTTTTTTTTCATTATTATTTTCAAGTGTTTGATAATTGCAAAAATAAAAAGAAAAGGAAAGGTAAAAAAAATAGCAAAACAAAGGGCGGTTGTTTTTATTGTTCTTGACCGACACTTGAAAAAAAAGTATATATGAAGTTGAGAGAAGAAGAGGGGTAGTTTCCCCTTTTATCTGTTTTTGACATTTTATTTCTGTATCAATTTTTTGTGGCAGAGCAATGTAGAAAATGCTGAGTTTTTAAAAATCCAAGATTTCTGTTTTTTTCAAGCTCTAATAATCTCATTTATTTCATGATTATAAAAACATTAATTTGTTTAAAAAACCTAATAACTTTTTTAATCAAAGATGACTGTTAAGAAAACCACATGTTTTTTTATTATCTCTGACATCATTTTATAGATGAGAAAATAATCAGGTTTTAGTTTATTAATGGAATGTCAGAAATTTTTTGTTAAACTTTTCATTACCAAAAAAACAACTCCTTTTTATGCGCGAAATAAAAGAATGATAAAAAAAAAAGTTTTAAAAAAAAAAAGAAGGTTCTGATTCATAAATTCTGAACTTTGTTTTATTTTTGTTTATTTTGGTTTTCCTTCTTCTATTTTTCTAACAACAAAGGTTTTGTTGAAGACCGAAACTGTCTCATTTTCATTGCGTGTTTTGATATTTTATTGCAATACACTTTTTCACGCTTCTTTCAATTTTAAATTTTCGATATTGTTATACTTTTTCTTACCTTTATTTTATTGTTTATCCCTCATCTTTTTTTCTTCGAACATTGTTTTATTTCTATGAATTTTCTTAAAGTCCCCCTTCTTCTTTTTTTGACACTCATTGAATTTCTTCCTTTTTTTATTGTTATTAGATTTTTATTGTAGTCGAATATATATGTATTTTTTTAACCTTGTCATTGTGGTTGTCGTTATCGCGTTTTTGTCGTCTTCTTCTTTTTCTTCTTTCCTTATACATCTTTATCCATCGTTCGTTTTCTTTTTCCTTTTCTTCAAAAAAATTTCAATGACGTTAAAAATAAAAATTTGTATCAAAAAATTTGACAAGCCGCCAAAAAAATCATAATAATAATATTCGCCAACTCAATTCTCGCGCAAATCAAAAAAAATTGACCTGACTGGTTTTTTTGCTGCTGTAGACACTTTTTTTGATGCTGCTGCTTTTCATAGACACTCAAGCTTGCTCACTTTCTTTTTTTCTCTCTTCGACTTCACCTTCTTTTTTTTAAATGCTGCTAACTAAACGGACGACATTCATTCACTTTCACAGTGGTCAAAGGTCCTTATTGGGAAGGAGGGAAGGAGAAAAAAATCTTGTCATCATCATCAACAGCAGCAGCAGCAACATTGACAACCACGGCGGGGGTCGAAAGATTGGAAAAAAAGTAAGGAAGCTTACAATATTGAATTGACCATAACCAACCACCTGGCTGCCGCTTTTTTTTTGACGAATTATGATTCTCCGATGGCAATTTTGCATCTGTAACAAAAAAAATGGACATCGACCTCCCATTTTTCTTCCATCTTTCTTCCTTCTCTGCAAAAAAATGAAAAAGGGGGAATTTTTTTGGCGCGTTCTTTTTTTTTCAATCGACGTTCGAAACTCTAACTTTCTTTCTTTTTTGTTGTCAAAATTGGGATGAAAAAAGTCTTCCCTCTTTCTCTCTTTTTTTTGCATCCACGGATCTTTATTTTATTCAAAAAAATAAGTCTTTTGTATCCCATTTTTTAAAGAAAGAAAAAAAAGTTTTACAAAGCATCTTTTTTTGCAAAAAATAGGATTATTTTATGATCTCTCTTTCTCTTTTTTTGTTGTCATGCCGGCTTTAAAAAGACAAAAAATTGAGGTTTTTGTTTGAAAAAAAAAAGTTTTTTGGAATGCCTTTTACAATTCCTTTTTTATTTGTTCAAATTTTTTCACTGCTGTGATTTTGTTTGATCTTTGTTATCTTTTTGATACTTTTCTATATTTTTCGTGATTCATGTCCTATAAAAAGATTTGTTTGGACTAGTTTGGTTTTATTTTGCCAATTACGGTAATCGATGGCAAAGAAAAACTTAAAATGATGGCAATTTTGGTTTTGTTTCTTTTTTCGAACGGTTGTGTGAAAAAAAAATAATATGGGCACTTTTTACGATAACGAACACAAATTTTTCAGAAGCAAATTTTAGTTGATAAAATTTGCATATTTATGTTCGTGCCTAACCTGTCTTATCTAGTATCTAAATATTTGGATGTTTATTAATTTTGCGGATCAACGCGTTAAAAAAACTTTGCGTGCTTTTAAAACAATTTTTTTATCCAAAAAGATTTTACCCGATTTCCATTAACCCTATATCCCTCTCAATTTTGCTTTCTATCAAATATGTTTTTTTTTCAATTATTTTTTGTCATAAATAACTTTCTGTTCATCAACCTTAAAAGCTTTTTTTGAAATCCATTATTCCCGAATCGAAAAAAAAAGCCAAACATTGTTTGTGTCCGTTTTTTTAATGCGCAACAAAAAAAGAAAAAAACGAACTCGTGAAAATCGCCAAAGGCTGCCTCAATGACAAATGACCATTCAATAATTTTAAATATTTATTTTTTTCCTTTTCTTTGCTCACTCTCTATCTTTTTAAGGCTGTGGTGTAAAAAAACATTTTTTTGTTGTTTTTTTCTCACTTTGTCACTATCGAATCGCTTCCAACAAATTTTCTTATTTCAGCAAGGCAGAGTAAAACGGTTTTTCCACCTAAGACTTTTTGAGCTTTTTGCTGTTAACCTTTTTTAATAAGCTTAAAAAGTTTTGTTAAACCATTAACATATATTTTACTGTACTGAAATTAAATTTTATATTTTATCTAAGATTCAGCATCAGATGCTGATTCTTTTGATACCAAAATAAGAAAAATGCGTGATTTTCTTAAAAATCTGAAAATTTTTAAAAATTTGTGAAGTTTTACCTTAAAAGAATCAGCATCTGATGCTGAATGTTATACAAAAAATAAAATTTAAATTAAGGACAATTAAATATATGTTTGTTATGTAACAAAAGTTGATAAGCTCATTAAAAAAAGTTAGCAGCAAAAAACTCAAAAAGTCTCGTGTGGAAAAACCGTTTTACTCTACCTTGCAAAAATAAGAAAATGATTCGATAGTGTTGTGTAGAAGAAAAAAAGAATAAAAAAATGAAAAAAAACTTTGTTGTAAAACATGCTCAATGTTGTTTTTGGGCACTCCTTGAGAAAGTTGAGGACAAAAAAAGGAAAAATCTTTGTTGAACAATGCTTTGCTGTTTTGCGTTTTTTGTGGGAGGAAATTAGAAGGTGTTAATGGTAAGGGAAATTGAGATGATTATTAGTCGTACAAGTTTCTAATTTTTGAAGAAGCTGAAAAGGGATTACCGAAGTATAAATTATTAAACATTCTCTTCTAAAATCTCCTTCATAAGTCTTTACCTTATCCTTTATGTGGGATTGTCCTAAAAATAATGCTGATTTACCCCCAATCAAAATAAAAATTTTATTGTTATAATAATATTTCAAAAAAGAAATTTTTATGGCATTTTCAATAAATTTAATGACCACCAAAATTAAAATTAAAAAGCAATAAACAACAAAAATAATTCTCGAAGAAATTTTTACTGAAGCAATTTCACCCTAATATTTTTTTCCGCGATGAAATAAAACGCAAAGATTCTTATCAGTACTCTGTGATTTTGACCACTGTCTAACTATATTTTTTTCTCCGTTATTTTTGGAAGTTGTAAAAATGCTTCGAATTTTTTTATCTGTCTTTTTTTTTGCAAGTAATTGTACAATTTTATTGCCTATTTTTTTGAATGTTGCAACTTTGTAATATCGTTGTTTTTGGTCAAAGGTTTTTTATTATGATTTTTAATTTTAGGAGTTGTAATTAGGTTATATTTATTTAACCTTGTACCCATATTAAAAAAAATCAAAAACAAAATAAATGTTGACCCAGTCATTTTTTTTCGTCAAACGTTTCAATTTTTTTTCTTTTCTCATTTTTTGTTTTTTTTCCCACTTTCGTTGTCTTATTTCCTGGCGTCAACCGTGTGTTATCACTGCTGCTCCTTCTTTTTTTCACGTTTTTTTGCTTTTAATGATTAAAAATATGTATCTTTTTGTACAATTTCTTTTTTTTTCAGTTCTTCTTCATACTCAAACATAAGGCAAGAAGGAGCCCCCCAAATCAATCCTTTTTCAACCCAAACAATTCAACGGACGAACCCTTTTTATTATTATTTTTCTTCAAAAGCTTTAATCAAAATTTCACCAACCCCAAGAACTTTAACTAAAAAAAACCGCCATTTTTTTATTTTTTTGTAACACTGCCAAGTTTTATTGTAACAAAACGTTATTTATTGTTGCTGTTTAATTACGTGATTTTGAAGGCATACTTATTTCATTAAATTTGCATAAACATGACGACTGACGTTCATTTTGTTAAAAATAATCCATTTATTTTGGTAAGTTTGTTTTTTTGTTGTTTTTTAAACAAATTTTAATCCAAAACTCAAAAATTCAAAGTTCATAATAAAAATAGACATGCTTAATCGGCTTTGATGGATTTTTTGTTCATTCAAAAATTAACCTATTTTTAATAATATTTTTATCCATAAAGAAGCCTTTTTATTACGCAGGTGTTTTTTGTATTTTTGAGCTTATTTGCATTAAGAAATAAAAGCAAAAGTAGGAATATGCAAATTTGCTAAAATCAAATAAACGTTTCTTAAAATTTTTAAACAATTACATGTTTTTTAAATACCGAGCTTGTTCTGACTTCCGCAATCTTGCACTTAAGTTACCGATGAGTTTAGTATTAGTTATTGTTTCATTTGGATTTTTTTGGAATATTCAGACACGCTTATTTCTAGAGAAAGTAATTTTAAATTTTAAATTTTTGTTTTTTAATGTTACTCTCATTTTGATAGTAACCAAAACTTTTTGTTTTCTTATTTTATTGTTACTATCGCTCTTTATAAGCGTGCAAATTTGAAAACAACAGATTTATCAAAAATTATCACAGTTTATTTGGGATGTTCTGGGTCATTTAAAAAATATTGTCCCTTTTCAAATGACCAATGTTTCTACTTTGTACTTTTTACTACTATATTTCTGTTGTTTTTATGTTTGTTGTTGAAGGGATTAAAAACACAACATTGAATTGGGGAAGAAAGAAGTTAGCAAAAATAACGAGCATTTTTTCCTTGTTTGCAATCCCTTGTTATTTTTAAGCTTTTCCCGTTCCATTTTTTTCTCAGCTTCTGGAAAAAAAGAGAAAAGCCATGAGTCGTTTAGCATTTTTTCTTCAAAGACAAAGTCCATGCAAAAAAAAAAATAAAAATGGGATAAGGGGCATTCTTTTATTGGCATTTCTTTTTTTGCATCTTACCCCCCTTTGGTCATTTCCTTTTCTGTCGACTCAAATTACATATTTCTTTTCTTTCCTTTCATTTTTTTGGTTGTTGAAGAATATAAAAAAATAAATATCTATATTTTTTTGATTGTTTTTTGGATTTAAAAGAAGGAGTAGAAAAGTGGCATGAAAGCTTATAAGTAGTCGAAGGCAATTCTTTATGTAAGGTTTCTGTTTAAAAATTTATCTAGCAGTGTTTCTCTATTGTCTATTTTATAGTTTTTTAACCAAATACGCGCTAAAACTAGACAATTGAAATATTATTTAAGAACTTAAGTTGAGAATACTGTATTACACTTTTGCCTACAATTTTGATAAAAAAATTAACATACTCAAAAATACACCTTAAACTTGACAACATGTTTTAGTGTAGTCAGGCCACATTTTTGCTTAACTACCAAACGCGTTCTAATTTTAAAAATATCATCATTTACTTAAGTTCCAAAAGTACAACATTTAAACTTAAAATCCCCATGAGAATACTATAATGAAAATTTTGTTGACGTTCTTCAAACCTGCCATTAAATTAGTAAAATTTTCTGTTTTAGAACGATTACCGTTACAATTCAAATTCACGTCTTCCAACATCTGCTTCATCAATTCATATTCCATCAAATTATCGTTCACAAACTTCGCTACAAACTGGTTTGTTCTTTAATTTTTATTGGTTTTTTTAATTAACCAATTAATGTGTTCATTTTCTTCTTCCAGATTCCCCCGTACTTCAATCTGCATCATGTTCAAATATTCAAAAAACAGTTGTTTCATCAAATCGTTTTGAAGATTTTTCAACTGCAGCAGTAAATTCACAAGGACAAGCTCCTCCAATTCCACATTCAGTATTTCGTAGATTTCGTTTAGTTTCTGAAATGGAACAAGATTCTTCAACTCCAACAACGCCAACGGCGATGTCAATTTCAACGGCAACACAAAATCGGCAAAATTATAGCACAATGCATTCATCATCAATTTCTTCAATTACAACTGCAGCAGCTGCTACTAAAGTATCTGTCGAAGGAGATTGGTATAATCGTGGACGATTAGAGCATAGTCAATCTCATGGGGCTATTTCACATCTTCAACAACCTCTTAAACTTCAAGTTGATGAATACAATAATAATAACAACAACAATGAAGATGAGATGAAAACAGATGAAGATGGTAAAAGTTGTAAGTTTATTTTATTGAACATGGGGGATATAAGAGATGAGAAGGGTTACGGTAGCTTATAAATTATGTTGATTATGGTAGTCCGTAAATTGTTGAAATTAACAATTGTTACCATTTTTGAAGTGACTACTGTAGTCATAGTCATTTGATAATAATATTCTTCAAATTAATGTTACGACCGACCAAAGTTGATGAAACTCAAAACAACCCAAATTTTGTATGTTAATCTGCAATCAATATGTACAAGAAGTATTATCTCATCAATAAAAAAATGGACTCGACTCAATTACTTTTTTTCCCATTTTTTACCCCATTTCGTTTTATTTCAATCTGTTCCGTAATGATCAGATTTGCAAATAAAATCAACCCCAAAAACGAGACAAAAAACAAAAAAGAATTATTTTTGATTTTTTTAACCTCAACTTTTATGAACAAAAAAGCTGTTAAAGTTTTTTAACTTCTATTTTGATAAATTTAATAAATTTGAAATCCCGGTTGAATTTTTCAATACTTTTTTTTGTCAAAGTTCATCATCATTGTCAGTTTTTGGGAAAAACAGCAGGAATTTTCAACTTTCAATAGAAAATTATCGCTTTTGTGGTTTCAAAAAAAGGAGAGAAAAGAGGTATTATTATTTTTTTAAAGAGCGATAAGTTACAGCTTTGAATTCGAGAAAAAGTAATATACTTTTTTCTTCGAAGCAAAAGAAAAGGTTCCATTACTTTTTTTTAAGGACAATAAGAAAGAAAAAAAAGAGCCGGTTCTAACTTGTTTCAAATGGTTTTGTTATGAAAAAAAGAGAAAGAAAAAGATTAATTTCAAAAAGGTAAGGTTTACTTTAAAGCAGGCCATGAATCCTTAATTGAAACAAATGATTTTTAAGCATTTTCGATTGTTTTTGTCTAATTTTGTTTTTTTGGATTTTGCCATTGGAGTTAGTGTTTTCTAAAATTTGAATACGAAATGTTGTTTTAATCTTATTTTTTCTTGTCCTACTTTTTTGTCAGTTAAAAAACGTCTTTATTCCTCTTTTTTGGTCACTTTTCTGTTACATATGTATATTTTGGTGACTATGTTTAGGTGATTGATTCTCTTCACAAAGTTTACTCTTTTATGAATCACATTTATATTCGGATTCTTTTTATGCTTCTTTAAACGACTCATTTACTTTTCTTTCTTTTCTAAACTTCAAAAGAAGATGAAAAAAACTGTAATGACGCATTTTTTTGCGTAGTTCTTTTTTTGAAAAAAATTCTTAAATCCGCTGAATTTTGAATATCGAACACTTTTCTTTTTTTTTGCTGCTTTATGTGATTAACATTTTTTGATTTAAAAGTTTTAAAATTGATGTGAATGAAGATGCAGACGAATGATTGTCTGAAGTGAACGGAAGAAGCTTCAAACAGTAATTACTTGATACTTACTTGATCATTAATTCAATTTTGTAATTGTCTTCTATCTTTTTTAAATTCATAATTTTGGTGGTCCTTCTTACATTTTTTTGAAACTCATTGTCCTGCTTTTTTAACTCAAGAAAATAGAGAGTAAAAGCAATTCTTTCCAGAAAGGAAGTATTAACTTAAAGTTTCTGACTTAAACCAAAAAAAACTAGTTTAAAGGTAATTTAGTTTAAGTTTGCTTCTTTTCTTTCTTTCTCTATCTTTTTTTATCGAAGAAAAAGACACCTGAATTTGAACCAGGTTTTTTCACTCTCTTTTTTCATTCTTCTCTATTTTTTTCTTGTGAGAATTGAATGTCCACTCAAAAGATAGAAAAGGGGGGATACTTTCTTCAATTTCCCCATCTTGTAATATTGTCTACTTTTTTTTGCCTTGAAGAGTTTTGTTTTTTGTTATTAGAATTGTTAAACCATTAATTTGTTTGTTATCTCTTTTGTTGTTCAAAATTCATATAAAGGACAAGAAACATTGTTAGCACATTATTAGTTATATTTCTTCTAATTAGCTTAAATTTGATGATCTTTTTAAAAATTTTGAAAATATTTTAAAGCTCGATTTTTAAATTTTGATAAAAAAGCCAACATTTTTGCTCTCTCAAAATCACATTTAAATTTTTTCGGGACATTTCACACCTGCCTAAATTTTATTGGATCCAAAATAAAAAAAAACTCGTTATTTGGCTGTAATAATAAAAATTTGGCAATAAATCATTTTTCCATGCTTTAAATCTCCCTCTCTTTTATATTATTATTATATCATCTATTTCATCTTTCTTTCGTGTGTGGTCATTTAAGCGTTCCAAATTTGATTTTGGTATTACTTTCATTTCATCACATAAAAAAACACCTCTCTCATTTTTTTTCTCAAAAAATAAATGTTTTCTCAAATTTCACGTTTTTTAATATGTTTTTTAAAATCCTGTTATTTTAATTTTTTCAAGCGTATCATTTTGGATTCCGAAATTCGGATACAGAGAAAAAATGAAAATTATTTAATTTCAAGTTTTAAGGCAATGATTTTTTGTTTCTTGTTCGACGGAAAAGAAAATTTTTGAGGAAGCCAAATTGCTTCTGATAGGAAGTTTGAAGGAAAGGAGGAAGAGAAGTCTTAAAAATGAGGAAAGAAGACAAAATGATTTTTGAAGAAAACCGTTTCATTTTTATTCATGGGAATTTTTAATGATTTACATTTTTATTGGATTTGAGTGTTGGTGATGGGATTATGCTGGAGGGATTAGTTGCATATCTTTCATGTTGTTTCCTTTCAACAAAGAAATCGGAATTTTTAAGTTCTAGTAATTTCTAAAATTCTTTGTTTATCATTGTTTCTTTCCCTCAAGGTTTTAGATTAGATCAAACATACAACTGTCACACTTTTCTTTTCGTTAAGTAACATGTCAAAGAATTTTTTGACAGTTACCCAAATAATCATTTTTTGTAGCCTCTAGGCAAAAACGTTAGCTATAAGTTTTTAAAGCGAAAAATATAAGCTTTGATGCGATAGAAGCCAAAAAATCAAACTTAAAGAGACCCGATACAGGAAATATATGTTTGAGTGCAAACAAAATTCTTTTCCAAAATTTTTTATGCGTTTCTAATTTTTTTTCTTCTGTCGATTGCGATTGCTACCGGTCATTCATTCATTCAGTTAGCTATCTCTCTCACACATCACTGTCTTGAGAAATGACTTAAGGGTAGATGGATGTATGTTCGTAAATGTCTGTGTCTGTGTTCCGAACAAACAAACAAATAGAAAAAAAAAAGAAAAGAAACAAACAATTGGTTGATGGATGAGTGAAATACTGCGCAATGTAATCCGATTGCAGACTTTTTTTTTGTTTCAAAACCCTTTTTATATTTCTTGATTCTTCCGGAAATGATTTTTTTCTCTTCGGTTAGAAAAGAAAACTTTGCAAGGCTTTCTTTGACAAAAAAATGGTTTCAGTCATTTAAAAATGATCAAAAATTCGTAATTATTAGTTTCAGGGAAGACTTTCACTAAAAAGGAATGAACTCTTGATTTTATGACCTCTTCACTTTCATTTATGATTTTCTTTAATTTAATTACAATAACTCTGATTCATTTCTGCGTTCAAATTTAATGAATGCCGCTGATTTCTATTTTGAAAAAAGAATTTTTACGCGCATTTGTTTTTGTTTTTACGGATTTTAATGGAAAGTTTTTAATTTGCACTGATTAAGAACAAAGAACATTTTTCGATTCATTTAAGTTCGAATTTATATTATTGCATGTTAGAAATTAATTTTTTCGATTTTAGTTAAAATATTTTTTTTGCGGAAATTCAACTTTTTATGTAAAATTCAATTTTTTGGCATAAATTTAACAATTTAAAAAAAGATCTACTTCAAAATTAAAACTTTTATAAAAGTCACTTTTTCCAACAAAAAACATTTTTTACCTCCTTTTATGTAGTTTTCAAAAACAACAATTGAATCTGTGTGCAGTTTTCTGGCAGAAACAACTCAATTTTTCTTGACCTCAATTATCCCTTCATCTTCTTTTCAACTTTCATCTTCATAGACCATCAACTAACTTTTTCTCCTTCATGTGGCCAATCAAAGCCAATTTTTCCTTTGCGACCCTCTTTTTTTATTGCAAAACGTTTTTTTTTCTTCCATGTCAGCAGCATTTTTTTCGGTTAAAAAAACAAATTTTCCGGTGGTCATTTTTTATTTTTTGTTTGAAAATTAATTCCACCCTCAAAATTTTGAAGAAGTCAATTTTTTTGAACGGTTTTTTTATCTCTTTGAGGTTTTTAAAGTGTTAACAAGATGAGTAATTTCAAGGGAGAAAACCTTGTCTTTATTCAAGTCCGTTTTTCTGTTTGAGATTTTGCGGGATTTTAAAATCGGGAAAATTTTGGGTTGTTAAATTTTTTATTCCTTTTTCTTACCTTACCCAAGTGTGTTTTAAGTATGCTTCAAAAAATGAGTGTTTGTTAGTTTTAATGGTCAAAGAACTGCTGTTAATAGATTTTCATTCCCATTCCCGACAATCATTATTATTTTCCAATCCAATCCTATCCTATCTTCTGTTAATACAAGTTCTTCTTCTTGTTTCTTTTCTTTTTGGCGAGTGTCTCTCTCCCTTGTTTTTCTTTATCCTTCATCCCTCATCCAAGTCCAAATCCAAATCCAAATCCATTCATTCTTGAAACAATAATGCTTCTTCAAAACAGCATTTTTTGATTTTTTTTCTGTTTTTAAAAAAAGTATTTATTTTAAAAAAAAAACATGGGATTTTTTAGTCCTATATTAGCTATGAATTCATATTTCTCCATGTCAACACTTCAAAATAATCACCACCATCAACATCAACAACAACACCAACAAAATTACGGTAGTGATTATTATTCCCTTCCAAGACAAAAATTTTCATCATCCCAACCTCCTCCCGGATTAATGTCTGGAACCCCAGTGATATTAAATGTTTTTGCACCTGCTGCAGGGAATAATTATGCAAATTCTAATTCAAATTATTGTACCCTTCAATCTGTACATTACGGTACTTTACCAATTAAACGAAGTAATTCTATTAAAGCTTCGCCACAAAAATCGTCAGAGAAATCTACGCCTGGATTAGATCAAATAATGAAATGGGTTAAAAATAAACGAGAAAAATATAAATCAAGTCGTCGATCATCGGCTTCTGCTGTTAGCAATTCCAGTACTTTGAAAGAAGCCCCTCCAGGGATTTTAAGGAATTCAAGAAGGGATTATGCAAATTATCTTGATTCCCTTCCACGTGGTTATCATCAACAACAGCAACCACAACAACAATTTCAGCATCAAAATCAACAACAACATATTCCCCGTAGGCATTTAGGCCCTCCAACAATGTCCCTTCCCCCAACAAATCGACAATGGTCAACACTTCGACGAACTTCAGATGCCTATTATGGCTATGACCCTGTCTATGATGAAGATGATGATGTTTTTGAAGCAACTCCAAAACAATCATTTGATTCCTACCGAGATTTTTATCCAACAGCAACCTTGGAACGCCTTGAAAGATATGAAGCAAGTCTTCCCCGATCTCGACGATCCTCGATTGAAGCAGTCCCGATGTTGCACCGATATCCACCTAGTTATATTGAACCTCCAATTGATTATTCTTGTTCATCAACATCTTCCTCCTCAAATCATGATAGTCCAACACCGCAAAAAGTTCGATTTCAATTTCCTAGCCCTGAAGATGTCCAATACATCAACACTGATACCATCCCTGCCCCTAACAAAGAAGAAGAACAAATGCTATTTTCACCTTCAACATTACAAAAATTTGAAAAAATTTATCAAAAATTTAAACCAAATTTTATTAAAAAATCTGCAAAAAAGACAAGTTCAATTGATTCAACGGAAGATACTCCATCCACTTCAACCTCAGCTTCTGGGACGGGATCAGGACAACTTGAAAATGATGACACTGATTCCACAACTTCAGTTGCAACAATTCATTTACCAACTAAAATTGTTATTGAAGATGAAGAAACCTCAAAAATGGAAGAAGATGATGAAAGCTTGAATTTAGAAGGAAATAATAATGTCTTCTTTTTTGGTGAAACTCGAATTGATTATCAATGTCATCGAGTTGGAAATAATATGGTTGTACATTATACATCTAGAAAAATTACAAGTACCAATGGAAAAGTTGCATCAAAAATTCAGCGAAGAGGGGTTATCACTGGTAAGATTACATCATATAAAAAGCTACCGTAATCAAAAGCTATATAAGCTACCGTAACCAGCAATACTAGGGGATTTACCATATCCAATTTTAAAGGTATAATCAATAATAAAATTTTTGTAGATATTGAATATGGACCAGGAATTGTTCAAAAATTACGTGAAAAATTTTCAAAGATGGCTTCTTCTGTTATTGAAACAGCACAAATTAGTCCACATGCAAAACAAAAGAAATTTCCTTCGGTTGATGATATACTTTCTGAAAATGAACAACGTAATGGTGAACACAAACGGCAAGGATTCAAGTAAGTTCTTCAATCATGTTTTCATCCCTTGAAAAACTTTAAATTTTATGCAAATTTATGAAACTAATAGATAAACCATTTTTTGAAAATTTGCATAATTACATTATACATTCTATGGCAACAGTAACTAACCCATTTTCCATTTTAGTGATCAAACTCAACAAGAGCAACCAAAACCATATTATTATTTTCATCATGATACAAAATCAAGACAACAACATCATCATGAACTTCCATCTTCACCACCATTGCCTTCTCGATCCCAATCCCAACCACCACCAAAATCTCCACCTTTGCCTTCCACTGTTGAGCAACCCCGAGAACCTCAACCTCAATCCCAAGAAAGTCCTCGAGCAGTTGTTGAAAAAACTCCTCTTGGGCCAATCTCTGCCCTCAGGGCTAAATTTGAGCAACAAGCTGCAGCAAGGGCACATGCCTTTGGGATTGCAAGACAAAATTTTGGTTCAAGATCTCAAAGTGTCAATACTTTGAAGCAATGTGAAGCAAGGAAAGAAGCAGCTGCGATTCCAAAAAGTACTGAAAGTCTTATTCATGCTTATAAACAACAGCCTGCACCAGGTGGTGCAGAAATGGAAGAAATTCGATTTGCTCCAAAAATACCTGAAAAACGTCCCAGCGGATTCTTGCCTGCTCCAATCCCACAACCCCAAGAACAACAAATCCTTAAAAATTATTCTGAAAATAAACGTGAAACAAATTATTTTGGTGCTCCCAAGCCTGTAAGGGTAATGGACCTAATTAGTCCACCAGCTGATCCAGCTCCAAAAGTAAGATTTTGCATATCCTTAAGGTTTTATATAATTAAAATGAATTTAGGAATATCATCTAAACGATCGTGTCTTGTCAACATCAACAACAACTAATACATCAACAAATATTCCACCAACAGTTCATTCCCCAGCTTCAAGTACAGCATCAAGTGATCGATCCCCACCTCCTGAAGAGCCTAGATTGATTCATGAAGAGCCAGAACAGCCAGAAGAAGTTGAGAATGAAAATGATAGCTTTAAAGAATCTTATGAGCAATACAGGACTCAAGTATGTTTATTATTTAAGGATCTGTATATGACTACAGTACTCCTAAAAATTATCGATTTTAAGGCAATACAAGACGATCGATCGAACGAACGACTTGCTTTTGCTGCAATTCAAAGACAAAAAATGACGCTTACGCTTCCGATCGGATCTCCATCTCAACATCACCAACAACACCATCAACATTTCCAACAACCCTTCCATCAACGATCCCTTCCACAAATTGGTAAACCTGGTTCAACCCCAATTACTGGACCAACAAAACTTAAATTACCAAGTGGTAAAATATCCCTACAGTATCCTTATCATTAATAAGTATCCAACATTTTAGATAATAGTGGAATATCAGAAATGCAAAAACTTTTAAATAAATTTAATGCAATTCGAGAACAAAAAATGCATGAAACTCCAACACATGAAGAAGAAAAACTTCCAACAACTTTGCCAACGGCAATTGTGCCACCCGTTGTTCAACAACAACAACAAAAATATCAACAGCAACAAGTTCATTCATATTCCCCAAATATCTATCATGATACAATTGATGACTGGAAAATTGATGAAAAGAAACAACAAAATATTATTTCTATTAGTATTGGTGAACAACAGCAACAACATTTCCAACATCATCAACAAGGTTTTGATTATTTAGAGCGAGGTTGGTTTCGACAAATTTTGATTACTGTAGTTAATTGAGGCTTTGAAGAGCTGTTTAAAAAAAGGTCATGAAAGTTGTGTGATAATTGTTCTGTTAGTATCCTAGAAAACATATGTGTGAAAAATTTGCATAATTGCTTTTACCGTTTTATTAAACAAATATACCAACAAAATTTTTGGTTATTTCAAAAATTTGAAAATTTTGTGCTATTTTTAGAAGGATTACTGTATTAATTATATATTTGTTTAGTTTAAGCTTATCATTCAAATATCTTGTTCAAATAGTTTTTATTTGACCGTTTCTGATCTGATTCATTAAATGTAACATTTTTGTTTACCAAACTAATATACATGCATGTATACATGTGCTCATGACCATTTTTTGACTTGAACATCTCTGTCTTATCAATTTACATCTATACAACCCTACCATAAACTTCTTTTCCCATTTCTGAAAGCTATTTGAATAGGCAATAAACACTATTTTTAGCCCTTCCGTCTGCCATCAATTTTTATCAGTTCCCAAAAATAAAACATTTAAAACTCTTTGAAACTTTTGATAAAAACTTTGAGCTATTTGTTTGCTTTTGAAATAAAGTTATGAAAATAGTGAACTCTCTTATCCAACACTCTTTTATGACGTCCGTCTCAATTCTCTTTGTTTCACCATTCTCTTGTTGAGGTTCGTGTCGTTGTTTATCTTTTTATTGTAATTATTCTATTGTTGGCGATATGTTCATTCTCGTCATTCTTTCTTTACTTCAAATGTCTATATAAGCTCTTGCGTGACACTTTTCCTTAGTCAGTTGTATGTTATTATAATTGTATGTATTGGTTGATGATAAATATTTAATCAATATATTTCTCTCTCGTCTCGTGGTGTTATTATCTCTCGGAACAATATTAAGATTCCGAAGATTCTGGTGTGATTTGGTGGATTAAAAGTAAGTTATTTGGGGATTTATAATTATTAGTTCGTGGGTTAGGATTTATTCATGGCTTGTAAAGCTAATTATGCCTGTATCCGGGGCCATGGGCATAACATGGAGGGCCCACCGTGCCGTGTAGTATCACCCAACCGTGGTCATAACATGGAGAACCCGCTCCGGCTTCCTGTTCAAGTTGCTGCAAGAAGTACGGGAAAATATATGGAAAAGAAAGATGATGAATTGCTGATGAAGAAAGATATTCAATGTGAATATTCTGATCCTGCTTCTTGTGGTGATATTGAATATGCTGGAAGTGAATTCGATGATTGGAAGAAATGCAGCCGATTTAAAATGAATGATTGCATGCTTGTTGCTGATCATTTATATGAAAATATTGATGGAGTTATGAAATCTTGGATTGACGGAGATACAACAAGGTATCGAAATCAAGTATTAATGGATGGTAAAGATGCTGAATCGTGTTCATTGAATATGATCCATGGATTGAATAATGCTCAACATCGAAGATTTGCAATGGTTGGAAATGTTGATCGTGATAATCTTTTGAATTCTGATGATGCTCGGGATCAACAAGAAGATGAATATGGTAGTAATGCTTGGGCATTTGGTGTTGGACTTGGAGATCCTGAAAATCATGAAAGTCAGGTTGTTCCTGCAAGTAATGATGCACATGTTAGTCCTGGTACTTTTGTACAAGTGCAGAACAGGAAGATATTGGTTGAAGCTGCTGAAGCTTGTCAAAAGTTGAAAGATGCTGTTGCTGGAGCAAATAATATGTTGGATAGGCTTAAAAAGCCTGGATCAATGGTTTCCGATGATTTGATGGCGGATATGGAACTCCATATGGGAAATTCTATCCGTTGGCTGGTTGAACAAATTGAAGTTCAAGAGATTGCTTATCGAGAAACTTGTAAAGCAAAGTTGTGTTTGGAAGAGAAGGTTGAACGTCTTGCTGAAGATCGAAGCCAACTTGTTACACAATTGGCACGAGAAAAGAAATCTGGTCGTGAATTAGGCCAAATTGAACAAATGAAATTGGAGTTTTTGGGAGTAAAAGATATTCCTGATCTCATTAATCAATATCGATTACTGCAGATTGAAGTTAATCTTTTGAAGGTCGGCAAAGATCGAATTGGAATGTCAAGAGCTGGATCAGTTGGATCAATTGCTTCAACTCAAGCTTCATGTCCGGTAAAGTTGGAAAGAAAAGTTCCACTGGAAAGTTTAACTTCATTAATTCCGGGAGTTAAAACAGCAAAAGAAAACGTTCAAGATAAGCAAGAAAGTTTTCGAAGATTAAGTGCAAATATTCCACGTCCACCACCTTTTAAAGGAAAAACACGTGTTGAATTGGAAAGATTTTTCCGTTATTTTGAGCCATATGCTGAAAGTATTGGAATGGGTAATGATGGTAAAGCTATGCTTGTTGGATACTTCGTCCCAACTTTGCTGCCACAACATGATAGCTTGATGCAAAGAAAGCTCGGATATGAAGAAATGAAGCGCGAATTATTAAATTCATTGGGATCTGATAGTTCTGCTGCAACATACAGTTTGCGTACTGCATTGGATAAATTTATGAAAGCTCCTGAAAAATCATATCGTGAAGCTCTTGAAGAAGTTGAAGGCAAAGTCCTCGAAGCTTATGGTGATAATCAAGGTCAACGTGAGGATGAACTCAAAAAGATTCTCCTTCGTCTTACTCAAGAAGATTGGGATACTTCTTTCAGTACAACGGTAATTCCTCATGTTGCTGAAAACTATTACCGGTTAAAAGAACTTGTTTTGAGCACGGAAGATGCACATAAACTTCGCAAGCAAAATGTTGAAAACAATCGTGCTCTCGATCGTAACCATGTTGGTAAAAACTTCAAAGGTTATCGCTCTCCACAAAAGGATTCTGGTCCTTCTTTTTCTTGGTGTGAAAAATCTTCTGCTGGTGATGATGCAAGTCCACAAAGAAATGATAATACTGTTCCGTGGAAACGTGAACAAAATCCATCTTTGTTTAAATGTTATACATGTGGAAAACCGGGACATTCAGCAAAAGATTGCTTTGCTCGGGCAGAAGCACAATTGGTGCAAGAAGAAGAAGAAAGCTCTGAAAAGCTTGAATTTGTTGTTCATGGTATTGTACCGGTGAATGCAGTAAATAATACTTCTGATAATGTTAAGCTGTTTGGTGATCGAACTCTGCTTGAAACTCAATTCGATGGAGTTAAAGTCGTAGCAATGTTGGATTCAGGTGCTTGCGTTTCTGTCATTAGTAGCAAAACATTGCATACAATTCTGCAAAATGATACTCGAATTGGTAAAATTACCCGTGAACCCCCCGAAGATTACAAATCTACCAGACTTGTTGGTGCAAATGGAAGTAAATTGAATGTCGTAGATTGTGTACGAATTCCTGTGGCTTGGGGCAATTATTCTCCATCTCCTGCTCTTTTCTTTGTCGTTGCTGGATTACAACAAGAAGTTTTAATCGGAACGAATGTTATCAAAGATAGTCCAGTATGGTTGCATGGTCTTGAATATGCGCTCAATGCAAAGGAAAATATTCGGTTGAAAACTCGCACCAAACAAGTAAATGAAGTTGAACAACTTGGTGGAAATACCCCATCTAAATCTGCTGATGTTGTCGGGTTAATTGGAGTAAAGGTGGATACTGCACAAAAGGTTGAAGTACTTCCGGCAAGTGGTGAAGTACGATCCGGTAAAATGGTTAAACCATGTGATAAACGGGGAAAAGATAATCCTGTAACCAAAGGAAAAGATCCTTGTGAATGTAGTGAAAAAGGTAATGCAAGTAATCCACATATTACTAGTATTCGAAAAGGTCGTGAATCACTAAGCAAAGTTGGCAAAACTGAGGTCAGATCTTTGCCATCAAGGCATTACAAAAGCGTTGTTGTTGGTGGTGCAAATGCTAAACAGTTGGCACATGTTATCGGTGCAGCTTACTGGTCAATTAAATCTGTTGATGATTTAATGTCGCGTGGTCAAGTGGTCTTTGGTGAAAAGATCAAGAACATTTTTTTCTTTCCTCATGATGAATTTGTTTATTCTACATCCATCACATTTTTCATTCTGAAACAACTGGAAAAGATAAATCGTGCACAGCTTATTCTGCTTCCTGCTCTTCGAAAAGATGATAAACCTGTAACAAATGAACAATTCGCTCAATGGTGCAAAATAAATTCAATTGATTCACGAATGTATGCAAAGCAACCTAAACATGGGCTGCAAACAAATCGTCTTGATCGTACTGAACTTCAATATGTCAATAGTAATGCTCTCTTAACTCAAAATGGTGCACTCAAACTTGTTGAATACTTGAATGCTAATGGATGTCAACTCAAACTCGTTAATCAATCAAGATTATCTCAGCATCATCGAAAATGGCAAAATGCTCTTGCAAATTCATGCTCATCATCGAAGTCTACCAAATATCTGCCACTTCAACAAAAGAAGCCAAAGAAATGTTACTCCTGTCAAGCTCCTAATCACCTCGTTAAAGAATGTCCTCGTCAAGGCAAACTCCAAGGAAAGATTCCGAAGAATAAAAATTATCGGGGACGATAAATCAATGGGGGCGGGGCAAGTTATGAAAATAGTGAACTCTCTTATCCAACACTCTTTTATGACGTCCGTCTCAATTCTCTTTGTTTCACCATTCTCTTGTTGAGGTTCGTGTCGTTGTTTATCTTTTTATTGTAATTATTCTATTGTTGGCGATATGTTCATTCTCGTCATTCTTTCTTTACTTCAAATGTCTATATAAGCTCTTGCGTGACACTTTTCCTTAGTCAGTTGTATGTTATTATAATTGTATGTATTGGTTGATGATAAATATTTAATCAATATATTTCTCTCTCGTCTCGTGGTGTTATTATCTCTCGGAACAATATTAAGATTCCGAAGATTCTGGTGTGATTTGGTGGATTAAAAGTAAGTTATTTGGGGATTTATAATTATTAGTTCGTGGGTTAGGATTTATTCATGGCTTGTAAAGCTAATTATGCCTGTATCCGGGGCCATGGGCATAACAATAACATCAAAGTTTAATTCCTATTTTTCTCTCCCTTAAAAATTGTTCCATATTTTTTACAATCATCATATTTTTCGATCAGAAAATGAGCCATTGGTCAGTCATTCGATTTTCTTGTTTTGACATGTTTCCATTTTTTCAATGCCGAAAAAAGATCGCACAAAAATGTTTATGATCGCCTACCTTTTTTAAATGAAAAGAGAGAGATTATCTGATCTATGCTTTTCTTGCTCTTTTTTATTTTTGGTTGTTTTTCCTCAACAAAAATAGATTATGCTAAATTATTTTCCTGCTAAATTTGAACGTTTTTGGCGTAGAACGATGATTATTGAAAAATGGGAAACCAGACAAGTTAAATTTTGTTGACAATATTATGCTAATTTTATGAAAGAGGATTAGTTACAAAATTTATAGATGAAAATATTTGAGGTTTTCTAAACTTTTATTTTGCAAAATTTTAACGAAAATTTTAATATTTCTAAAACTATACAATTTTGGGCGAAGTTTTTAAAATTTAAAAAAATTTAGTTTCGTGTTGTTCCACATTTTATTTCTAATTTTGGACTATTTAAACTTTGCCCCCAGATCACCCAGGCAGTGCTGGCGGTTTTTCGGTTTTCGGATCGGTTTTCGGTTCGGTTTCGGTCCGGTTCGGTCCGGTTTTTCGGTTATCCGAACCGAAAACCGAAGCTTTTCGGTTTCGGTCCGGTTAACCGAAACCGAAAACCGTGGAGGTTCGGTTCCGGTTGAATTCGGTTGAAGATTTTTCTTATTTTTTGCCAATTCACAAGGGAAAGTTTAGATATAATAGTAGAATTTTAACTTCAAAAATGGATTTTTGATTACATTTTAGGTTACAAATAAAAACTATAAAAGATTATGGGCTGATTTTAAGATAGAGGTACTTTTTGAGGCACTTCAAAGCTGCAAATTTTTAATTTAGCCCCCTTTTGCGTTCGGTTTTTTTCGGTTTTTCAGTCAACCGAAACCGAAACCGAACCGAAAACCGAAGGCATTCGGTTTCGGTCCGGTCAACCGAAACCAAAAACCGGATAGGTCCGGTTTCGGTCCGGTTAACCGAAACCGGAAACCGGAGAAATTCGGATAACCGCCAGCACTGCACCCAGGTCATATACATGCATTGTTCACATTTTTGCCATGTTGCAACAACAACAACAAAAATAGCACCAGCAGCAGGGATGAGTAACCATCAATCATTTGATTTACAGTCTGTTTTAAAAAACCCAAAAAAACAGTTTTTTAAATGTTAAAAAAGATGACTGTGCTTTTTTAGTATTTATAAAACAGATCTGACCTCATCATTTCAAATACAATAAACAGCAGTCTTCTTTACCTAATTTCTCCCCCCTAAAAAACCAGCACATGCTGGACATATTCTTTTCTTCCATCTGATGATTCATTCAATTTCCTTTAATTTCTTCTTCCGTATTTTTTTTATTACTTTTATTTTCAAAAGTTGTTGTGTTTTTGTTTTTCTTTAATTTATTTGTTTCATGTTTCACTTTCAAGTTTTTTTATAGTTGGCGAATGCAGGAAACACGTAAAAACAATCTTTTTCACGAAAATAGATCTAGTTTTCGCTGTTGCTTCTGTTATCCCTTTTTTGTCTTCAACACCTTTCATTTTCTTTCTGTTAATTACGGTTTCTTTAGCTTGTTTGGCTACTTGTTTTATTTGTACCCAAAACAGTAACAATATACTTTTTTCTCATTACAAAAACATAATGTTCTTCTTTATCTTCTTCTTTTCCTTCCGGACTAATTTTAATAAAATAAGCTTTTTCAATGTTGAAGCAACAGCAAAAAAAATTGGAGCGGAAGAAGAAACATAAAAAGAAAAGCAGTAAATCAAGTTGTTTTAGTTTTTTAAAAAACGCAAAAAAACTAGCTCATAAAAAAAAGGATTCCCTTCCGCGCAATGGTTTTTTCTTGCAAAAACTTTTTTTTGCATTGATTTTTGCTGTTTTGTTTTTTTTTTCGGATAATAAAACTTTATTGAGAAAAAAGATTATGAATGTTTTGTGTTGAATGCATTAACAAAAACATGAACAATGGTCAGATTAAAGTGATGTTTGCATTCGAAAGAATAGAAACATGTTCGTTTTTTGATTGTTTGATTTGTTAGTATTGAAAAATTTGAGAGGTGTTCGTTTTTGTTGAGTTTTAATCTTGTGAAAAAACGTTGATACAAATTTTCTCAATTTTACAGTTTTTTCAAATTATTAAAATTGCTATTTTTAAATATTTCGGATGAAATAGGATAATTGCAGATGGATGAAAAACAATGATTTCAACATATCCGAATTTTGTTATGATTTTTGTACCAGCATCGCTTTTTAGAATCAGCTTTATTCAAATTTATTGCACTTTTAGGCGAGACTATTGTCAGCGTTTTCGTTGCTTTTCTGAAACACTTTTTTCATGTTGATTCAGCTAACGCTCTCTTTGAACCTCCTATTCTTCGAACCTATTTTTAAAATTCTGCGTTAAAAATTCGTTCCCGCAAATAAAATTTTGCAAAACTGTCTATTCAAACTTTTTTTCTTCTAAACCTTTGCCCCTGCAAAAATCATTCCCTTTTTTTCATCCTCCTCCATTCTGCTAAACCCTCTCTCTCTTTTCTAAAAATCCCTTTTTTTATTCATTTTTTATCCTTTTCCTAAAAAAGAAGAGAGAGAAAGGGTTTATCCTCATTTGAATAAAAGCAAACGATTTTTCTTTTCTTTTTTAACGCCCGATTATGCAATTAAAAAAAGGAAATGTCGGAAATGAGGCTAAGCTTTTATTCTTCTTTTTTTTGGGCATTCACTTTTTCTAATCAGCTGTATAAAAGACATGATAGAAAAAAGGAATAATTTTTGCGGAGGTGAAAATTAACAAAGAAAAAAGCCTTAAAAATTTTATTATAAAAAAGCTAAATTTTTGTCTTTTTTTAGTTTAAAAAGTTTAATTTTCAAAAATAGTTTTTGCTAACCTTTTTAAAGTTTAAACTTTAAAGAATCGTTTAAGTTTTTGCCAAAATTGAGTAAACTAAATTTTAAACTTGTAACCTTTGCTCTTGAAAAAAATTGAAAAAGTGCAGCTTTTTTCGTGACTTTTTTTAGAACAAGTTTAGAGTTTTTCCTTTTTGATGCATGCTTTTTTTCAATGAAATTTGTCCTTTTTTGTTTTAAATTGAATTAAATTTGAAAAGAACAAAAGTTGTGCCGGATGGCAGAGAATGGTAGATTAGAATAGTCAAATTTGAAAAGAAATATATATATCAAGCCCACCATCCATAAAGAGAAAAGAATTGGGTGGCACATTTTTGAGTAAAAGTTTTTTATTGGGTTAGAAAAAGTTGCATAAGAATGCATTTATATGGATAAGTTTTTTATGAAAGTTGAGTTGTTGTTGTTTTTGAAAAGTTGTTTATGGAGACAAAAAAGTACATGTGGTTTTACGCTAGAGATATAATAATATTTTGTTTATTCTTTTTATGTTATATTCTTTACGTGCCCTTTTCTTGTTTTTTATAAACTTCAAATTATTATTCATTCCAGTGAATCTTCTTTTTTATCTTCTAAAACTGATAATTTACCCCCCCCCCCTTTAAAATTGAAGCTTTTAATGTTTCAAATTTGTGCAAATAAAAACTACAATTAGTTGAAAGTTAAAAAGTTAAAACTATAAAACTCAATTTTTACCAAATAAAATATTCAAAGAATCTAAATATTTAAATGCCTATTTTGTCCAATTCCAAGTTATCCCCCAAAAATAGGATCCTATGCTTCCTGTCAAACATTCATTAAAAATTCTAAAGGACTACTATTTTAATGACATAAAAATTCTTGTACCACAAGAACTTAAAAAAATATAGAGCACCCAAATCCAAATTTTTGACCAACCCCATCCATTAAAAGTTCACACAGTTGGAGGCTAAAAAACCTTTGCATTTGTTTTGACCTCATTTTGCTGGATTTTTTCTGCAAAAAAATCAAACTTCAAAAAAAAGTGATCAACAATGTTTTTTAAAAATCGAATTTTTCCGGGCTCTTGACTAGTTAAAGTCAGGCTGGCTCATATCCACTTAATCTCACTCATTCTCACTCTTCTTTATCCACTTATCTTTGCACATATTTATTGAAGAGGTTCTAAAAAGGTTCTAACTGGTCTTTAATGTTGTTGTCCAAAATAGAACCTCCTCTTTAAAAGGTTTTATTTGGACAACATTATCAACAACACTACCAACATATTTTCCTTCCCTTATCCTTATATTTTTTGAGAAACAGTCTTTATCCATCTTTCCTTCTCATTCATTGATTCTCTTTCATCTTTTATAAAATATAACAACATTTATTAAATCATTCTTATCGCCTTTTTTTGATCTTCTCCTTCCATTTATTTTTCCGTTCAATTCGTTTCCAATTTTCAATTTTATCTTTTTTTATTGATATGGAACCCACCCATGAGCAAAAATAAGTTTTTGTTAACCAAAAACAGAATCATCCTTTATGTCATATCTTCTTATTTTTTCTTTAAGGTGTACAATAATAGTACATATATATCGCTCTCCTTCTTCTTTTCATCTTTGGGGGATATTTGTCTCTTTTATCGGCTCCTAAACGGCAGGCGGCAGTGTTTATCTGATCATCATAATATGTTTTTATTTAATCGTGCGAGAGAAAAAAATATTGAAAACAGGAGCAAAATAAATTTTGGAGATTATTGATAGAAAAAAAAATCATTTTTTTGTGGAGCAAATCATAATAAAATTTAGAAGAATAGATTTTTATTGAGCAACTAGTTGGTGATGGAAATTTGGCAGGGAATAAAATTAGAGGATATCATGTTTTTGGATTTTTTGGTGTTTGAAAAGGATAAAAGATTAAGCTTTAGTTTAAGCTTATTTTGGATATCCATGTTTTAATGCTTATAGAAAGGTGTTAGATCTGAAAAATCTAGTCGGATTTTGGTTATAATTTTTTTTTGATAAATTCAACATATCCGCTACATTTTTAATAGATTTGGTGGTTCTAAAGCTTCAAAACATAACTTCCAACATGGCCATTTTTCATGTTCGAACTAAATAATTATAACATATTGCGTGATAATTTGCATATCAGCCAATTTTTTTTGTTTAAAGAGCAAAAGTCACCCCAAACTAAAATTTTGCTATTTTTCTTCTATCATGCAACACATATTAAGCATTCAAGTCACATCATTTTCTACAACCAAGATGTGCCAAGACATACTCTTTCTACTGCCTAAAAATAATGAACTTTAGTTTCAAACACTTTCATTTCTGCAAATTAATGGCATTTTTTCTTCTTTCGGTTTCTTTCTTTCTTTTGACAGCTTCTTCCGTTCCATTCCTTCAGTTTTTTTCGTTCGTTTGAAACACTTTCTTTCTTTTTTTGGCTTCTTTAATAGAAAAATGTTGATGGCTTTTTAGTTTGTAAATTTGCTTCCTTTTTTCTCTTTTCTTCTTCGGTTATTTAATTATGAATTCACTTTTCTTTAAATTTTTTGCTGCAAAAATGAATTAATTTTTCTTTATTTTTTTTATTTTTAGGATAAATGTTTTCCTTTTTCTTTCTTATTTTACGCTTAATTAAAAATTATTGAAAAGATTCTTCTATTTTCTGCTTTGGTTTTGGTTTATATTTTTATATGTCTTTTTCAAGTTGTTACATCATGTTAGGCTTAGGCTAAAGACAAGGAAGAAGACATTTTTTTGATTTAGAAGTACAGCGATATCGCGATATTTTTTGCCATATTATTCTACCATCAAAAACAAATTTTGATGGGAAAGTGCACTTTAAGTTTAAAATTGCTTTTATGTAAAAAAAGAATTTTTTGATTCACTTTTAGGACTTTAAAATGATGTCAAAAGTCAAAAGTTTTCTATTCCTATTTAAATACCGTAAATTAAAGCATAAAAGTTTAGTCACCTCGAAAATCTTCTTTTTCTCATCCCATCCAAAACCTTCAAATCTTCCAAATTTTGTCTTCCTTTTCATTTCAATATTTCTTTTGAAACAGTAATTTTAGTTTTTACAACCGCCTTTTTTTATATTTCTTTTGTTCAAAAATGTTACAAAACAATCTTCTTTTTTAAGGGTTATGTATAAAACCCAAAGAGTCATATAAAAGTCATTATTATTCACAGACGAAAAAATACATCCATGTGTTGTGCTTTGAGTATCCATCTTTCAAAAATTTTTTTTTGGCGGATAATTTTATGAAAAAAAAATTGGCGGTAAAATTATGTTGAGTTTCTTTGGTGGAAGGAGTACCAAAATGCAAATGCAAAAAATAAATACTCTTTGACTCATATTTAATTAACAAAAATTGAAAGAAAAAAATTTGAAAAAATGATGATCAATATTTTTGTGGATCCTTTTTTTAAAATTTGAATGAGCTCGTTTTTTCTGTTCTGTTGAGTTTTTAAAAAAATTGAGGAAATTGAAGTCAGTCGTTGTTTTTGGATACTGTAGCCCAAAAATACAAGATTTCAGACTTAATAAAGTTAAAAAAATTATTTAGATTGGTGAAAATAAGTTATTCTTAGAAAAATGTATCCCATTTTTTGCTTAAGCAGCTTCGAAATTATGGATGTAATTTATGCATCGAAATACACTTGATTTCCCGTTCATTTACATTTTTTATCCATTTTCTTGCCTCAAATGCAAACCTTTAAAAAATGCAAAATTAAAAACGGATATGAATTTCCCCTATCCAAATAATAGTAATAATGGTTTGGGTCTGCAAAAGAAGGATTATACCTTTTTATTTCAATGCCACCCTTTTATAAAAAAGTGAAACCTTCCATTTTCATTCGTTTTTGTTTATTTGGTCAGTTGCTAGGTTTCTCTCATTTTTATTTTATTTTTAGCATCCACTTTTTTGTTTCTTTTTTTTGTTAAATATATTTCTTCATAAGCTTTATTCAACAAATGTTTTGTTTTTTTATAAAATTTAAATATTTAGAAATAAGCTTACAAAATTGTTCCATTACAGTAACTTTTTTACCAAAAAAGAGAGTTTTTGTTGATTCTAAAAGCATTTTTCGGACTACTGTCAAGCTTCAAAATTTTACTTTATTCTTTCTTCTTTATTCTTCAAATATAAAAAAGCTGAGCTTCTCCTTCTTCCTTCCTTTCTTTCTTTCCCTTCATTCATTTCCGACTTGAGATGATTGCTGACAGCTGTTTCCCATCAATCATTTAACGTTTTTTCTTCTTCTTTTCTTTCCTTTCAAACAAAGCATCAGCAGCCAAAAAAAGAAAAAATTAAACAAAAAAAAGGAAAGGAAAACTTCAACACCTTTTTTGTGGCTTTTTAAAAATATTTATTATTTTTTTCTTCTTTTTTTTCAAAAAATTATCTCTCAAAGTTTATATATAACTATTTTTTATTTGGGTGGAGGTGGATCATTACTTTTTTTTTGTACCGACCTTGAAATTTTTCAACTCTTTTTTTTCCATTTCTCGCGCTCATTTTTGACATTGAAAAAAATTTTATTACTTAAATTTTTTTGAAGAGTATGTTTTTTGGCGATTTTTTTCTTCGCTTCATTTAAGATTATTCAATTCAATAATAATGGCCCCAAATATAATTTAATGGCCCGCTTTTTGTTCAAAATTATTATAATTTTAATATTTTTTTTTTAAAATGTCCTTGAAAAAATAGCAATATTGAGGTCAATTTCTTTCCCTATCCTTTTTGGAGTTGAGGACACTCTTTTTAAGTTTATGTGAGTGAATGAAAAAAAAGTTTATCATGATTTGAATAATATTAAAAAAAGATTATCGTCGATTTTTATCTCTTTTTTTTATTATCGATGAAAAAAGGGTGGTCGCAATTTTCGTAATTTTTTTGTGAGGTAAATTTGGGCGCATTTTTTATTGATTTTGAATTATGACAGCAGGAAAGGTTTCCGCTGCTGCAAAAGTTTGATAGAAACTTAATCCTATTACGTATATTTTTTGATTTGAATCAAACTTTTTTGATTGTTACTGTGTTTTTGGTTTTTGGAAGAGTAAAGTTTTATTTTTTGAGGTTTAAGTGATCTCTGTAAGGCAAAAATCTTGTTTTTCTTGGCATGTTTGATTCTTGCCTGTTTTTCACGTGTAAAATTTCTTTACATCAAAAAATTTGATGTTATTATTCGTTTATTTTGAGTGAAATTATGTAACTATAATCAAAACTTGAACTCAAAATGACCTCTTCTTTCTAAATTTTGTACTTTTTTGAACTTTTCTTTGTTGAAACTCAGAAGGGTGCCATATTTGTCGTGTGCCGTCTGAAAGCTTATAAGTGTGTTCTGTACCGTAACCTTTTCAAATTTCATTTTTCATTACAAACCTTGTTTTGCATCTTGTTATATAAGTCTTCCTCCAAAAAATAAAACTTCATTTTTCACATAAAAAAATGAAGCCAATAAAATATTTTTTATTACTCAATGTTTTTATCGTTTTTATCTTCTTCACACTTAAAATGCAATAAATTAAAATCATGGTAGACTAGTCTGCAGCCAGTCAGTCAGTTGTCCTGCCCTGCAGGCAATCAGTCAATTATTAGTTTTTTTTTATTATTTATTATCAACACAAAATCATCTTAAAAGAAATCTGATGTTTTGCACGAAAGAAAAAAAGCTTCTGCAAACAAGTTTTTTTATTATTATTTCTAAAAATAACTATTAATAATTTTTTATTTGACGCCTGTAAACAAATTAGATAGGTTTTTTTTAATTGGCGTAAAAAAATAAAGTAGAACCAATTTAGCTTTTTTTATTGTTTGATTGAAGGTGTTTTAAAAGTAGAACTTTTTTGTGTGTTTTGAAACAGTTTTTTAAAAAGGTTTAAAATCAAACAAAAGAAGAAGGAAACTGTAAATGAGAAGGATCAAATTTCTTTTTTTTGACGAAGGATTTAAATTTCGTAGTCAAAGTTCTAATGTTTCAGTTTTTTGTTATAGTTAAATTTGAGGCAAAAATTGTGCAATATCTGTTACAATTAAGTAACTTTAAGATTTTAGGATAGAAATTCTACTTTTTCGTACTGCATTTTCAGCGCTTTTTTGTTTCTAAAAACTTTCATCACTCTCAAAAATTATGCAAATTTTTCTCCTTTCCATGATTAATTTTTAAATCGGCCATCGCGTGAAGCGTTTTTTTGTATTTTATTTTTTGCAACAAAAAATTGTAAATTGTCACGTTTTTTATTTTTTTCCCTAAAATGGCTTTTCAAAATTTTATTGCTATTTTATCCCTGTATTTTTTTGTAACCAAAAAATTGTTAAAAGTACAAAAAATATAATGGCTGTTTTTTTGTTATTGTTTTTCAAAACTCGTGTTTCATTTTCTTTTATTAATTGTTTCATTAGTGGTCTTTTTATAGATTTATTTATTGTTGTTACAACTGTAGTCACAAAATTTTAAAAATACAACAGATTTTTGTGATTACATATTAGCTTAAAAATGGGAAAAAAGGACTTTAACCGTTTATTTTTGGAAGGAAAATAATTAGGATTATTAATTTTTTAAGCTAAAAATATGAGATTTGTTATGGTTTGTCAAAGTTCAAAACATTATGCAAATTTCATAACTAAAATAGCCAAACAAGAAAAAGTACCTAAAAATTCTGGAATTTAAATGTCGGTTTTTCGTTGTTTTTTTAATTTATTAAAGTGATGGCTTGTTTTGAAGGATGTAAACAAAAAACTTGCATATAGATTTATGAAGAATGAAAGATTATCTCTGATTATCTTTCTTTGGCCTGTTTTTATGTCTTTTAGATATACAGTATCTTCTATTTCAATTAGTGGGATAGGTCATCAATGATAATGAATAACTAGCAAAAATTCATAACATATTAATAGCTAATAAATAACTTGACATGGTTTTTGTCATTCTTAAACTTTTTCCATGACCAACTATTTTTATCCCTTTTACATTACCAATTCTGACCACATCTATTTTTTGCGAGAAAAACAAATGTTATTATTTCGTCAAAAAAATGTATCTTTTTTACTAAAAATAATATAAAACCACTCTATTTTGTTGTTTCTTCAAAAACAGGTGTTTCATATACTTTTTCTTTCTTTTCTCTTTATCTTTCATTAAGCAATAAAAACCCTAAAATATATATTTAGTTTTTTACTGCTGTCATCAGCATTGACTTTTGCTTACTTTGGTCAACTGTCTATCTCTCATTAAACTAACTATCTTAAGCTTAAGTTTAAGCTTAATAATGTCTAGCTGTGCACATATGATTTTTGGGTTTTATTAGTTATTTATTTAATGGAATTGATGTCTTGTCTTGCCTTGTGATGATCTTATGTCACTTTTAAGGGATAGCAAAAAGCAATTTAATGGTCCAATTTATAAATTTATGTTTAAAAGCTATTTCATATTTGTATTTCTTGTTGACTTTTTTTAAGTTTTTCTAGGAGCTCATTTACTACTTTTTTAAAACATGTTTTAAAAAATGGCCATGTTTTTTGTTTTTCTTTAAAATTTAAGAATTTTGACAAAATTTAACGTTTGCCCTTTAAAAAAATTTAATTTTTTTACTATTTTTGGCTAAAAATACTGAATTTAAAATTCAATATTTTGAATGTCTAAAAACATTGTTTTTTTGAAGCTAATTTAAAACCTGTTTTTTATCCAATGAAAAGAATTTTTAAGAACAAAAATATTTTTTTCGCCTCCTTCGACGCAACAAAAAAATCTTTTTACAAGATTAAAAAAAAGTCACACTTTTTTGGTCATTCAAATTCAAAGTTTTCATCAAAAAAATAACAACTTCTTTAAATTTAAGCTTTTATCCGTGAGCTGCTTAAAATCCTTTTTAGGACTTTTCTAAAAAAAGGAATGGGATGAAATTTGAATCTCATTTTACTTCTCTATATAAAAAAATGAAGGATACGGAAATTCTTTACTCTTCTTCTTTTATTTTTTGCGTTATTTTTAGAAATTTTTTATAAAGAAAAACTGACGTTTGCGTTTTGTTTCATCTTTTTCCAAAAAAAACTGAGATTGAAAAAGATTGAAAAGCATCAAACTAAAAAAAAAAGACTGATGGAGTCATTCCAAAATGTAATTCTTTGTGTTTCAAAAAAAGTGTGTGTTTGCTTCTTTTAATTAACGTCATTGGTATTTTTTTTATTTTATTTTTGGTGAAGCATTCCAAAGCAGTTTAAATTTTAAAGAAGAAACAAATGTTTCGGTTTTTTTGTTTGCAAAAATCGTTTTTCTAAGTGAAACAAAAGTTTGAGTGAATCATTTTCAATTTTTTTCAGTGGTTTCAATTAATTAATTTATCAGTTTTTTTTAAATTTTGAGACTCTTCTTAATTTTTGTGTTCATTTTATTGCATTTTTTCATTCATTCAATTTTTGTTTATGTAACTTAATCACCGCCACAGGGTCCATTTTGCACGTGAACTTTTTTGGTTTCCTCGAAGTTTCATAGAAAATTTTTAAAAGTGATCATTTTATGACCTTTTCTTGATTTATTATTAGTTTATTGTTGTTGGGTTAGACTTGAATTTTTAGTTTCAAAACAGATGTTGTTGTGTCTTGTGAACTTGGATATTTCCATATTGTAGTTGATTTAGGACTTTTGAGAAAAAAATTGTGAAAAGTATTTTTGCAACTTTTAAATTCCAAGTACTCCTTGTTGCACTTTTTTCTCATCCCCTACAAAAACATCCATAGGGAATAAGGTTTTTAAGCAGCGTAATTTAGCTTTTATTGTTAAATTTATAGTAACATTTAAAAATTGCTGTCTGGTCCCACCTTTTTTGAGTTGTACTTTTATAAAATTTTCTTTTTTCGCAATTTTTATCTTTTGTTTTCTTCAAAAGAACATCCTAAAGCTATAAATTTATGCAAATTTTCATTGCGAAATTTGATTTCTGTTCAAATGATTTAGTCTCTATTTTTGTCTTTTTTTGAATTAAAAATTCTAACTTCTTTTTATTTCTAATTTCGGCATACTTTTTTGTCAAAAACCATAACCTTTAACTATATTTTTTATCAAGACTTTCACAAATAGCAGCAGCTGCATTTTTTCAAATCAAACTATTTTTACTGTAATCTTTGACTTTTTTGTAAGACAGTATTTAAGCTCTAAAAAGTCTCTGTAAAAACACCAGTTTTTACACTGACTATTTTTTTCACAGCTGCCGCTGATTTGTAGCACCGAATAAAATAATGGTTTAGTTTCTGCTGCTACCTTTGAATATATTTTGTGATAGGACATTCTTTCTCTGCTTTTCGATGGTGTAACATCATCAACATCACCACTATCATCAAAATGTTCTCATTTTTCAATCACATTGAACTTGAAACAAACGAATAAAATGAATGTGATTGAAATAAAATACATTCGTTTTTTTCAAACACTTGAATCACATTATGTTCAAATTTCATTTTTTTCTGTCTGTCTTGATGTAATATAAGCTGACGTTTTTTTATGTTTTTTTAATTGTAAAATTCAATCATTTTGTTTATTTTTTAAAAGAAAAAAATGTTTCAATCTGATTGAAGCCGATGTCATTCTTCTTCTCTTTTTTAACGTAATAAAACAATTGTTTTATTTAAAATCAAAACAAAAAAATAATATAAAAGTTTAAGCACGAAAGGTTTAATGAGTCATTTTTTAAGGAAGGATGGTTTTTGGTTTAGGATTTAATTTATGTCTATCATTTGTTTTTCATAGATCTTCAAAAGTGCCAGAAGGAGCATTCTTGCTGCTACTTAGTTTTTTTGTTATTGACACCCAATGTAAATAAAAATGAGTACTCAAAAACTTTGAACTTTCAGTAATAATATTTATGAATATATTTGCAGTAGTCTCATGTGTCTTCCCAAATAGTCTTCTTGCAAGATGCAAAATTGCAAACATACTCTCTTTACTTTTTTGCATCTTATTCTTTTTTTACTCCTTGAAGATCATGCCATCCTTAACAAATATTACCCCCTCTCCAAAAAAAACAAAAAATTTTATGAATGAGAAAAAAATTGTGTGGGAATCTTGTTTTTCTGACATGCGAGAAAAAGAAAACTATCTTTTCCCGGTCATTTTTTTGTTCATTCATATTTCTCCATGGATGCCTCCTCCTCATTTCTATCGTTTTTTATACTTTTTTTACGTCACAAAATTTTGTACCTTTTTTAATAAATTTAAAAATACATTTTGTTTTGAATTTGAATTCAATCTTTGCTCTTAAAAATAAGACCCTTATGGGGAACAAAGATTTTTAAAGTTCAATTTTTTTTTGTCCCAAAAATAAAGTTGTTCCATGCAATTTTATATTAACTTTTATCTTTCATTTTTATAAAACATTGCCTCAGGGCAAATTAAGAAAATGAGTACCGCAAAAAATGAAGATGAAAGATTCAATTTTTCTTGAGTGCCATCACCCCGGGTTGGTTAAAGTTCAGTAAAGTGTTTTTTTGAAAAAGAAAATGGGAAAAACAAATTTTTATTGAAAAGAGAGACGTCAGATATTTTTCTATTAAACTAAATAAAAATAAATAAATAAATGGATCAAGTACATGGGGTTTTATTTGTCCTTTTCATTCTCGCGTCATCACTTTCTATTCATTACTTTCACTTTTTTATAGGATTTTGAATTGAAAAGAAATCCTACATTTTGAATGTATTGTTTCTATGTATGCTTTCTTAAAAATAGAACAGATTATTTGTTTAAAAGTAGGATGCAAAATAGGATTATTACTTACTTTTATTATATTTGGCTTTGTTCAACATTTTAGTTACGTGAGATTTTGGCTTTGAATTTTTCTTACCTTGTTTAAATAATTTTAAAATGACTTTTTAGTGAATTTTTGGATATTATAAAACTGTTGAGGACATTGCACTTGAAAAATTGCCGTTCCAAAACATAGATTAAATTGCTTATTTTCTTCCTTGTTTGTGCCGCTTCCATCAACTTTTCTCCTTTATAAATTTTTTTCGATAAACATCTCAAAAACCATTCCTTCCCCATTATTATATTTTATCCATCTTCTTCCTTGTCGTTTTCCAACTTTTCAACCTTTGATTATCCAATATTATTTTGTTTTTGAACTTCCGCTTTGCAAAAAAAAATAATAGCAAAAAACAAACCATTATTTTTTGTTTTGTTTTTTTTCGAAAAAGACAAACGTCTTCTGCTATTCTTTAATTGCAATTTTTCTTCCGTGTTTTTTGCTTTTTCTGCTTTTATCAATGATTAATTGCGACATTTTTTTATTATCTTTTTTGACCTCTCTTTTTTGCAAAAATAAAAGTGTATTTTAAGTACAAAATTTTGTTCATGTTTTTTGCCTCACTTTTTTCTATTGACTTTTTTCAATCAAAAAAAGAAGAAATCATCACATTTCAAACCTGTTTTTTCTTTCTTTCTTTGGCACCATCAATATATATTTTTTTAAGTTCATTACTACTTTCGTCAGTCATTTTGTCCCCTCCACCTTTTTATATTTATAAACTTGTTGTCTTTGTCCCATTTTATATCGAGTCTTGGGAAAGACGAAAAAAGAAAGAACTTGTGACGCGAATTTTATTTTTTTACAAGAAATTTTTGTCTTTTTTCTGCTAAAATTTATTAGTTCTATTTTTAAGATTTATAAATAATGTCTGTTTGTGCCGGATATCGTAGTACAGGGCGATCATCCCCTGTTAAACGGACAATCCCGTTATTTCGACCTTTATGTACAACAGAAAAACCTCCACAACTTTCATGGTTTAGTTCAGCTCTTCAAAGTCTTAGTTAGCCTTTAATTCTTAGTATTCTTTTTGATGGATTTTAATTTGCATAAATATTACAGATGACACAACCCCATCACATCATCATCATAAACAACGAATGGCTCCACCACCCCCTCCTCCACCACCATTGCCACCCCGAGGCGGTACAGATCAACAACAACAACAGCGAAAATCGCTTACTTCCAGATGGCTTGAATCCAAGCAAGATTCGGATGATGAAGGAATTGCCCAAGGGAACAAACAATCAGAATCTGCTGAAGAACGATCTTCAACAACAAATAATACCGTAATTACAATGTCAACAAATTTTGGTGTTGGAAGTCATTCAAAACCCTACGGGGATAATGAAATTGTTGATGAACAAACTCGTCGATCCCTTGAAACTATGTCTGTTGTCAAAGAAGAACCCGAAGAAGAAACTGAAGAAATTGGCACTGTTCGATTATTGAGCCGAAGAACCTTGGAAGATGATAATGGAACGGTTCATCGAAGTGATTTCTTAAAGGTATGCAAATTTTTTGTGGGTATCGAATATTAAGAACAGGGTTTTTGAAACATTTTTTATGCAAATTTTTGTTTTTTATACCGTTATTAAACGTTTCTAAAGTTTTGTTGCTATATCTTTAAAAAAATTTGGAGCAAAAATTTGCATAATTACTGTTACTCTATTTTTATCTCTGTTTTCCGTCTCTAATCCAATGTCCATTTTTTTAGTCAAATTATCCATATGACTCCTCTGAATCTGAAGAAGAAGAACACCCAAATGCTCATTTAGCAGCATACGGTATTCATCGCCTTGGGATTTATGAAGCGGTTGGTTTTTGACTTTTTTATCCCTAATTTATTCTTGGAAAATGCAAAAAAGTTTGTGTGACAACATTTTATTTTTACTTTTGCCAAAAACATTGTTTGTTTTTGTGATCACTGAATTTTTAAAGAAAATGTTTGAAACTTTTGTTATTTAAAAAGGTGCCCCAGGGCAGTGCCCTTTGAAGCATGCAAAACTGCAAAAAATTTTTTGTATGACTTTTTTTGCAAATAAATGTTTTTTCATTGTTAAAAAAAGTTTCTAAAAAAAGTTTAAAAATATACTTAATAACTTAGTTATTCCTTTCCTATTGTTATACCTTGTATGAGGTAAAAGTTCATTGAAGGGTGCAAAATTCTCCTGTTGGCTAACGTTCTAGGTGGTCTTTATGTTTGTTGCCAGAGGCAATGATCTGCAAAAAATATATCCCAAAAAAGCAATTTTATGGGGTCATGAACAATAACAGCATGTTTTTTGGGAAAATAACAATTAAATGCCTACGTTTTACATGTGCCAGCATAGAAATTAAATGCTTGAATAAATTTTGAAAGTTTTCTGGAAAAGCGCCAAGGTTGAATAATTTCATAGGTCAAAGTTGGTACATAAAGTGCCAAAAACTTGTCTAAGTTTTATCAAAGGAAAAGTTGAAGGTGGCGGCGATGGCACGTGATGCTTGGTGTAGACTGGTTTTTTGTATAGCTTTTTTAAGGTTTTATGCAAATTTCAATGCTCATGTGTTGAGAAAGTTGTTAAGTTTTCATAGCCAGGTCAGTAGTATACAGTAAACTTGGATATATAAAATCCGCTACCATTTAGATGTTTTCCATGTATCAAAGTCCATTCATTTCTATTGTTTAATTTTGTTTCCATTTTTAAAAATCATCTTTCTTATTTTTGTTTCATTGTTTTTGCTCATCCTAAATATAAAAAGCAGAAACAAAACAGGAAGCATCAAAGAGCTGCGGCTGCTTCTGATGATTCCCTCCAACTTCAACATTTTCTTGGAACAAAAAAAAACTTTTACACCGGAATTTTCGTTGTTATTGACTTCACTTTCCTTCTCCTTATTTTCTCAATGTTGACAGCAACGGCTCCCCATTTTTGGCAACTTTTTGATGAAATCTTTTTTTAGAGGCAATTCTTTCTGGTGCTTACGCAAGAAAATGGATACTTTTAAAAAAGCAATTTCTATAAAAATACTTTGAAACTTTTTTGCATTGCATTTTTGCAAACCTTTCTTTTCTTTAAAAAAAGCGTTTTAAAAGGATTCAATTATCCATGAAAAATTTGAAAATTGTAACACTTTTTTTGAATGTAAAAAAGTTGTGTAGGAGAAGAAAGCTTATTCTTGGACACTTTTTAAAAATCTGTGTTTTGTTTAATCTTTGTTTTTCATCAGCCAGAATCATGTTTGTTTTTCTGTGACTTTTCGTTCTCCACCGGATATTATTCTTAAATTTGATATATCCGGGAAATCCATGATGATGTTTGTTATTTTTTATTGTTATTCGCCATTCAAAAATTTGTTTAAATAGAAGTTAGTTTTTTGTTGAGAAATCACATCTTGCAATTGTTACAAGTCTGATAAAATAGTAGTCTCCTAAATTCTAATCTAATATTATCCAGCTTGATTTCATTGTTTTAAATGTTTCTTCTGATGTTGTTAAACTTTCATCTTTGAAACTTTTATCGTTATTTTAGTCTTGGGTATATTTTTATATCAAGGATTAATTAGATTCAGAGCAGACATGTATTTATTTATTTTTGCATTAATTAAGTTTTGCAAAAAGTTTTTTAGTTTTTATAAAAAAATATAAAAATTAATTCCAACTTTCTATCCCTACGAATGTTAGCCAACTACCGTAACTTTTTATTCAAAATTTGCCTATTTTTAGCTTTGATGTTGTTTCCCTTCAACGATTCAAAACTCCCACAAAAAAGCATAACATCATTTTTCGGAATAAATTAAACTTTTATGACCTCGAACTTTTTAAAATTCATATTTTTATGATTTTATGATTTTTCAACTTTGGCCAAAAACATGCCCTAAAAAGATAAACAAAATTATTATAATCATTTGACTGATGTTTTTTCTTCTGTCTATGTCGTACATACATAAATGTTGTTTCTATATTTTATTCAATTTTCGAATCCTTAAAAAATATTCCCTAAGGGGGAGTTCCCCTCTTTTGATGAAGAAAGAATAACAATGCAATTGTTAAAGAAGTGTTTTTCTGGACTTTAAAGATAAACTTCATTTTTGGTATCCCTTCTTTAAGCTTGATTTTTCTTATTTTTGTTATTGTTGTTGTTGGGATAAGACGAAAAAATTAATTCCAAAAAAAACTTCATTAAAGACAGCTTGTTTATGTATGTATGAGTTTTTTCGACAAAACTATGACTTTAGAAAAAGTCTCGTGATTTTCTTTCTTTTTTTTTGTTATTTTGATGCCAAAACTAGATTTTTCCATTGTCTGGGAAAAGAATGAAATTTTTTGGGAAACCACAACAATAGAAAATAAGACAATTGTTTTTGCTCATGTTTAAAAAAAATGTCATGACAAAGTTTATTCAGTTTGTGCCAAAAAACGAATTACAGACTTCAAAAATTTTGTTTTTGTGTTTGTTTTTTGCTGTCGGCACAAAAAAGAGCAAAGGGTTCAAATTTTGGGCGGTGGGATGAAAGGGAAAATAAAAAGAATGAATGAAATCGTAATTGCATTATGGTAGAAGAGATATATAAGGAGTAGGATTTGGGTTAGTTAGAACATCAGTTTTTAGATGGGAGTTTAAATGTTTAATGGTTTGTATAAAATTGGAAGTGGTCACAGATTACTGTAATTGTATGTTGAAGAAGGTTGATGTTTATGATTAGATTACGGTAGTATACTACCAATTACTGTAAAGTTATGACTACTCTTTGCCATAAAACCTGCCTAATTTGCTTAAAACCTTGTCCCATTTTTCGGCTACATCGATTCTTCAGAATCCATTTTGTGACGTCTTTCTTCTTCCAAAAAAATAGGGTGTCACTCAAAAAGCATCTTTGAGCATTTTATTTTCCATACAAAAAAGTATTTGTTTCTGTGCAGCAAACCAGAAAGGCAACAAGCAACATTCTTGCAGCAAAAAATAATATTAATTCCGCACCAAAAACCCTTCCTTCCCTTTTTTCGGCACAGCAAAAAAACAAAACCAACAAGCAAAAAACTTTTGAATCCCCTTCCAGCAAAAAAAACTTCTGCTACTTTTTTCTGAAGTATATTATTTACATATCAAAGCACAATAAATTTTCTTTTCTTTTATTTACATTTTGAGATTTATATGAATTTGAAAATCTGAAACTTTTTTTCCAGAAGAGACACAATTATTTGAATGTCCCATGATTTCAAATAAAAAAAGCTTTAACAAATTATCCCCTCAGGGGATATTTACTTACTTACTTACTTCTTTAACTCTGCATATAAAAATCCATTTTTAACTCCCAAAAAAACTCAGTTAAAACTTTCAAGCAAAAAAACTTCCTTATTTTCTTTTGTCTTCTTTTTAAACAACTTTAGCTTTTTTTCTGCAATTGCCTGTGGGGGTAGTAGACTCATTGACATCCAAAAAAAAAAGATTGGAAACTTTTTTGTTACCCAAAAAAGACCCCAGATTTTTTTTCTGCTTTTTAAAATTACATGAATTTTTTTTAAATGTTTCGTTTCTTCCGGTTTTTTTTTTCTTCTTTAAAAGAGATGCTTTTGTTGTGTTTAAAATAAGATTATTTCCTTCCTTTTCATCATTTTTTTTCTTTTCAACCCCAAAAAAATTATATGTAAACGGAACAAAAAAAGCTACGATGAAGCCTGTGATTTTTTTGTATGTGTTTATAATTTTTCTTGTTCCAGCATAGTAAAAAATATGGGGATGGAGGAGGTTGTAAAAATGTGGTGCCTCTTTTATGAATTTTTTTTGGTTTTGTGTTTTGTTGTTTAATATGGTAATAATCGTTTTTGTCGTTTTGAGAGAAATTCAAAAATGGTCGAAGGTCAAAGTACTCACATTTTTTGGGAGAAAGAAAAAAATGCTTCTGGAAGGAAGTGGAATCTTTTTTTAAGAGAAAATTATAGATGATTAGGTTATAAAAAAACGTTTTTGGGAGAGGATATAAAAGTGGCATTTTTGGGAGCTTTTAAGATTTTTTATGGCATACATTTTTAAATGAAAAAGATTTAAGTTTTGAAAGTTGAAGTGTTTCTTTTGAAAGAGATTTTAGAAGAAGTTGTCTGAAAAAAATTTGAAGTATCATAGCTTATCATAGTCATGTAGACAAGTTGCTGCTGCTGCTGTTGAGAGAGATATTCTTCAAAATGAGTTTTGGTTTGAGTATTCTTTTTATGAATTCATTGAAAATTTAAAGTTGTTCCTCAAAATTGCCATGTGCTTCTCTATTGCGCCATTTCCGCTAAATGACATGCAAATTTTCGGCTTCTCTTTTCAAAGATCTCTCTTTCAGTTGTTTTGCTGTTACAGTATACCCTCTTTAAAACTAGCTAGATTTAATTATTTTTCAAAGATCTCTTAATCTCTCTCTGTTTCTAGTTCTGTTAAAGAAGACGAAGCATTAAAAATTTAAATGATGAATAATGATGATTACTTTTTCGTCAATTTACTTCCCTATCATTTCCACTTCAGTTTTCTTTTTATAAAACGTTTATTTCTTCTTACTGCCTTAAAAATACTCATTTAAAAACCTCCCAAAAATGCAAAATGTAAATGAGAACGTTAATTCTTTCCAGAAAATAGAAAGCTGAACGCAAAAAATGAAGAAATTTCAGTTTTTTCGGAAATGAAAAAACCCATTTTTATTCAGCATTGTTCTTCTTTTTCTTTTTTTGTCTATTTATTTATATTTTTGACCTCAAAAAACAACTACTTTTCCTTCTTTCGTTTTTTGCTGTTATTATTGCTTTTTTGGTTGCTGCTTGAAACTCTTTCATTTTGCCCTTTGTGTTTTTTTGAGAAATTGAAATTCTTTTCTTTCTTCTTCCAAGTATAAATCATAAATTTATGTGCTTCTTTTCTTTCAACAAAAAAAATAAATTACAAACATCAAAAGAAAAATTTTTTTGAAAAAAGTGAAGTTGGTTGTTTCCTGATTTATGACACATTTGTAATTTTTAATAAGTTCGGGGTAAAATAAACAAATATTGTTTTTTTTCTGACTTTTGAGAAGTTTTTCTTAGAAAACTTTTTTTTAATATGAAATTGAGACATTTTGAAGAAAACTTTTTATTGCTTCTTGCTGTTGCTGCCAGATGGTTGGCAAGAATAAAATGTGTTCTTGGGATGTTTATTTTGAGAAAAAAATAGCAGCTTGATAATAGCGAAAATGAGATACGACTAAAATTTGGATGTTTTTCTTGATAGCTACAGTATACCAATTTGTGAAATGATTTCATTTTGTTTCTTTTGTTCTCTCCCACCACATAAGATAACAATAGAAAATTACTGTAACCATAGCCTACATTCATTCATTGAAATTTTTCGATGTTTTGTCATCTGACCTTCGTTCATTAAAAATTTATACATTCTTTTTCAATCTTTTTTTTCTGCTTTTTCGAACCTTCTCAATTTTTGCAAAAAATAAAACAATGCCATTCTTTTTCTTTTTTTTCATTTTTGAAGATTTTTTTGCAAAAAGAAACTTCAAAAAATGCCAAAAAAGCAAATGACATCTGTCCATTTTCATTCTTCAGTTATTTTTGCACCCAAAAAATCTGTGCCATTGCAAAAAATGGCAAAAATTCCATTTTTGGCAGCATTTTTTCGTGTATTAGTTTTTTATTGCAAAAAATAATATAAAGTTTATTTCCTCTGCAGACCCATTGCCAAAAAAACTTTTGCCTGGAAAGCATTAATAATTTGATCATTGCTCTGATAAATATACGAAAGTTTTTCCGACATTTTTTTAAACATTTGCTTTTTTGAAATTTTTGGCGCGGAAATGTTTCTTTTTTATGGAAATTGTTTTTGGGAATTTTTGGTTGATGAAAAAAGAATGAATGTTTCTAATTTTAAGGGTTGACCTCAGGCAATGACTGAAAAATAAAGAGATTAATCAAACGAAAAACTGGCTATATAAAAATGTTTGAGGGAGAAAAACGTGGTTTTCCGCATTTTTTATTAAGATCTTTGGATTTTTTAAGTTGATGAAAATTTGTTAGTTTGGGGAAGTTCTGGGGTGATAAAGGAAGATTTGTGATGATTTTTTTGATAAATTTTCAATCAGTCATCTGTTTTTAAATAGTTTAGCCTCAGGGAACATCTGTTAACTGTTTCAATTTTTATAAGGTTGTTTTTGGTTTTTAGTTATTCTGACAAAAATGCCATTAATTTATGCCATTTGTTTTAATCCTTTTCTAAAATTAATTGTTACTCATCTTTCTTTTTTTAGTCTTTTTTTTTATAATTTATTCTTTGAATTTTTAAACAACACCCTTTTATTAATCCTAAAAAAATATGCATCTATTTAAGCATGTTCCGAAGTGCCCCGACCGCAGTGTCTCCACCGTTCCGTTCCGGAACGTCCGTTCTTCAGTTCCGTTCCCGTTCTGGAACGGGAACGTATACCCGTTCCTCATTTTAAGAACGGAACGGACGGAACGGGTACGGTTATAAAAAGAACGGAACGGAACGCGTTCCTTTTGAGATTTTTGACGTTCCGTTCCTCAACTTGTTTTTACTCTTTTTCTTCATAAATTTGGGTCCAAAAATGTAAGTCAAGAATTGCCAAAAATTAAATTTCATTCTATTTGTTGAATTTTAATAAAAACAACACTTTATATCCCGAAAAAATCACATGTTGCTTTTTATGGTGTAATAAAAAACTTGTCCTTCAATTTTTTTGCACCTCCGTTATTTTTATTAATTTATTTTTTTTTATGATGTAATAAAAAAAAAAAAAAAAACTTGTCCTTCAATTTTTTTTTTGCACCTCCGTTATTTTTTTATTAAAACCAAAAATTCAGTATTTTACAAGAACGGGAACGGAACGGGAACGTATACCCGTTCCTAACGAGCGGAACGGAACTGACGGAAACGGGTTGAGTAAAAATATGGAACGGAACGGACGGAACGGATAAAGCTGGAAATGGAACGGAACGGAATACGTTCCGAAAAAAAGTGGAACTTTGGAGACACTGCCCGACCGACGATGGCTGACTTGAAGCCGCTTCAAGCTAGTCTTTTCTTTCTTTTTCTATTTTTAACTTTTCCCTTCAAAAAAAAGAACATGAAATCTACATACTTTGTAGTCATTTCCTCTCTCCTCTTTTTTTCATACTTCTTTGATGTTTTTGACATTCCCAATTTAGCAAGCCTATTTTAATAAATAATTCTTAGAAAAGAATTATTAATAAAAAAAAAATGTTTTTTAACACTTTATTTTTATTACACATATATATTTGTGATAGACTAAGAAACGTGAAAAAATTTATTTAAATTTGAATGTCATTCTTAAAAATTTCATGCAATATCTTATTTTAAAATGAGACATTTTAATTAAAAACTGAAAGTGTCTAAGAAATGAGGAAGTTTGACAAAAGATAGTTTCGTTTTTGTTGTTGCTTTTTTTACGTCATATTTTTTTATTGTCTGGTACTTTAAAGGCCAATGCCAAAAGCGATAAATTTGAAGATATAAAGTTTTTTTTCTGTTGTCCTCAGATGTGCCATAAAAATCATATAAAAAAATAAGTGGTAATTAAAAATCATTTTTATTACTTTGTTATTTTTCGAAAAGCAACAACTTTTTGTCAGTTTTTGATCATTTTTGTTTTTTTAGAGTTTGTCAAAGTTTAGTTTAAGTTTATCCGTATCTTTTTGAGTCTTTTTTGAAATATGAAACTTGATCACTGTTGTTTTTTTGTTATTATTGTTCCAAAACAATAGAAAATACTCGAAGGTCATCATTTTTGTTCAACTTTTAAGAAACCAAAGTTAAGCCCCTTCTTGTTTTGAGTTTTAAGAGAACAAAAAAAAGTGTAATCACAGTCTTCAACTTTTTGACAGACAAATATATTCATATATTTCGTGCCATCGGACAATGGCAAGACAATGACATTGTCGCGACATTTAAGAAAACTGATTCGTGCCCACTCATTTTGTTTCGTTTTTTTATTGATAACTAGAAAATATTAAAATTAATATTTATTCAATTCAATTCAATTTAGGTCCGTCAAATTCACTTTGAAAAAAAAGTTCTTCAAATTCAATTACCAAAACTTTTTGGAGTTTCTACCATCATAAAAAGAAATAAATTTTGTTATAAACCTCTTACCATTTATTTTTCTTTTGCGGAGGCCCAATAAAAAACTGAATTATTAAATAAAAAATAATATAAATAATTTAAAAAAAGTGTGAGAAAAAAAAGCAGTACCCCCCACTCAAGAATAATATTTTTTGGTTATTTAAAAGAAACTTTTTTTGCCGAAAATCTTCATTCAAAAAAAAGTTTATTTTCTTCTTTGTTTCAATCTTCGGCGGCGGCGACACTTTTGTTTCTTCAAACTTTGAAGAAGAAAAAAATTAAACTTCCTTTCACGTGTTCTTCTTCTTCTTGCTTGATTTTAAACTCAGCTGTGAAAGAAAAAGAACAACCACAAAAAAGCTATCATTTGACTCTTCTTTGGTTGTTACTTTTGGTGGATACTTTTTGTCAATCAAAAAAAATAAAAATAAATTCGTCGTTCTTAAACATTTTTGTCCCTGTCTCAAAAGGAATGAAAACAATTCGAAATCGGCCAAGCTTTATTTCAAAAGCCGGTGGAGTTTCTTTGAATAATTGTGGAAGATATCGGCCACCAGTAATTATGGTTTGTTTTTAAATCTTAAAAAATTTGCATATCGCGCGCAAAAATTGCATACTGTTATTTGGAATAGTTTCCAACAACCTCTTAGGAGATGTATTATTTGTATAAAGATACAGTATCCCCATTTTATTAAAAAATTCCCCTTAGGGTAAATTTAAATGTAAAACTACAGTACTCCTTTAATGAGTCAAATAAGTGTCACACAAACTTTTCTTTTCCAAAAATAAATGCCTTTTTAAGCTTTTCTAAATATATTACAAAATCTAATTTTATCTTTATCTTACTTTATATTTTTAGCCGAATGCATCTGATGGCAATCCAGTTCGGCATTCCCTTCTCAATTTAGTCGCTGAAGAAGACATTCCAGAGCTGCTTCAAGCTATGGCAGAAGAGGTTCGTTGTTTTTTTATTTTACATAAAATTAAAGATAAACGTTATCTCAAAAAAAGTGCCATTCAAAAAAGTGCCAACATTTTTAAAACACTCAAAGATGAGAGAAACAATTTTTGTTCTTTGATTTAACTAAAAATTCATAGTTTAAAAATTTTTTAAAACTGATGAAAAAAAGATAAGCAGAAAAAAATGCCTCTGACAAAGTTGAGAAAATTTTTCAACTTGATGGACTTCAAAGATAAATCAGTTTTATGAGTTAATGTTTGAACTCATTGATCGAATTTGAGTGATCTTTGACAATGATGAATTTTTTCGACAATAAGTAGTTTTCATAATTTCATCCATCTCATTTGTTATTAACTAATTTATTTCTAAATTTAATTTGAACAAAAACGTATCATCTTTAATGTAAATATTTCTGTTTAAAAAGACAACTAAAAACAGATGTTCAAATACACATATATATTTCTTCTTCTTCCTTCTGTTTTTCTATTTTCATACTTTTAAATAAACAACAAAAATTTCATTAAACCCGATTTTTGCAAATACAAAAAAAATATATAAGCTCATTTATATAAATTAAATTGTACAAATTTCTTTCGTTTTTCTTGAAAAAATTAATTTTCTGACGCCATTCAAAAATACTCAAAAGAAGCTTTTTTTCGGGATATTTTTTTTATAAAAGAACAATTTTTAATCAAATATTTCTGTATACAAAAATACTCCTCTTTTTTGAGCCGTTTTTGACGTACATTTGAGGTGGATAAATATTTTGGAGTCTTTAAATCTATTTTCAATCTTTCTTCTTCAAAAACAGATATCAGCAAGCTTAACAGTTTTTCAATTTTTGAAATTCTTTCCTCATTTTTTGACAACTGAATTGAACATCAAGAAAAAAAGGTACATCCCCCCATCAATCTTCTTTAAAACTATAAATTTTTTTTGAAAAGTCTTTATAAATGCTTTGTCAAAAAAGAATGAAAAGCATGTTACTGGGCATTTTTGAGATGTTATGCTTTTTTTCATTTTTTGGCGTGAAAGTTTATGTTTTTTAAAGTGCGACAAAATTTCAAAAATTTAAATCTCTAAGGGCATTTGGGAATTCAACCAAAAACATTTTTATTATTTATTCAATTTTAAGTTTACAAAATTGAATAAAAACATGAAAATTTATTTCGATACATTTTTTGATTCAGAATCTTCTTTTTCTGAAATGATATCAGTCATTTGATAATAAAAATAATATTTGTTTTGATTCCTCAAAAAAACTCTAAATTAGGCCTTGTTTTTTTACAAATTTGTTTTTCTTGAAAATTTGGCAATGTTATTTTCCTTATTTTAAACTATTCAAAAAACAATTTCCTCTCAATTTCCTTGGGTTTTCTTCTTTCTTTAAAAACAATTGTTTCTCTTTTTTTTCGGCAGACAAACATCACTTTTTTAAAAAACTCAAAAACTTCACGTGAATGAAATTTCCCTCCTTGTTAAAAAAGTTTTGACTCCCATGTTTTTGTGTCTGTCTGTTTATTTGTAACTAACTTTGAAGATTCCCAAAACCTGATAAATATCTTCTCTAACTTTTTTGCCTCACTTATATTTTTCATTAAATTTGCCTTTCAAAATATTTTTTCACCTTTGTTATTTTGTTTTTTTCAAAGTAACTCCTTTTTCGGAATCTTTGTAAAAAATGTAGGCGGTGTCCATACTTTTTTTTTGGTTCAGTTGTTTACCAAAAAAGGCAGCCAAAGAAAAACCCCTTTAAAATGGCAAACCTTTTTTTCAAAATTTTTTGTTAAAATTGTTTTTTTTTCTTTTTCTTGGAAGCATTGTTCAAATTTAAAAAAAAGGTTTTGCATTTTTTTTAAATCTTGGGAATTGCGTAGGCATAAATGCTGTTGGCACTTTTTTGAATGGCATTTAAAAGTTTAAAAAACGTGTATATAAACATTCAAAAAATTGGTCATTGAAATCAGAATTTTTTAATAATTTTTGATATATATTTTTAGTGCCATTTTGTATTTGACGATTGTGATAGAACAAATATGCCAACCACCAGTGGAATCATTCATACACCTGCAAAACGAATGGAACGGAGAAAACAAAGAAATGTAAGTTTTGTTTATTTTTGTGTCTCACAGCGATGATTTTACAGTAGTACTTGAGCATACTAGTTACTGTACCTTTTGATAAGATTTGATATATCCCAAATGACTAATAAAATATCAAATTTATAATCCAATATCTATCATTTTTAGGTTGATAGAATTTGTTTTGATGAAAAGCTACCAGAAGTTTTTGCATATGTTGATGAATCGGCTGCTTATGAAGAAGGAGAATGGAGTGAAGGCTTTCCAATTTCATATGAAGAATACAAGCAAATTGTTGAATCTGCCAATCAAGAAACAGCTCAACAACACATGGATTTAGCAAATTGGAGAATGTTAATGGAACAAAAATTTTCACTTCAAGATGAACAAATTCGAGCTTTAACTGAACAACAACAGCAACAACAACAACATGATCAACAAAATACTGAAAATCAATCAACTTCATCATCCTCATCATCAGGAACATCAAAGCAACAACGTGATGAAGAATTGGGTGTTACTTCAACATATTCATATTCAACAACAACAACTTCAACTCCATCATTGCTAAATCAATGTTCACAACCTCTTCAAATTCGTCAAACAAGTGATCGTGAAACTTCTGCGATGTAAAATAATAAAATTTATATTATATTTTTTTTTCAATATATGTATTTTTCTGTATTATAATTGTGATGAAAGCTTTTTCCCTTCCAATTCTTTCGTATTTTTCTTTCTCTTTTTTTTGCTACAATTACACCAAAACTTTTTTGTAATTTTTTTTGCATTCTTTAATTTTTTGGTATCATGTTTTTTATAAGTTTTGATTGTTTTTTGTAGCAAAAATTTGTAATTTTCATTGTTGGATTAGAATTATTATATCATAAATGTCTTTTTTATTAAAAGATCATTGGAGTACACTATACAGTTTTTGGGATTAAAGATATAAAATATAAAAGATGCTTTCTTAAAGAGAAACATAAATATTAGAACAATATCATCATTACAGTACACGTAATAAAAAATAATTGTTAAAATGTGCATCAATTACAGCAGTGCAAAAAAAGAACTTCTATTGAATGTTGAATTATACATTTTTTTCTAAAAAATACAAAAATTAAAGATAAAATCGCACAAAAAAAACTTTTCTTCTTTGTGGAATTTGCATAATTATTATTCAACCCCGGATATTTCCATTCGAGAATTTTCATTGCATTTTTTAACACATCCGTGTTTTTGCCCAAACACAAAAATCATTTCATTCAATCACTTCACTTTCAACAACGTTTGACGGTTTTGGTGGATGGTGAACAAAATGAAAGAATTGAATTGTCTTCTGCTACTTTTTATCATCAATTTTATTGGATTCGCTGAAGCTGTTGAAACATCAAAAGTTGTAAGATATCATGGTCCTCGAAGATATTGGACATCGGTTGATTTGAATGGCAAAACGTAGGTTTCTTTTTATGTTTTCTCCTGCAATGAGCACTTCTCTGTACCGGACTATTTTTGTTGCTGATATAAATGGAGTTGATAAAGTTTCTTTTGTCAGATTTTATAGCTCCGAATAAGATTGTGCTGCAATTATCGTCATGTAATATGCGGGACATTTGCCGTTTTTATGACTTGATTACCTGCTTCTTTACTAATCTTTTGGATTGTCAGTGTATTTTTATTTTAAAAGAAGCGCTTTCTTGGCAAAATGTGTACGAGCCAAATCATAAATTTTGAAGCAAAAATTTTTCGGTGTACATTTTTTTGATGTTGAAAAAATTAAAACAAAGTTTTGTGTAGTATTTTTTAACTAAATAAATTGTTAGCCTAAACTATCAGCTTTTATTGCAAGATAATATACTAAGCTCTGTAGGCAGGCGTCTTGTTTTGGAAATTAAATACTGTTCGAGGATCAAATGATAGGAATAATTACTTCTGTAAAGCACAAAAATAATAAAACATCGTCAAAAAGACAGAAAGAATGCCTTCTTGAGAAATCCCTTATAAATCAGATGTGAATAGAAAAAAGTAGGAAACGTTCGGCTATCAGAGCTACGAAAGAGCAAAAAGAAGGTGAAAAAGAGGGAAAAAGGGAACTTAAAATGGATAAATGAAAACCGAAAAATAATGGTTTATGCAACAAAATTATAGTTTGACGATAATTTTAGTGTTTGCGGTAAAACGATGCATAACTGTTTAAAGGCGGGTCAAATGTCCGCTTTCGTTCCAGTGATATTAATAACCAAAATAATCGTAACTTAACATTTTTAGGTACATCTCTCTGAATGTGCTGGATGATTCTGTCACTGAACCTGTCAACCTTATCTTTCCTAAAAACAAGGATATTGGTGAAATTCTATCTGATATATCTCTCTATTCTCCAGCTAATGATGAATGTCGAAAAGATACAAATAAATTGAAATTTAAGCTGGCATTGGATGATCGAAACTTTATTCGTGGTGAGGTGAAGCTTCATTCTCTAAGTAAAAAAGTAAAAGTCTTTTTTTATCAGAGATGCAACGGTATGTTTTATATTCACTCTGGTCACAATTACTATTGTTGTTTCCTTTTAGGTGTCGATGACCCAGAAGATTATGATTCTTTTACAATTGATGGACAATACAAAAATATTGACAGTGCTGAACGAACATGCTTGTTAGGAGGTGCTCTTTTTCAAGGTTTTAATGAAACTAAAAACTTTATGACATTGGAAGTTTCTGGTAGCCATAAATGTCAAGTTTTTATGACAATTGTAAGTTTGTTTCTTTAATGTTTTCTAATTTCACATTCATTTGTTTTCAGCCTGCTTACATGGATGTCCTTGATCTTCCTGCATTACCTTCTGATCCTCGAGAACCTATCAATTCAACTTTTGCTGAACAAGGTGAAGAATTTTGGTGGAAAGCTGGTAACAATGAATCTCTTCCTGATGCACTTGCTTTTCAAGCCGGGGATGTAACAATTGATATTGCCAAATCGGCCAAAGAAAATCCATACTTCCTCCGAATTGGTAAAGATCAACCGTATCCATCACTGGATTTGAATTTTGATCCTGCTTGTACCACTCAGCAATATGATTTGTTTATTAATCTTCGTGATGGTGATGATTGTCGAATTAAGATTAATCTTACTGAACATGGAATCAAGCTTACAACAAAAGATGGTAAACTAATTGAAATGATCGATCCAACAAAATCTCCAACACTTGTCTTTGCTCGTGGTCAATCAAAACTTTATGCCAAAGCTGGTTCACATTTACATATTGTTGAAATGAAGGTGTGTGAAATTGAAAATTTACCAGATGTACCGGATGACCAGTTTGTGCTTCAATTTGCTCCCGCAGAAGGTTCGGCAGTTTGTAATGTTGCAAAAGTGACACTTCCTGTTGGTGATGTTAAAACCAAAATTGAAGTATTGCTAGATCGTACCAAAGCTGCTGCATTTCTTGCTAAAACTGCCTCGAATGGAACTGGAACAAATGAAACAATTGATAATACAACTGTTGCTGCTGCTGCTCTTGCAAGTTCGACTGCTGAAAATGCAAGTGCTGGATTTCCGTGGTATTATGTTGTTGGTAGTGTTTTAGCGTAAGTTTATGTTCTTCATTATTTCTTGATGTTGATAAATATTCTATTCACTTTTCAGAGTTTTGGCTATTGCTGCTATTGGGATTACTGTATATTGTTGTATTCGTCATCGTCGAAAAAAGCAAAAAGAACAAAAGAAAGGTCCACCTCCATGTAGTCGAATTAAGCGTGAACCTGGAATTCGAACAACTGAAACTGCAATTCCCGTTGATGAACCTCCACCAAAGAATAAGAAGGATAAATCTGAAAGTGATGAAAATAAAAAAGGCACAAAACCTGAAATGATTTTTTCTGCGATACCTCCAAAGAAACCTCGACAAATAAGTCAAAAGAAACCTGTTGAAGATCAACGTCAAAAGATTCCTATTGAAGGGTATCAACGTTCAGCAATTCCAGCAGCTCAAGATGATGCAACTGTTCAAACTGGTTCAACTCAAAATCCAACAAATGAAACTGTTGAAAATGTTGATCATGGAAAACTGCCATATCGAACAATGTATGGACCTGAAGGATTTGTGCATATGAATAATCCGTATGATTATCATAAAAATGATTCTGAAACTTTTGAATTCAAAGTCAATAGGGATGCTCTCAAATGTGCTCTCTCTCCTCCATTGTTACAATTTCAAAATTTTTGGTCTTGTATTGAAAAACTTTCTGATCCAAAGCGATTTGCAGGTGTTTATGTTGATTCAAAGACTCCAGGCTCAGATGTTTTCTTTCTTGTTCGAGATTGTGTTGCGGATGAACCAATTTATTATCCATTCCGTTATCTTGCAAATCGTATTCTTGAACCTTTGAAAGAACTTTCTGGTGATGGAGAAAAGAAGCTCTTTGTTGTTCGAGTCTTTATTCTTGCTTACGAACCTCTTACAATTGAAGTTCATTGTGTATGTTTGTTTTTAAATTTAAGTACCAGATTACTGTAACATTGTTCTTTTCAGCGTGGTCAATGCCCACTTTTCCTTTTTAATCTTTTTGATTGTGAAAAATGTCCTGAAATTGGAAGGCGACTTCAAATGAATCCAAGTGAGTGTTTATTGCATAACTAATTGTTGCACTTATTTTTTTTACATTTTTCATGTTTTACATTCTTCATTTTTTAGCTCAATCAATTTCTCGTGAAAAATGGGAAACTTTTCTCTGCCGGGTTAAACGAACTCCAATTAATTCCCATCAATTTCTTAGCTATAATGGTCCTGGAGAAGTCAAAAAGGGGTATGCATTTTTGATTATGGTTTTACAATTTCTATTAAAAATAATACATTTTTAGTGATGAAATTAACCATATGATAATTATTCGAGGTGAAAAGAAACCAAGCAAGCTTCGTGAATGTACTCGTGGTTGCAGCTTCAAAGATTCATCACATCCAAATAATTTTCAACTTGAACCTGAACTTCTTGGTGATCATCCTACAATTCAAACTGAAACAACTCAAAAATCTTCTACTGTTTGAAATATTTTTATTATTTATCTTTTATGCATTTTATTTTTGTATTATATTTTTATGTGAATGTTTAATTTTCAATAAATATTTTGGAACTTTTATTTTGCGTAAATTGAATTTGATTGTGTACTGTAATAATTGCTTGCTGACATACTGTATCAATGCTTTCTATTATTTTTTTAAATCTTTTAAATAAATTTAAGGTTTAAAGATATAAAATTTAAAAGATGTTTTCTAAAAAGAAAATATGAATAGTAGAACAATATCAACACTACAGTAGTAAAAGTAAAATAAATTTTTTGCTTTTTGCAATTTTGGTAGTTGCAATAATATACGAGAATTCCTCAATTTTGATATTTTATTACTTGAATCATAAATCAATAAACACTTATTTTTACATTTTTTAATCGAAATGTTGTTTCATATCCTCAACAAAAAGTTTAATTATAGTCAAAAAAGACAGGCAGTCTTTGCGTTTATTCATTGATTTGAAATTGAATGGAAAAAGCATATGTTCACTCAAATATAAGCCCGCATCTTTGCTTTTTGCGATTAAACAATTTTTTTTTCATTTCTACACTTTTTGATTTGCTTCCTCGATCGCATTTTTGAATATTTTATTAAAAATAATGATAAGGGGACAATGATGATTCAACAGAGTCAAAATGCCCGAGGATGCGAAATTGAAAAGTAAAAAGATTGAAGCTTTGGAAATTAAAACAAATGAATCCCCATACAAAAAATTTTACATTATTCCATTATGAAGCTTTTGTGTGTGTATATATCATTTTCTTGCTGATGTTCTTCTATTCCAAATCATCTGTTTTGTTGAAAATTAACAAATAAGGGTCAGCAGCTAATTTACGTTTATTAAAAACATTTTTGCAGTAAATAACAAAAAATGGTCTTCCGTTTTACGTCAAAATATATCTTGCTTTTAAAGCTTTGTATGCAAGAGGACAAACCGACTTTACTTCTTTATAAAAAACCGAGTTATTTTTAATCATACATTTATTCCCTTGTTGAATGACGTAAATTCGGATGCATTATCCTTTGCTTTGATTGAAAAAACAAACAAATGTTTTGTTTTTTCAGTGAGTTGAAGAAAGTAATATTTTTAGTTTTTAAAATTCTTTAACTTTTTTAAAAAATTAGAACTTTGTTTTTTTCTTAAAGTTTAATTAAAAAGTGCTGCTGCTGCTAAAATGCCAAAACAACTTTTGATTAAAAAATGGTATAAAAATAGAGAAAAAAAGAAGAAAGAAGAAAGAGTTGCCAAGCAACAACCTTTAATAATAAAAAAATATAAAAAACTTCCTTTATTAAATTGCCTTTCATCTTTTCCGTGTGACACTTTTTTTTCTTATTATTTATTTATTATTATTTTGTATCTCCGCTTTTAACCAAAAATTAGAAAATAAAAGAAAAACAACTTTTTTGTGCCAACCTTTTTCCTGACAAGTTCTTTAAAATTTTAACATTCTTAGTGTTTTTAGAATTCTTACTGTAAATGCGGTTTTCGAATATGGCTACAGCAGAACAGCAGCAAAAAGAATCAAATATAAATTCAATTGAAACAATTAAATCTATTTTTTCATTTAAATCAATTTTAAAAACTGTTGCAATTTCGGGTATTTTTGTTGCCTGTTTTTATGTCACTGTTTCAATATATTTTTCAATAATTGCTTCTTTTCGTGGATTATCTTTTTTAAATGCCATTTTTGGTGGCATTTCTTTCCTTACTTTTATTTATTTTTATTTTGCAATTCATAGCAAGAAAAAAGTTTATTATTACAATGTTTTTGTTATTTTTGTAAGTTTTTTTTTTCAATTCCAGAATTACGGTAGTTTATGCAAATTTGAATTTCAGATTGTTATGAATCTTATTGTATTTTTAATGGCTTTAATTAATTTAATGAATATTAAAAGCATATCAGAAACTGTAACAAAGCTTGGTAAATCTCAGAATTATTTTAATGATATTAAAAATGGTAATTTTAAAAGTATTAATTTTTTAACAATTGTAATTTTTTAGATATTGATATTCAATATTTTATAAACGCTTGTATGAGTATATTACTTTGTTGTTATATGATATTTGCAATGATTTTTGTTGAAAAAGGTAGGCAAACTGCCTCTGGCTATGATCAACCGGACCTCCGAAATCCAGCTCGTTCAACTTGTGAGTTTTTTCAAATTTTCGTAGTTTTCAAAGAGTGTTTGAATTGTGGTATTCGGCACATATTGTTGAAATACGATAACTTTATCTTTAAAAAATAATTTCTTCATAACATCTGCCACATTTCCTTTATCATCATTAATCTCATTGTTTGAAACAAATCATTAATTCAAAATAAAAATTAAATATTTTTAGTTTTCATGATGGCGCTTTTTTAAAAGTGTTCCTGGATATACACAATTGACCCAAGCCTCTTGGATGTACAAAGAATACTCAGTCATTTTAAAGTTTTATTTATTAATTAATTTGTATTGTGATGTTTCAATTAAAAATAATAAATAACAAATAAATAAAACAACTATTGCCAATGGCTTAAAGCTTTTATCAAAAAAACTGTAAAGATCAAAAGTTTTCAAAACCATCCCATTTTTATCATAAATGAAATGCTTAAAAATAAAATGGAATTACTTCAAATAATTATAAACACATGAATGCCAAATTCCATTAATAAAATGATAGAAAATTTCATTTTGATAAAAATTGATAATCATTGTTATTGTAGCTTGTGAGTGTTAAAAGCATTTTCGGTGAACAACTGATGGACCTTCTTCATCATATTCTTGCTTAGTGATCCACATCTAAAAGAATAGAGCTGAAACTTTTTTATGGAAATAAAATCTAACTTTTCGAAAAGTTGAAAGTGAAGCGAGACTGGAGCCACCAATCCATGCTGATGTAGTGTCCGCTGGAAAGCGCGTCACTCAAAAGTAAAAGAAACTCCGCCTTGCCTTTGCAAGTGGAGTAAGCTAATATAAAAGCCACTGCCAAACAGCAGTGAAGTGTCAGAAAGTGTGCCTTAGCTTTATTGTGTCATGTCTTATTTCTTGTTGTGTATGTAAAGTTGATAATAAAGTGTTTTGATAATAATGATGGAACTACCTCTACCAAGTGAACCAGGGGTTACATAAACGGATTCTATAAGATACAAGTGGTACAATCCCATTATCACTATATGGAGGTCTCAAGAGAGCTTGGTCACGGGTATGTTCCATCCTCAACGGGTTAATTTTATTATTAAACACTTTTTTATTTTTAAATTTCATTTACTTATGTTAATGTCACAATAACTTTTGTCTATATTTTTCTGTCTCTTTCTTGAATGTTAACCCAATCTTGTTCATTTGTCTGTTTGTATTTTTCCAGATTCCAAAATGAGCTATATCCTGTCTTCCTTTTTTTCTTATTTGTGGAATCTGCCGGCGGGAAATATACAAAGTTTTTTTTCCAGTCTATTTTGTCATTTGTCTTTTACATAGTCTTTTGGGTTAACTTTCAAATTTTTCTTTTAAACGAGTATACTCTTCTAATCTGAATTCTGGCCAAACTTCCTTTCTTCTTTTGTCTTTATTATTTTTTTTCATCTTATCTAATAAAAAGCTCTATTATTTTTAATTTTTTCTCTACTAATTATAAATAGTTGAATACGAATGATAAATACAAAAAAAGCATTTCCGAACACTCATTTGATTTTATTCTGGCGCTCCAGAAAAGTACATTAAATGAAGTCTGGTTTTTCTTCAAATTTTAACCCATGGGTTGCATTCTTTTTATAAAATAAATATCTTCCATCATCGTCATGGAATAAATTTTAAAAGAGAAAGTTAACAGAAAACCAAAATTAATTTTTCAATATTGCCACTTCGTTTAGTCTCTTAAATAAATATATTCCACCTTAGTTTCAAAGTTTTAAAAAAATTTCGATGTAACAATAGAAAAAAAAAGGATTCGATCCAACAGCGGTCTAATCACTTTGAGCAAAAAGCTCTTACTGGTTTCTGCTGGGTGGTTCGTTCTGGACGACTAAATCTCCGAATCTTTTGACTTTACAAGCTCCAGGGAACATCCACGAGACCCCCACAGTAGCCCAAAGGGAAAACCGATGGTGGATGGGGCGCACACGATTTAAATTTATTAAACATTTTTGCTGTTAGGTTCAGCAAAATTATTTTTTTGTCTTAAACAAAAATATTATATTGAAATAAAAAAAGAATTAAAATTATTATTATTGGAGGTTGCAATTTTTATTGGATGTATTTTTATAGTGAGCAACCCTAAAAAAATAGGAACTCCTGGATTCTACTATCACTTTTAATATCTAAAAATATTTTCGGAATTCTACCTTTTAAAAGATCCTTTTTGTCCTTACAGTCCATAACTTACTTTAAGTTGTCAATTGTAACAATAAGAAGTTTCTTTACTAAATTTTTCTATCTAAAAGATATTAATCATTTTTTAAATAAAAAAGAAGGGAGTTCTGTCTCGTGGACGCTTGATGAAGCCGAAAGCTGATTCAGGTGAAATCGTGTGCCATCCGGCATTTCTTTGAAGGAAGAAAGATTTGCATTAACGGATGCTTAGTTGTTTTTCACTTGCAAAAGGCAAGATGAAAGTTTATGGAAATTTTATGAAATTATTATTATTAAAAGTTATTAAAAAAAAAAAGGTTAACCTTCGTTCCCCGGGATAACTGGTAAAGTCTCCTGGCCAGGAAAGGAAAGGAGAGGAAATCGTCACTATTGTTACTTAAATTTACACAATATTTTTCCGAAATTTATTTTCTAAAAATAATAACAATGTTTTTCAATCTCTTTAACTAATATACGGTACCTTTTATTAAAAAAAAAAAAAAAAAAAAAAGTCAGATGTTTTTTGTAAAAAAAAAAAATTTTCTTTTACCTAAAAGGGCGAAAGTCCAAATGCACAAAATAGCAGTAAACTTTTGAAAATAAAAATGACATTTCAACAAAAAAAAAACTAACCTTTGAATTTTTTTGAATTAAAACACATTGAAACTATGGTGGAAATTTTTCAATTTGTAGCTTTTTCTTTAACTCTTATTTATACAATTACTTTTTTAATGAATCTATTAAATTACAGAAGATGGTATTCTTCGATTTCATTTTATTATATCTTTTAGTATCTTTTATTGGATCATGATCTATCATGATATTTCCGTTGCTCATTATGTCGTTTTGCATAACCTTAAAAAAAACCAACTATTTTTTCTTTTATCATCGTTTTTTTTAAATATTCGTAGTTTAAATGAAAACTAATTTGTCTACTTTCCAAAAATAATAACTTTGTATTTTCAAAAAGAAAATTAATTTTGTTTCTTAAAAGCACACAGCTATTTTTTTATCTAATGACATTTCTAAGATTAAAAGTACAAGAGCACAAATAATTTTTAAAAAATGGCTAAAAAAAGAAAAAATACAGTAGCTAAAAAGGATTAACTTTTTCAAAAGTATAATTTTTTAATGTGTTTCTTAAAACGGAATGTGTGATTATCAAAAAGGCCAACAACTAATTTTTGCAAAACTGAAAGTACAAATGCTAAAAAAAGATGAAAATAAAAAGATGATTTTAAAAGAAAAGGAAAAATGGGAAAAATTAAAAAAAAGGGGGCAAAACTTTAAAAAATATATTAAAAGTATTCAAGACAATGTAAAAATCCTTGCGGATAGTATTAGTAAGACTTATTATTTTATTTGATTACTATGGATTGGAATTATATGAACATTAATAATGGATTTCAATATTTTTAATGTGAATATTTTTGTTATTTTATTTATGTGACATCTCAAAGGGGACGCCTGGAGAGTGTGTTACTGAGAAAAGATATATTATTATAAATTACTGTAATTTATTTCAAATATTTTATTAATAAGGCCAACAATGTATCATATTTAATATGTTATTTATTACCTTCAATATTGAAAGTATTAATTTACCTTATGAAATCTTAAACAACCGCTTACCATTACCGTATTTGTCACAAGCTTCGTCATCAAACTCAAAAATAAACCAACCAAAACAATTAGCAAAATCATCATCCAACTAAACATCTAATCATCAAAATCAAACTTCTTCAACACAGTCGTCAACAATGATTACACGAAATCAATCACCGAAAACAACAACAAATTCCATCAACAAAGACAAATTCAAACACAACAAATAAAAATCATCAAAAAAAAATAACTCCCCCCTCAACCAAAAGCAAAATCAACCATCAACTGGCAATCAACAACAATCATCTACCAATAAACGAGCATTAAATCAACATAGTAACCATCATCAAAACCAAAATACGAACAACAAAACCTCACTCAACCATCAACAACAACATTCATCAAAACACATGCAACTACCCATAAAGTAATTTAAAATCAATTTGTTGTATTAATTTGAATTGTATAATTTTTGTTTTAATGTTTTGATTTATGTAATGTTTGTATCTCTTATTTTACTTTGTTTTTGTCTCTCTTGAGCTATGCCATGTTCTACCTAGGGTGTAGCGGGGGTTCGGTGTACTTCATGGGTAAGTTAGGGTCAATCTTTATTATTAATTATACAAAGGCATATATGAGAGACAAGACAAAGAGATGAAGATAAAGAGAGAAACTATGCCATTGACTTGACTGCTGGTTGAGAATGGTTGAGACTGACAAGTATAGCTGTGTAAACACTGATATTTATACCCGCTGGAATGGGTTGCGATGCTGATGCTGTAAACGGTTGTCCTGGCAACGCACGCATTCACTACATTGGCCACCTCGGATATGAAACGACCACGTTTCATCGTTGGATTATCATTGATTGAAACTGAGGTGCACGATCATGTCTAAGTCATTGATTGAAGAACATGGTATAGTGTAATGATGTAGTTGAGTGACGCAGTCACTACAATGGCATAGCTCAAGAGAGACAGAAACAAAGTAAAATAAGAGATACAAACATTTCAAAAATCAAAACAATAAAACAATAATAATACAATTCAAATTAATACAACAAATTGATTTTAAATTACTTTTATGGGTTGTTGCATGTGATTTGTTGAATGTTGTTGATGGATGTCATGACGTGGAACATATGTTGATGAAGTTGACCATTGTTGTTGAACATGTAAATGTCGACCGCCCTGATTTATCGATGCCCACATCGATGATTGTTGAGTTACATTGCTGCATGAGGTTGTTGTTGCTGACTGCTTTGATTTGTTTTAAGTTGTTGAAGTTCAGTTGTTGTTATCTGTAGAAGTTGTTTCAGGTTGTTGATGTCGTTCATTTTACTTTTCAAGTTGAATTTGAGCTCTGCCGGAAGACCATCGATGAAGTTGTTGATCATTAATTGTTCTCTTTGTTGTTCGTTGAAGCCATTTTTGTTTGTGTGAAGTTTGTTTATTGTTTTTCTCACAGTTGTTGCATGATGATTTAGGTTAAATTGTTGAACATTTGTTGGTCCATTAAAATTATTTTGGAGTTGGGTTGCCATTAATCCATTTATATCTGTTTGAGTTGCTGCATGATTAAATGATTTTGTATGAACAGTTGTTGATTTGCATGTGTTTTCTTCTTTCAGATCATCATCCTTTGTATGATCATGTGTTTTGCACTTTTTGATTAATTTAAATGCTTTCATCTAAATTTGTAAATTATCGCGAACACGCCCGATCACGAATATCTTTTTTGGTTTATTAATAAATTTTTAATACAAATTATTTTCTTTCTGAGTTTAATAAAAAAATTGACTCTCTGGTCATAATAAAATTCAATGGACTTCTGCCATGTAAAAATAAATAAATAACTCAGTAAATTACTCTTTATATTATTTAATAACTTAATTCAAGTTTAAACCAATTAATTTTTCAAGATAAAAGAATTTAAGACAGAGACTTTAAATTGTTATGATTGACAACAAAGATTAAGTTGTGGACCATAAGGACAAAAAGAATCTTTTAATGAGTGGGATTTTCGTTAGAATTTAAATGAAGAAAACTTTGAAATGTGAGAATCAATTAAATACAAATGAATTTTATTTACTTTCTTTGAAAGAAAGAAATAATTTAAGGGTTTTTTTTTAAAAGTTTAATTAAGTTATTTTAATCTTTTATAAAGCTACAAATGATTTCACTTTGCTCGAGTACACTTTTTTTTTTTTTATTCTGCAAAAAATATTTATCCTTTTTCTTAATCCGTTTTTGATTAATAGGAAATTAACCCAAAAATAGCAAAGAACTTTGTATATTTGTACTTTATGAATTCAATTTAATTTTTTTCCCGTCGCCAAGGCAACGCAATTTTCTGATAATTTTAAAATTTTAAACTTTTTTATGTGAAAAGATTGAGAGCAACAAAAATAAGAAAGACTTTTGTTTTAAAAAGTGTGTTAAAAGCAATTTTTAAATCTTAAAAGAATAACAATTAAGATGGATAAAAACTATTCTTATAAAAATGCAAAGACCCTAAAAAATGCAGTCAAAACTAACTTACTGATAACACCATGAAGCAGGGTAGGACCTCCATGTAGTACCTAGGGTGTAGCGGGGGTTCGGTGTACTTCATGGGTAAGTTAGGGTCAATCTTTATTATTAATTATACAAAGGCATATATGAGAGACAAGACAAAGAGATGAAGATAAAGAGAGAAACTATGCCATTGACTTGACTGCTGGTTGAGAATGGTTGAGACTGACAAGTATAGCTGTGTAAACACTGATATTTATACCCGCTGGAATGGGTTGCGATGCTGATGCTGTAAACGGTTGTCCTGGCAACGCACGCATTCACTACACTGAATATTTTCGCTCTGGAGAAGCAAGGACTTCAACATTGTACTTTGTAAGGGGAGTAATTTCCTTTTTTAATCTATCAGCAAAACCTGGAAACAAGCTTGATCCTCCAGCAACGACAATGTTGCTGAGTAGTTCTTTTCGAATATCAGCATCACATCTCGTTATGGATTCGTAGCATATTTTATGTACACCTTCATAGTCCAAACCAATTATGGCAGGCTGAAAAAGCGGGCTAAATTTTAAATTAAACAAAAAAAGTTTTACTTGAAAAAAAATTTCAGGACATTTAAATCGCTCGGTGTCAATAACGAAATTTCGATCATTCGGAAACATATAAGTTTTCTTTAAGTTCGGCAGTTTGTTCTCCAGTGCTTTACTCGTTTCCAATTTAAAATTAGTGGCAACATAACAAAATTTTTCTTTTATTTTTCTTACATTTTCTCTGTCATAACTGTATGTTAATTTGTAACCTTTATCACTTAAAATGTTAAAAAGATAATCAGTTGCATCACTTCCACCGAATTCTAAACGACCTATTGCATATGGAAAGGCGTATCCTTCATAAATTGAAACAACAAACGTAGCTCCTTCACCACAACTCAATACAAGACCAGTTGTTCGGCCACTTTCGTACAAAGAAAGTATACTTGAACAATTAACATAAAATGCAGGAGTGTTGAACTTTTCAAACATAATTTGTGTCATTCTTTCTCTGTTTGCTTCCGGATTCAATGGCACATCAGTCATAAGAACCGGTTGCTCTTCAGGTGCAACTCTTAATTCATCGTAAAAGACGTGATGCCAGATCTTCTCCATGTCATCCCAGTTTTTGACAACACCGCGCTCAATTGGATATGTTAAACCTAACTTTTCGCGCTTTTCTTGTGCTGCATCTCCAACAAATGAGTCTTCAAGTAATATTTCAGATTTTTTTGGTCGCCCAACAATTGTAGGAAATACAGAACGGGGAGCGTCTTCTCCGGCAAATCCAGCTCTAATAGTACTTGATCCATTGTCAATAACTATGGCGGCTATTTCGTCCGGAGGATCAGAAGAGTCATATTTAACATTTTTATTGGCTTTACCTAAATCGTCATACATATTGAAACATAGTGAAACATTTTTTTATTACGTTGTCCTCCATATTTATCTGCCAAAGAACTAACAGAAGCTCCTGGAGAATCATCAGTATTTGGTTTAAAAGTGTTGGTATTGTGATGAGAAATATTTTTTGTTTGAGCATGGTTTTGTGAAGTCGAAGCTTTAGGTTCATATTTCTTAGCTTGTCTGTTTTGAAGTTCATCATGTTTTTTATTAAGGCTGCTTTGATCAGTTTGAGACATTGTTGCAAATTTTGCAATCATCTCCTGGGTTTTTGGTTTTTCTGTAAATGAATTGTTTCATCAATATGAACCTAATTACTAGTTAAACTTTATATACAAACCTGTTTTTAAATGATACGCATATACAGCTGCGCCATGTGTGACAATCCAATCAGGATTAATACTGCATCGATGATTTGCATGCGGAAAAATATCGATCAAAAGCTTTTTAATCATTGGCATTCGACATCCACCTCCGACTTGTAAAATAATATTTATATCACTTTTTTGCATATTAGCTTTTGAAACAGATTGAAGTAGTACATTTTTAGTTCGAATAATAAGATGTGTTGTCATTGTTTCAAATTCTTTCTGAGTTATTTTTACAACTTCTTCGCTATCTGGGTCGAAATCGCTTACGTCTAACCTAAAATTCTAATATTTAATATCATAAAGTCGGACCTCGATTTTATGTTCTCACATTTTGCCAATTGCTTCTGGGCTTATATAATACTTAAATTTTTTCACAGCCCAATAGATTGTGGCCTAGATATAGGGGCTGTCCAGATGTCACATGACACAGGTGATGGGTGGGGGGTCTGACGACTTGTCACGCCGCTTTGATGTTTGTCGGCAAAAGCTGTGATGTTGTGTCACCTAATGGGTGGGAGGGGTCAAAAAATTCCAATTTTTGTGTCACGTGACATCTGGACAGCCCCATATCATAATTTTAAATTTATGCAAGGCATGAACTAGAAAAAAAGTACTGGGGTCGTACCTCGATTTACGTCGGTCCCTTGAAAGACGTAAAATCAAAGTTCGACTGTATTATAAAAAAGGAGTCCACTTGACATAAATATTTTTCCCTTTTAGTGATTAAAGGTCCCGATACGAAAATTTTAAAAATTCCAATTGAAAAATTTTCGTGTTGAGACTCCCAATCAATGAAAAGGGAAAAATATGCTTCGTTATGATTTGAATCGTACCAGCTTTTTGTAGTAGCAGACAAATTATGTTTAATATCTTGACATCTGCGTTTTAAAACAAAATTTTTGTTATTTTTTGTTAAATTGATGCCATGTTTGTTAGTTAAAATTGAAGCAAAATGATTGAACAAAATTGCATCGAAATCTCGACCTCCCAAATATGAATCACCATTATAAGTTAATATTTTAAGATTATTCTTGACAACTTTTGCCATACAAATATCGACTGTTCCGCCACCGAAATCACAAATAAGAATATTCGAATTATTAGGAATTGGCATTTCATCAAAATATGCAAATGCAGCCGCAACTGGTTCTGGAACAAAATGAATATTCTTCCATCCTGCAAATTCGGCAGCCATTTTTGTAGCTAATTTTTGTCTTTCTGTTATCTCTGAGGGAATACCAATAACCACGTCAGTTAAAACTTGATTTTCAAAACCTTCAATCTTTTTTTTAATATCACGTAATAAATCGCCGGCAACTTGTTCGGATTCAAACTTCCTAGTACCAATATAAGTATCAACTTCAATAAACGTTCCAACATTTTTAGGGAGAACTTTAAATGGCCAAATTGGATCAACAACAATTTCATCAAAATTTTTGCCAAGAATTCTTTTAATGTCATATACCGTATGTTCTGCTTTGTACCTCATCCGATCAATAACAACCTGACCACATGTTGGCTTTTCTTCATCAAATGCAATAAAAGATGGCATTGTTCGAAGTCGGGTAATTGGATCAAGAACAACAAATTCTGGACCATTTTTTCGAATCACAGCTGCACAACATTCTGTTGTTCCAAAATCTATTCCAACGGCATTACTTGACAAATCGTAATTGGATAACTTTTTTGGGATTTCAAATGTTTGACCCTCCATTTAAATGGAGAAATATTTCTATTCCTTTATTTTCAATCAATAAGTTCTTGACTATGAAGAAATTTAACTTGTAGAAAAAGTTTTTGAATGACAACAAACATGCTTTCTTTCAGGTTTTTTTATCAATCAATAGACACTGATAACAAAAGTCGCCAGCAACTTGGAAAAAAACTAGTCCTTAATATTTTTGTCAAAGTATCATAATTATTTTAGCACATAAATTTTTTATTGTTATAAAATAATCTGAACCCTAAAAAACTCTTCATACAAACCTTTAAATATTAATCAAATTAAAAATTATCATAAAAAACACGATCTTATTATTTGCAATAATCTTTCCCTGATTGAAGGAAAGAATTGACTCGACCAAAAGATAGTTGTTCAGCGGTATCTGGCTGCTTACATTTTGTTGTCATTTCATTTTTTATACATTTTTCCATTTCGTTGACTTTCCTAAATATAAGTTACAACTAGTCACATTTTTGTTACACTTCACAAGAATACTTACTTGCAGTTATCTTCCTTTTTATCAGAAGCTTGAATTTTTTCGCCACAATTTTTTCTAAAATTTAAGTCATCGCAAATTGCAAATGAACTTTCCCCTAAAATTTGTAGTACTGTAATTATATAATTTTGTAAAAAACATAATAATTACATTCATAAAATTGTGAACAAGTATGATATGAAATAACATTGTAAAACGAAATATCAAACATAATTTTGCCATCAAAATATTTGTCAAGATTTTTCGTGCATTCCCTTTCTTTATCAATTTTTTCAATGCATTCATTTCGGGCATCATCGATCCTTAAATTCGGGGGTTTTTAAATGTGAAATAAAGATTTGTGGAACGAGAAAAAGATGTGAACTTTTTGTACCAGAAAAGTCATCAAAGTTTTGAAAACAAATTTGTGGAGTTAATTACTGTAACTTACTTGCAATACGCTTTATTATCCATGTTTTCTTTGATTTTTAAATCTTCGAAACTTTTTTCATAACATTTTTGAACAGCCTAAAAGACCAAAAACATTGAAGGAGAAATTAAAGTCAAAAAAGATAACCTTTTTTGTTTCCGGATTGCATTCAGAAACTACATTAGTAGCAAAAGTGATCAACATAAAAAATACTATAAATTTTATCATTTTTGTTTAAATTATAAATTTTAAAACTATTTTTACATTTATTTTTATATAAATTTCAAGGGTGTTTTGAACAAAGTTAAATTTTGTAAACAACTAATAAAAAAGGCTGAAATTAGTGGTGATCAAATTTGTTTTAACAACCAAAAAACAAGGAAGTAAAAACAGAAAAGGAGAAAAAACAATAACAATTTATTTAAAATCAGCAAAAAATTGTGAACCCTTAGCAAAAATAATATTTGGCTACTTTCATTTTGTTGTCATTTCGTTCTTTTGTGAGGGCGGTAAAAAATTGACTGCAAAAAAGGGCAAACATTCTTGGTGCACTTTTTAATTAAAGAAAATTGTTAAATTTTTAACGAATAAAAATTAAAACAGATTTACAAAAAACATCATGTTCATGCCAATGTATTACTTATGATTATTCATTCATGTGTCATGACTAAAATATTGAAAAAAAGTTTTGGCAGCTTTTGAAATATAAAATTTCAATTTTTGTTTTTCACCTGCTTTTTTCATGCATTTTGAGAATATCAAAAAGGGCAAATCACACTTTTTACATTCAAATTTTTCAAATTATGTCGACTACGAAATTAAATGGCAATAAAATATTTGATACAGATTTTGTTTCTTGGTATCATTTTCTTCATGATATTGTAGCAATTATCAGCATTGCCTTTCTCGCTGCATTTCTTTTAATTTTAATATTTAAATCACCGCCATTTATGAAAAAGCTGAGATTTTTATGTAATTTCAACATTTCCTTTACAAATTGTCTTTTTAATTCAACCACCATTATTATTACATCCATTTTTCATTGTATATCCGTTAGGTTTGGCGATTTTTGAGGTCATAAAAGTTTAAAACATTTAAAAATTTTAAGGTTACGGTAAATATTTTAACATTCAAATTCAAATGATTTTATATCTTATTGCTTTTATCAGTATATCAGTAGCTGGATGTGCTGTAAATTCAATAATTTGGGAACGATACTTTGCTTTGAGGAATAATGGAGATTCAAATATTCCATTTTATATGTTTCTTGGTTTATTGACTCTTATTGGATGTTGCACAATTGGTTTATTTGTGATACTTTTAGTTAAACCCATTTTTGATACAGTTTTTGTAAATCCTGAAAATGCAGCTGCACATCTTTCAACAAAGATTACTGATTTGGATCAATTTTTTGATGTTACAAATTTAATTATTTTTCATGTTTCATCATCAAATCCAATACCAAATATTATTTGGATAATTGCTGTAAATGGGGGTTCCCTTATTGGCCTATGTTCAACAGGTTGTTTATTGAATTACCTAAAATCCAAAGATCTACAATCCCAAACTCAAATGTCTGCAAATACTTTAAAAATGAATGAAATGTTTCGTCGTCTAATTTTAATTCAAGTTTCTGGATTCTTTTCGTTTATGGTTGTTCCAGCTCTAACAATGAGATACATTTATTATTTTGTAAAAGAACCTAAGATTTATGTAAATTTAGTATTTTTAATTATTAGCAGCGTTGAACTCTATGATACTTTTATGACTTGCATTTTTATTAAACCTTATCGCGAAGCTTTACTCCAGCCATTTTTGTATGTTTTTAGAATTCTTAAAAAGCCAAAACCGAATCCCACAAATCCACCATCATTATATTCTTCAAATATTATTAGCATTAAATAATCTACAAATTTTCATAAAAATGTCATCATCAATGCTAGATAAATAACATGAACCTGTTTAATGCATATTCAATTGTTTAAAAAAAGGAAAATTTTTAATAGAACTATGTTTAATAAACAAACATAATAAAAAAATAAAATAAAAGAAACACAATAATTATAATGCCAATGAATAACAATTACAGCCATTGATGATCAAAGAATCTCCCGAAAATGTTAAATACCATGGAAAATGATGTGTCCGAAAAGTAAAACTAAAATATTCTCGATATCCATTTTTGATAATCCAATCAACAATAAAATCTTCAAAGAAATTTCCTTCATAATAACAATCAAAGAACACCCTAAACATAAATATTTCAATTAATAATATCCAACTAAAACTGCAAACCTGATTTTTGGAACCTTGGTTAAAATTTGCATAATGAAATCAATCATTTCTAGATTACTGTAGCCATTTTCTAGCTTGATAGAAACATAAATTGATTTTAAATTTAAATGTTTAATTAATGCAAATTCTTTGAGGGTTAAATTTGATCGTTTAATTTCGAGCTCGGAAATCATTGATAAGTTTAAATTATTGTACAAATGTTGAAATTCGAATGGTTTTAATTTTGTGAAAACGGCTGTTTTAACAATTTTCAATGCTTTAATTGTGTCCATTTTCCAATTAAGTTTTCGACCACTGTGAAATCGGACAACCAAAAGAGTTTTTTCTTCAAAATAAAATTGTGCAAAATTCCATGATTCACTGAAATACCGTATAACATATTAAAATTTTAAAAAAGTTAAAAAAATTCATATTGCTCGAGCAAGATCTTAATTTATGATTCCAAAAGCTTTCAACAATATAATTAATTATGCTTTTTAAAAAAACAGAAAAAAATTACCTAATATTTTTCCATTCAACTTCTTCAGAAATATCACCATGTGTATGCATGTAAACAAAGTCATCAAAACCAAAAATTTCACGTCCTTGAGCATCAATATGAAGTTTATCAACCAAGAATTTATCTATTTTTATCCATGGATAAATTTGTTTGAATTGTTTTTTAATTAACGGAGGCTGCAACGCAAGAAATCGATCTTGAATTGAAAATGAAAGTTTTTCAAAGTCAAAAAACTCTTGGTTGTATTCTTGAATGGCACGTTAAAAAAAATTCGAACAAAATCTGTCAATAAAGGTAACAAAAGAATCAACAAAGTTAATGGAAATGTAAAAATTGCAAATAAATAATTTTTACATCTTTCGTTTTGATGTCTTCCTGAATCCGGGTAAAGCAGGAAATATTTGAATAAAAATATTGAATCCAAATATCTCTGTATTCTTTTGTTTTTTATCCATCGATAAAGAATTGGTCGTAAATAAATTACTGAATATGTATGACCATACAAAGAACAAACAACCACAGCGTTGCAACAAATATACACCAAACACAAAAATATCGACCAAATTATATTTAAATAATTTTCAGATCTGTAGTACATCTCAACATTATCGTATGTATACCGTAATATGAACCAACTGATAATATAAAATATCAAAACTTTAACCATTTTTCAGGGAAGTGAAACAAAAATAACAAATTTTAAATGCAGAAACCGAGCAATAACAACCAATCAATGCCACAACAATCCCTCAAATCCTTTTTAAAAAACACTTTAAGGTTACTTTATGATTGGCATTTTTCAAGTTTTTCCTAATTTTCTTCTATAAACAATAAGAATTCAGTTTCTTTCAAACTTTTAAAAGTACCGCAAAATTACAGTATCCAGTCACAAAAAGTTTCATATTTGAGTTTACGTCTTCTATTTTCAGTTTGAACATCGATTTTGGCGAACTCAGGAATTAGGGTCACAACAACATTAATTTTAAACTTCTTTTAAGCAACAAATTGTTACAAATGTTGTATAATTTTGCTGATATCTGATGTTTTTTGCTTTCCTGTTTTTATAACGTATACTATTTCTACTTTTTAAGATTTAACAAGTGCTTATTTTTATTTTCTTTACTTTTCTCAATTTTCTTTGCTGCTAATTAAAGCAAATATATTTTATTTGCATACAATTTATCATTGATCCCATCACTCTATCAAATATCATATGTATTCTATTGCTCCTTTATTTTCTCTATCAATGACATTGAACAAGATTGTGTTTTACGTTGCAGCTGCTGTTGTTGCGTTCCTCCTTCCCTTTCTTTGTTTGAAAAAAAGCTGAACGTTCTCGAAGTTTTTTTTTCTTTCTTTCGGTTTTTTTTTCAACGTGCGTAACGGAACGATTACGTAAAAAAAGAAGCAGTTACTCACAAATTTGGTTGTGTCTAACGTGTTTTTTTTCTCGCTTCTTTTTTCCCTTTCCTTTACTTTTACGTGTTTGTTGTTGTTGAAAGTGATGGTTATTCATACAACAATTTTTTATTGCAAAAAATTTGTTGATTTTTTTAACAAAAAATGTTTGTAAATTTTTTTTTCGTAGAAACTTTGTAGTTAAATATTTTTGATTACAACTTTTGAAGAAGCTACATTGACTTTTTTAAAAACTTTTAATGATAGCTGGTTTTCCTTCTGTTTTATGTCATGAATGTAAACATTCATGACATAATGATGACATGACATACTGTAGCTGTAAAAACTGCGAAAATATACTTTTTTCTTGTATCTGTATTGCCTTGTTTTTTCTCTTTTCTTCTTCGCCTTTGTTTATGCGTGTTTATATTGCTTTTACAGACATTAGCGAGTTTTTTTCTTATTGTTGAAAACTATTGATCATGTTACGTTTCCTTCCTTTTTTTTCTTTGTCAGTGTTAATCGATTTATCATTTTATAACAATAATTGCGTGACAATCGTTTTTGTTTCTTATCTATTCAATCTGTTTTAAGTAGCTTTAGTCTTCATTTATCATTTTTTAGATCGCTCATCAGTTATTTGTGTGTATTTAATACTTTTGTGAGGATTATTCAACAATGGATACCGATGTTCCTGCTGATCCTTCAAATGAAAATATCCCGCTTTTTGATATTGATCGATTCAAGGATGCTCCATTGGTGTAAGTTATTATTACGATCTAGATATTTTTGGGATAGGCATATTTTCTCATGTTTGTATGCTAGTTACGGTGCATCGCTTGGTTAGACTTATGATGTACGATGTAGTTCAGTGATCAACAGTGATGCGAATTTCCCTCCCTTTTCCTCGCCCCCGGGCTTCGAGGGAGGGGAAAGGGGAAGATTTGGAAAAGCTCGGGGGAAAGGGAAGGAAGGGGGGAGATTTCAAAACATCAAAGGGACCGACATCCTCTTTTCTCCCCCAGGGGCTTTTTTTCCCCCTTCCCCGGGGTTGGGGGAGGGGAAAGGACGAAAAGGGTCAAGTCACAACACTGGTGATCTATGTATAATAAATTGCACATGTACATGCACATAGTTTTGAGTCTCACTTATGCATGAAGAATACTGTAATACAAGATTTACACTAATTAAGTTTTTACAGAATTTCTTTTTTAGATGCAACACTGAATTTTCAGGTGGATGGAAGATGTCAATGGGATTCACAGCAGAAAAAACTTTTTACAAAACCAACGAATACAAAGGATACTCATCAGAATGGATTCATGATGAAGGTGTTTTTAAACTTAGAAGTTATCTGTACGAGAACGATAAATTTACGCTGATCACATGCTTCAATTATGATTCATTTCAAATGATTAATATGGATGTTCTAAACGCAAATGACGAATCATCTGCTTATTACAGTATCCTTCTAACATTTGTAACGAATTATACTCCATTGTTTTGGTCAGAACGTCCAGCAAAAGAAGATCGAAAGCGTTCTTATACATGTGGAAGATTTTATCATCAACAATATCGCGAAGTAGTTGAAAATTATTGGAATGATTTGATAAATGCTTCAGCATTTCAAATTTGTTATCAAGTTGACGTTAGTTTTTTTGACATATGTATGGAAAGTAGATACAGTGAGCTTGTCCTAGGCCGTAGGGAGAAAAAAATTTGAGAGGGGCATTTTCATTTTGGAGGTCGCACGCCTTTGATCTTTTGCCGCCTTAACACGGCGGCTGTAAAAAATCAAAGGATTTTCCCAGTTAGGGGAGGCAAATGCCCCCCTCTCTACGGCTTTGAACTTGTCAAATCGATTTTTTCCCTCCGAAACTTATCTGTCAAACATAAGAATATACTGTAGCTTGCACACCTATATTTTCTTCTTTTTCTACTTTCAAAAATTATACTGTAGATCTTTGATTCTTGAATATGTCCTCTTCTGTATCATCGGTTTAAACGTTCTTTTTTCAGAAAAACAACTTCAATACTTGGATGAATCAACTTTATTCTTGTTTACCACTTCGTTCAATTACTTTCGATCGATTTGCTGTTGAGAATTACCGTACTCCTGATGGATCAAATCTTGAATTACAAACCGAACCATGGCCAGAAGGAGCAAAATATTATATTCGGTGCATTCAAAGCATAGGCGCTGTTGGACATTTTTTCTTGGATTATTGTCTCTTTGTTAAACGTGAAATCGAAATTATTACTCTACCAAATAAAACTTGTGATTGGTATTGGGCTAATATTATTTTGCGGTCGATCTTCTTATTTCTGAAGAAAGATATCTCTTTGCCTTCTCTGGATTTGAATCCATCTATGTATGATTACAGCAAAAGGGAAATATTTGGTACTAAATATGTTCCTATTAAAACAGTAAACTTTTGTCTTCTTATATCTTTCTATAATTTCAACATTTTTAGGTGATTGTTACCCCAACGAAGATCCGATTTGAACTTGAAGAAGATACTGTAAATTGTCGGGGATTTCGAAAGCTTGGTTCTGAAAAAATTCTTCAAGTTAAATTTCGAGACGAGAATTTGTCATGGTTTCCGAGAGATGCCAATATTCTAAAAACTGCAATGCTGAATCCTTTGATGCAAGGAATTTTTGTTGGAAATAAATCGTATTATGATTTTGGTGCTTCAAGTTCCCTGTTTCGAGAACACGGTACATACTTTTATGAAGTGCAAGACCGTTCTGAAATTGTTGAAATTATCCGTGGATGGGGACATTTCAAATTTGAACCTGCTGCAAAGCTTGCTGCTCGACTTGGACAATATTTTACTTCAGCAAGGGTATGTTTTTGGTTATGGCACATTTTTTTATCTCCTGAAATCTTTTCTCAATTGTATTTTTATGAATTTTTGTTTTAAAACTGTTTTTTTCATGAGGAGACAATTCTAAGCAGTGTTTTCGCCAGCGGCATCCTTTGATCTGCGGCAAACCTCTATGAACTTTTCGGATTACCGCCGGCGGTGGCGGCATGAGAACACTGATTCTTAGATTACTGTATTTTAATATTTTCATTTTCAGGAAATCAAAGTAAAACTTAAACATTGGGAAATTGGTGAACTTGAAGATTACAAATCAATTCCCCAACATCCTAATGATCCAGAATATGTCTTTTCTGATGGAATTGGTATTATTGATATTTCATATGCTCGTGAAATTCAAGCTGAATATCGGCTACATTATACTCCATCAGCCGTACAAATTCGATGTCTTGGTTGTAAGGGAATGCTTACGGTCGATTTGAAGAATGAAAATTTGGTTTCAAATGGTGGCAAATATAAAGTAATGTTCCGCGATTCTCAAAAGAAGTTTGAAGCAACCGAAGAAGGTGATGTTGATTTGGATGTGGCACAATTTGCAGCTCCTTGTCCTGTAAAGCTTCATCGATCTTTCATTGCTTTAATGATTGCACTTGCTCGTGATCAAGGAAAATTTGAAGCTGTCGAAAAACGTCTTCATGAACTTTTAAGTCAATCTTTTATGGATATTCTCAAATCTTTAAATGATCAAGATGCTTTTATTAAGAGCTTGAAAAAACTTCCAAAATATTTTCCTATTTCAAAAATTTCATCAAAAAAGTTGATCAATGAACCATTTTTGAGATCTCTGGTTGAAGCTTTTGCTGTTTTTAATGCTAGTAAGTTTTTGAAGTCTTTATTTTGAGCATACTGTAGTTGCGGGTTTTACCAATCATTGGAGTACTGTAAAACAGAGTTTTGTGATTACAGTACTTTGATCCGTGTGTTATTATCAATGAATATTAATTTACTTATCCATATTTTTTTAGAATTGCTGAACAATAAATGTCAAATTCCTGTGCCTGAATCCCTTGGTCGATCAGCTCTCGGAGTTGTGGATGAAAGTGGCCAACTTCAACCTGGACAAATCTTCTTTCAATATACTGAAGATATTCATTCAAAATCTCCTGATGCAAAAACTACTATATCTAAAGGCCCAATTGGAGTTACAAAATCTCCAATGTATCATCTTGGTGATCTACGATATCTTACAGCTGTTGACATTCCAGAACTTCATCATCTCAAAGATGTTGTAGTATTTCCAAATCATGGTGAACGTCCGATTCCAGATGAAATTGGTGGTGGCGATCTTGATGGTGATACATACTGTATCTTTTGGGATCCGGAACTTCTTTTAACACATTTTGAATCATCTGATTACACAGCTGCCGATACATCACATATCAAAAAAGTAGAAGTAGATGAACTTCATCATGAACATGCCATGTTTCGAATTCAATATGAAAAGGAGAATAATTTGGAGCAAATAAGTAATTGTCATTTGGATCATTTGTAAGCTTTTTCGTATACTGTAGCTTTTTAATCGATATTTTTTCCAGGACACTTCATGATCCAAGATTGGAAGATGTTGAAAGAATTGCTAAGAAAGCTGATGTTGCGGTAAACTCTTTCAAATCTGCATTATTTGCTGATCCGATCACTCCAAATGAAAGACCATTATTCCATCCAACCTTTATGGATAAACGTCATGAACCAATGTTTCAAACTTCGCATATCCTTTGTCAACTTCACAAGCGTTGTACATCCTTTTACACGTTAATCCAACTTGGACAAGATGCTTCAAAAAAGAATCGTCTAATGAAACCAAAGAAAGAGATTAAAACAAGCGTCCTTGCAAGGGACACCTTTAAACGATATTCAACTGAAATTAAAGTAAGCGTTTCTAAAAATAATCATGTTTTGTATTACTTGTACTTTCCTTATTATGTAAATATATGTCGATGCTTTTAGAATCTCATGGCCAAATATAAGATTCAATCAGAAGCTGAATTATTTGCAAATGTATTCTTAGAAATTCCTGGTGTTTTTAATACATATAAGTTGATGAATCGTGATGATGACTCAATTGCAACAGCAATTCATGATGGAGTCTTTGAAATTTTTGATCGATATCGACGGCAATTTTTAAATAAATTCAAGGCTGATTGGGAGCAGGATATGCGTGCACAGGAAGAAACCTTTCATACATATATGTTTCCAGAAGTTACACCTGCAATGAGGAATCTTGCTCGAATGTATTATGAATTAGCTGAAAGTAAGATTTTTCATATCGATTACTGTAGCTTTATTCTTTGTACGTTTTTAGATGATGGAACTTGTTTATCATTTCCTTGGATTGCCTTCGAAGCTTTGGATTTGGATACTCCTGATGCTGCGGAATCATTTGAAACTAAATTCTTATATGAATTGAAGGAACATACTGTTCAACCGGAAGATGTTGATTCAGGAAGATATGAAGATTATTATTCCCGATTTGATTTATTCGCTGCAACTATTCAAGTATGGCTTAAAAAAGAAGAAATATACGATTACCCTTCGTCATCATTGATTCGGTATTTTTTACAACAACTTCCTCCTCGTCAACGCGTAAGTTTATTCTAAAATATTTTCTTATTAGTATTACGGTAGAATTTTTTAGGATGTGGATCTCTCTGTGACTGTTGTTAAAAGTTTTGATGTTGCTTTTATGGATTTCTTGACTATGATTAGCTCATTCAAGTTCAAAAGTATTGCAATACAATTTCGTCAAGTTTACAAGGTTAGTTTAATTTTGTTTAGTTGGACTACTGTAACGATAGCAAGTTTTAGGCTGCTCAAGCAACATTAATTCAACTTGCCTTTTCTGTCGAATTGCCAATTCTCTCTGGGACATCCATTCAAAAAATGATTATTCCATATCCATCATTTGTTATCTCGGTGCCACATTTCTACAGTATGCCATTTCAAAATTCTTACCGAAGTCTTATGGCAAGAACTGGATGTGTTGATATTGCGATTCGACTTCGAAGAAATGCTGGCCTCTTTCATCAATATACTGTATGTTGTCGTGGAACATTAGAAGCTTGTCAAGGACTGGAAGAAATGTTAACCCCAGCATTGAATTATGATAAAGATAAAACTATGAATTTAAAGCAAATGAAGGATCTGAAAACTGCCACCATGCAAAAGTTATTGGAAGATGTATTCGGCTTTCGACCTCCTCCTGGTATTCAATTGGGGCATGCATCTTCAACTCCTGGAAGAATCGGTGAATCTCGGCAAAATTCTTTTTAATTTATGTTTTTTATATTTACTCCTTTTAATATTTTTCGTTAAAAAATTTTTTAAAAAACTAAAAAAAATCGAAAAAATTTCTAAAAAAACACAAAAAAAATCATGTAATATTGTTTGTATTTATTTAATTTAAGTTTATTTGTATTGTATTTTTTGTAACCTTGTATTGTATATACTGATTTTTTATAGGCGCCTTGTCATGTAATTATTTGTATTGTTTTTGTATTAATTATTTTTAATAAAGACTTGGGCCAACCAAATTTTTGGAAGATTTGGGAAACACGTTATTTTACGTTTTGAATATTACTGTAATATCATACACAAAAATTCTTTATCGTTAGGATGTTTTTCTAAATGTTAGTGTTACAAAACATGGTTGTTTTGAGTATGATTTATTTGAATTGAGTAAAATAAAATGTTTATCATCACCATGGATGCAAAAGTTATAAAAACGGAATCAAATTACAACATTTTTTCTTTGGCATAAAAAAAAGAAATAAATTACAAAAAAAGGATTGAGATAACATTTTGTTAAAGAACGAGATATCAGTAAAAATAACATGAGTAATAATAATATTGAAAACAAAAAGATATGATAAATATTATTAGAAAAATGGACACAAGTGAAATGGCCATAAAAACAAAACGACGGAATGGATCAAATTAGGATGAATTAAAAATGCATCGGGGGACCGAAAAAAGATTTTTGTTCAAGTGATATATTATTAATTTTTGGGTTTTTGCAACAAAATTTTGAATCATTGACGATTTGCTGGATTACTTGCTTTTTCGCCAAATTCTCGTTGACAAAGTTCACACGACCAATCATTCTCAGGTGGTTTGTCAAGGGGTGGATTAAGACAATAACAATGAAATCCGCGATCACAATCATCACAAAAAAGTAATTTTTCCTGTAAAAATTTAATTTTAAATAAATGTTGACATTTTAAGTTAAGGAAAGTCTTACATCATTTTCAGATGTTCCACAAACTGCACAACTTTTGCATTCAATGCATTGCCAACCATGCCGTCTTGTAGAGATCAGAATATTTTGACTGAATTTTAAGCAGGTTGGATGACCTTAAATTGAGACAAGGATTACGGTAATCCTATGTTGCATTCAAAGATTTGATACTGTATCTTTAACACAATTAATTTATTATGTTTATAAACATACCAGCTCGACCACATTCTTTACAATGGATCATGTCTTCTGCTTTTCCGGTATTCTTATTTTCTGATTTACTTCCATGGCATAAATCACAGGTGTCAGAAATTTGTGACTGTTGTGGGGAACGTCTTTCTGAAAAATTCATCAAACTTGTTAACAAAAAATTTAATAAGTAATTGATTTTTTGCAGCTAAAACTGTTTTTAATTACAGTATTCTTTTTTGCAGTTACAGTATGCTTTGCTTTTTGAATTTTTGTTTGCGTGTATGTGTGATTAAAGTATGCTTTTCCTTTCCAATATCATTGAATACAGTATAAGAAAAAAACCTTTATCTTTATCTTCTTCGTGTACAAGAAAATTGTTTAAAATAAAGAAAATAATATTATAATAAAAAGGGAAGGAAATAATAAGAAAAAATTTCTACACGAAGGGATTTTTTTCAAAGACAAAGGAATTTCTCTCTTTTTTTCTTGTATTTTTCAATAAAAAGCTATTAACTTTTTACAAAAAAAATACATAAGAATAATATGTATTACAAATGACAAGGAAAGAACTAACACAATCAAGCAATCAAAAAAAAACACACATGAAAGAAGGTAATGGAAATAAAAAAGAATACGGTAATCAGAATCAAAATATTAAATGAAGGAAGCGCGTAAATATAAAACTGCATAAATAAAAATCTATGTATATATCTTTAAATCCCCGAAAATAAAAAATAATAATCTGCCACTGGGAAATTAGTATCGAAACCATGTTTGTAATAAAAAAGAGGAGACCCGCAATCTGCGATGTATCACCATAAAATAATAAAGCTCTAAAGTTCTCTCCTCTTTTTAGTTTTGGATTCTTAATTAAAAAAACTATTGTACTCAAAAATGAATGAAAAAAAAAACAGGTAGCAGATGAAGACGGGAGTTTGTTTTTAAACTAAAAAAAATAAAAAATATAGGTTTGTACAAGGCCGTAGGCAGAAAAAAATTTCGGGGTGGGCATTTTCATTTCGGAGGGGGCACGCCTTTGATCTTTTGCCGCCTTAACACGGCGGCGGCAAAAGATCAAAGGATTTTCTCAGTTTCGGGGGGGGGGGCACGTGCCCCAAATGCCCCCCCCCTCTCTACGGCCTTGGGTTTGTAAAAGTACAGTATTTAACGGAGAAAATTATTTCAAGGTAAATTATAGCGTTGAAGCTTTCTCTGTGATTAGTTATTAAAGCATGGGGTAATGTTTTTTGAGAAATTTTAAGTATGTACTGGGAGGATTTAGCTAATCACTATGTCTATATGCCTCAAAAACAGGTTTTGAAATGCATGCTTTACGCTCTCAACGTTAATGCTAATATTTTTCCATATGAATTACTACAGATGAAGCGTTGTTGTTAAATTTCAGACATCAATAATAATGGCAAATATTTCATTTCCGTATATATTGTTTGGGTATTGGTCGGCAGGATTGATATTACATTTGATTGGCATTTCACTTATCTCTTTTTCAATGTATAAAAAATTTTATGATTTTGCATTTCCTTTCATTTTGTACTTGTGTATAATTTTGATTCAGTCATCTTCGACAGTTCTGTCAACAAGCTATATGCTAATTAATTGGAGACCAGGTAAATTATCTGTAATCATCAGACTCGAGAAGTCAAATAAAATTTTGGAATGAATATATTGTTTTTTTTTCAGAAAGCGCTGGATATGACCCTTTTTGGTTATTTATTTTTGGATCTACGCCATATACTTTTGTACCAGTAATATCAGTATCAGTATTCTTTGTATTACTACATAGAATTTTTGCAATGCAATTTTATAATTTAAATAAAATCAACACAGTTCTATTTTCTGTATCTTTAATTGTCATTTTTTTAATGGCAATTTCAAATTTTTCATTTATTATTACAAATTTTGTTAACACTTTACCAAAATTAGGTATCTCTTTTGCCTTTATTAAAGATTTTTTATCATCAAAAGCTTCTGGCTGCGGCTAAGCAAGCTTGCTGAATTCGCAGTTTGATTTGAATTAGTTTGTTGACGATGTTCTCGAGGTTTGTTATCCACACGACTGCTTTCGCCATATTTTGCTATTTTTTCTTGTACTTTTGACTTTCCTGCAAATATATAATGTTCCCTTCCTGTACTGTTTCACATCCCCCTGCCTTTCAATCCCGTGTAATTCCCTTTTCCCGTACTATAGCCAAAAAGTTCAAACAAAAAACTCATTTGGCATTTTTGGGTGATTTTGGTACAGTCGAACCTCGTTATAACGTTTTTCAAGGGCCGTGGAAAAAAGACGTAATATCGAGTTTGACGTTATAACGAGGTCCGATTAATAATAAAATTAATAAAATTTTATCTAAAATGTTGTTAATACAACCTTTGACTAACCCGTTTTTAAATAATATGCAAATTTTGCAGCACCATGTGCGACAGTCCAATCCGGATTAATACTACATTTATGATTTGCACGTGGAAAAATATCGGATAAAAGAAATTTTACCATCGGCATTCGACAACCACCACCAACTTGAAAGACAAAATTTATATTGTTAACGTGAAGATTGGCTTTTGAAACAGCTTGAAGTATAACATTTCTTGTTCGAACGATGAGATGCTTCGTCATAGTTTCAAATTCATTTCGTGTAATATTAATTATTTTATTGCTGTCTGGATTAAAATCACTAACATCTAATCTGAAATGATTTACGATTACTCTGTTAAAAGAAATGTGAAAACAAACATGCTTTCAGAGGTAACCGAAAGGTTATGCTTAATATCTTGACATTTTCGCTTCAAAATACAATTTTTGTTGTTTTTTTCCAAGTCAACATCATGTTTATTTGTAAGTATAGACGATAAATGATTGCAAAGAATTCTGTCAAAATCCCTTCCTCCGAGATATGAGTCACCGTTACAGGTTAAAATTTGCAAACTATCATTGACAACTTTTGCAATACAAATATCAACGGTTCCACCACCGAAATCGCAAATAAGAATGTTCGAATTATTAGGAATTGGCATTTCATCAAAATATGCAAATGCTGCCGCAACTGGTTCTGGAATAAAATGGATATTCTTCCATCCTGCATATTCGGCAGCCATTTTCGTAGCCATTTTTTGTTTTTCTGTTATTTCTGATGGAATACTAATAACCACGTCAGTTAAAACTTGATCTTCAAAGCCTTCAATCGTTTTTTTAATATCAAGTAAAAGATCGCCTGCAACTTGTTCTGATTCATACTTTCTTTTCCCACTATGAGTATCAACTTCGATGAAAGTTCCAACATTTTTTGGGACAATTTTGAATGGCCAAATTGGATCAACAACAATTTCATCAAAATTCTTGCCAAGAATTCTTTTAATGTCATATACCGTATGCTCAGCTTTATATCTCATCCGATCAATAACAACCTGACCACATTTTGGTTTTTGTTCATCAAATGCAATAAAAGATGGCATTGTTCGAAGTCGAGTAATTGGATCAAGAACAACAAATTCTGGACCATTTTTCCGAATTACAGCGGCACAACACTCGGTTGTTCCAAAATCTATTCCAACGGCATTACTTGACAAATCGTAATTGGATAACTTTTTTGGGATTTCAAATGTTTGACCATCCATTTTTTCTTGGTGTTAGTGGCTCTGAATTTCAACTTGAAGAAAAAGTTTTTTTAGTGACAACAAACATATTTTTTTAAGTTTATTACCAATCAATAGTCACTGATAACAGAAATCAACATCAAATTGGAATAAAACACTATTGTTTAATTGCTTCAATAAAGTAATTATTTTTTACACTAGGTTTTTTTTATTATTTTGAGATAATCGAAAACTCATAAAAAAGTGTATACATATAAAACTTTGTCCTTTATTCAAATTAAGACTTATGATAAAAAAAACTCATAATTTGCAATAATCTTTGCCTGATTGAAGAAAAGAATCTACTCGACCAAAAGATAGCTGTTCAGCGGTATCCGGCTGCTTGCATTTTGTTGTCATTTCATTTTTTACACATTTTTCCATTTCTTTCACTTTCCTAAATGTACGTCACATATATTACTGTATCATTTTCGTTACAGTAATATTACCGATATTACTGTAACAAAAACACAAACACTTACTTGCAATTATGTTCTTTTTTGTCAGAAGCTTGAATTTTGTCGTCACAATTTTTTCTAAAATTTAGATCATCACAAATTGCAAATGAACTTTCCCCTAAAATTTAAAGTACAATATTTGTGTAATTTGGTAAAAAGCATAATAATTACATTCATAAAATTGTGAACAAGTATGATATGAAATAACATTGTGGAACAAAATATCAAACATAATTTTCCCATCAAAATATTTTTCAAGATTTTTTGTGCATTCTCTTTCTTTATCATTTTTTTCAATGCATTCATTTCGGGCGTCATCGATCCTTAAAATTTTGGGAACTTGAAAACGTTAAACTCAACTTTATGAAAAGAGAAAAGTTTATTGTTTCAAACAGAATTGAGGCAGAGTTCAGGTTTAGTTTTTGTTAACTTAAAAGTGTGTACTGAAAAAAACCATCAAAGCTTTAAAAAAAGCTGTTGGGGGTACTGTAACTTACTTGCAATATGCTTTATCATCCATGTTTTCTTTGATCTTTAAAGGGGGAGGCGCATCGCCTGTAGTTTTTTTTGATGCAAAGTCGATTGCATTTCTCGACGCGAAAACACCTTTCATTGGAGCTTGTTTTTTTCTTCACTGCAGCTGCAAAAAAAGAAAGAAAAAAGCAGCTCCAATGAGTCCCTGATTTTTGTAAAAAAAAGTTCATAGTCGCATCAAAAAAACTACAGGCGATGCGCCTCCCCCTTTAAATCTTCGAAACTTTTTTCATAACATTTTTGCACAGCCTGAAAACATTATAAGATCAATTAAAGTAGGAAGAGGCAGAGAACACTTTTTCCTTTTTTTCTTCGTTACCGTAACGAAAAATGAAATTTGCGCATCTTTTTTTTCAAGATTAATAATCTGACCTACCAGATGTATTTTTTTACGCTGATTCCGAATATGCCATTTTTGAAAAAGTTTTTTCTGAGGCAAATACCCAAAATTTGCATTTTTAATAGTTTTTTGAGGATTTGACCCCAAGCTCACTCAAGCTCACGGATGAGCTTGATACCATTCGATAACCCTTCAAAAAATACATCTTGGGTGAAAAGGAAAATCGCGCAAAATCACGCATAAAAATGTTACAGCGATCGCAGAGCTAGATTTGTATAAAAAACGCTTGAAAAACAAAGGGAAAAAAAAGAAAAGAACTTTTTTTTGCCCGCGTCTCAAAAAAATGGGTGGACGGTCAAAAAAATAATGGTCAAAAAAATAACCGGACAAAAAAATAATTTTTTAAAAGGCCGGACAAAAAAATAACGGATAAAAAAATAACGGACAAAAAAATAACTTTATACATAATTATACACAAAAAGTGCTATAATAGAAATGGGTCACTTAAAAAATAAAGAATTTGAAATTTTTGAAAATTGTCATTTAAATTTAAAACTTCTACAAGTTTTTGCTCTTCGAATTTCGACAAAAAAAAAAAAAAGTTAAAGCAGATTTACAAAAAAACATCATGTTCATGCCAATGTATTACTTATGATTATTCATTCATGTGTCATGACTAAAATATTGAAAAAGAGTTTTGGCAGCTTTTGAAATACAAAATTTCAGTTTTTTGTTTTTCACCTGCTTGCGCAAGAGCAATTGCTCATGCATTTTGAGAATATCAAAAATGGAAAATCACAATTTGTACAATCAAATTTTTCTTAAATATGTCAACTGTGAAATTAAATGGCAATAAAATATTTGATACAGATTTTGTTTCTTGGTATCATTTTCTTCATGATATTGTAGCAATTATCAGCATTGCCTTTCTTGCCGCATTTCTTTTAATTTTAATATTTAAATCACCGCCATTTATGAAAAAGCTGAGATTTTTATGTAATTTCAACATTTCCTTTACAAATTGTCTTTTTAATTCAACCACCATTATTATTACATCCATTTTTCTGTGTATATCCTTTAGGTTTGGATATTTTTGAGGTCGTAAAAGTTTAAAAATTTAAAAATTTTAAGGTTACGGTAAATATTTTAACATTCAAATTCAAATGATTTTGTATCTTATTGCTTTTATTAGTATATCAGTTGCTGGATGTGCCGTAAATTCAATAATCTGGGAACGATACTTTGCTTTAAGGAATAATGGAGATTCAAATATTCCATTTTGTATGTTTCTTGGATTACTGGGTCTTATTGGATGTTGCACGATTGGGTTATTTGTGATACTTTTAGTCAAACCTATTTTTGATACAGTTTTTGTAAATCCTGAAAATGCAGCTGCACATCTTTCAACAAAGATTACTGATTTGGATCAATTTTTTGATGTTACAAATTTAATTATTTTTCATGTTTCATCAACTAATTCAATTCCAAATATTATTTGGATTATTGCTGTTGTTGGGGCTTCCCTTATTGGTCTATGTTCAACAGGTTGTTTATTGAATTACCTAAAATCCAAAGATCTACAATCCCAAACTCAAATGTCAACAAATACTCTAAAAATGAATGAAATGTTTCGTCGATTAATTTTAATTCAAGTTTCTGGATTCTTTTCATTTATGGTAGTTCCAGCTCTTGCAATGGGATACATTTATTATTTTGTGAAAGAACCTAAAATTTATGTAAATTTAGTATTTTTAATTATTAGCAGCGTTGAACTATATGATACTTTTATGACTTGCATTTTTATTAAACCTTATCGCGAAGCTTTACTCCAGCCATTTTTGTATGTTTTTAGAATTCTTAAAAAGCCAAAACCGAATCCCACAAATCCTCCATCAGTGTATTCTTCAAATATTATTAACATTAAATAATCTACAAAATTTTCATAAAAATGTCATCATCAATGCTAGATAAATAACATGAACCTGTTTTTTTTTTGCATATTCAATTGTTTAAAAAAAGGAAAATTTTTAATAGAACTATGTTTAAAAAAAATATAATAAAAAAATAAAATAAATGAAACACAATAATTATAATGCCAATGAATAACAATCACATCCATTGATAATCAAAGAATCTCCCGAAAATGTTAAATACCATGGAAAATGATGTGTCCGAAAAGTAAAACTATAATATTCTCGATATCCATTTTTGATAATCCAATCAATAATAAAATCTTCAAAGAAATTTCCTTCATAATAACAATCGAAGAACACCCTAAACATAAATATTTCAATTAGTAATATCCAACTAAAACTGCATACCTGATTTTTGGAACCTTGGTTAAAATTTGCATAATGAAGTCAATCATTTCGAGATTACTGTAGCCATTTTCTAGCTTGATAGAAACATAAATTGACTTTAAATCTAATTGTTTAATTAAAGCAAATTCTTTGAGGGTTAAATTTGATTGTTTAATTTCGAGCTCGGAGATCATAGATAAGTTTAAATTATTGTACAAATGTTGAAATTCGAATGGTTTTAATTTTGTAAAAATGACTGTTTTAACAATTTTGAATGCTTTAATTGTGTCCATTTTCCAGTTCAGTTTTCGACCACTGTGAAATCGGACAACCAAAAGAGTTTTTTCTTCAAAATAAAATTGTGCAAAATTCCATGATTCACTAAAATACCGTATAACAGATCAAATGTTCAAGGATATTTTTATAAATTTCATAAAAATATCCTTATCATATAAAAGTTCACAAAAATTCATGATGCTCTTAATTTTGGATTCTAAAAGATTTCAACAAGGCCGTAGGGAGGAAAAAAATTTCGAGGTGGCATTTTCATTTCAGAGGGGGCAGCCTCTGATCTTTTGCCGCAAGCAGCAAAAGATCAAAGGATTTTTCCAGACTTGTTTGGGGCACTTGTCCCAAATGGCCCCCATTTCTACGGCTTTCATTACAGGGTATAATTATGTTTTTTAAAAAATTTGAAAGTTACTTACCTAATATTCTTCCATTCAACTTCTTCAGAAATATCACCATGTCTATGCATGTAAATAAAGTCATCAAAACCAAAAATTTCACGTCCTTGAGCATCAATATGAAGTTTATCAACCAAAAATTTATCTATTTTTATCCATGGATAAATTTGTTTGAATTGTTTTTTAACTAACGGAGGCTGCAACACAAGAAATCGATCTTGAATTGAAAATGGAAGTTTTTCAAAGTCAAAAAACTCTTGATTGTATTCTTGAATGGCATGTTTAAAACAACTTCGAACAAAATATGTCAAAAAAGGCAACAAAAGAATCAACAAAGTTAATGGAAATGTCAAAATTGCAAATAAATAATTTTTACATCTTTCGCTTTGATGTCTTCCAGAATCCGGGTATAGCAGGAAATATTTGAATAAAAATATTGAATCCAAATATCTCTGGATTCTTTTGTTTTTTACCCATCGGTAAAGAATTGGTCGTAAATAAATTACGGAATATGTATGACCATACAAAGAACAAACAACCACAGCGTTGCAACAAATATACACCAAACACAAAAATATCGACCAAATTATATTTAAATAATTTTCAGATCTGTAGTACATCTCAACATTATCGTATGTATACCGTAATATGAACCAACTGATAATATAAAATATCAAAACTTTAACCATTTTTCAGGGAAGTGAAACAAAAAATAACAAATTTTAAATACGCAAACCAAACCAGAGCAACCAATCAATGTTACAACAATCCCTCAAATCCTTTTTTAAAAACACTTTAAGGTTACTTTATGATTGGCATTTTTCAAGTTTTTCCTTTTCTTTTTCTAAAAACAATAAGAATTTAGTTTCTTTATCGTATTAAAAGTACCGCAAAATTACAGTATCCTGTCACAAAAAATTTCATATTTGAGTTTACGGTTTCTGTTTGAACATCGATTTTGACTAATTCTGGTCGGAGCTCCAGAATTAGGGTCACAACAACCCTAATTTTAAACTTCTTTTAAGCAACAAATGTTGTATTATTTTGCTATATGTTGTTTTTTCCTTTCCTGCTTTTATAAAGTATACTAACTTTTACTTGTTTTTCTTTTAAGATTTAAAAAGTGCTTTCTTCGCTTATTTTTGTTTTTCTTTACTTTTCTCAATTTTCTTTGCTGCTAATTAAAGCAAATATATTTTATTTGCATACAATTTATCATTGATCCCATCACTCTATCAAATATCATATGTATTCTATTGCTCCTTTATTTTCTCTATCAATGACATTGAACAAGATTGTGTTTTACGTTGCAGCTGCTGTTGTTGCGTTCCTCCTTCCCTTTCTTTGTTTGAAAAAAAGCTGAACGTTCTCGAAGTTTTTTTTTCTTTCTTTCGGTTTTTTTTTCAACGTGCGTAACGGAACGTTTACGTAAAAAAAGAAGCAGTTACTCACAAATTTGTTGTGTCCGACGTGTTTTTTCTTTCTCTTCTTTTTTCCCTTTCCTTTAGTTTTACGTGTTGTTGTTGTTGAAAGTGATGGTTATTCATACACCAATTTTTTATTGCAAAAAATTTGTTGATTTTTACAGCAAAAAATGTTTGTAAAAATTTTTTTTCGTAGAAACTTTGTAGTTAAATATTTTTGATTACAACTTTTGAAGAAGCTACATTAACTTTTTTAAAAACTTTTAATGATAGCTGGTTTTCCTTCTGTTTTATGTCATGAATGTAAACATTCATGACATAATGATGACATGACATACTGTAGCTGTAAAAACTGCGAAAACATACTTTTTTCTTGTATCTGTATTGCCTTGTTTTTTCTCTTTTCTTCTTCGCCTTTGTTTATGCGTGTTTATAATGCTTTTACAGACAATAGTGAGTTTTTTTTATTGTTGAAAACTATTGATCATGTTACGTTTCCTTCCTTTTTTTTCTTTGTCAGTGTTAATCGATTTATCATTTTATAACAATAATTGCGTGACAATCGTTTTTGTTTCTTATCTCTTCAATCTGTTTTAAGTAGCTTTAGTCTTTATTTATCATTTTTTAGATCACGTCATTAAATATTTGTGTGTATTTAATACTTTTGTGAGGATTATTCAACAATGGATACCGATGTTCCTGCTGATCCTTCAAATGAAAATATCCCGCTTTTTGATATTGATCGATTCAAGGATGCTCCATTGGTGTAAGTTATTATTACAATCTAGATATTTTTGGGATAGGCATATTTTCTTATGTTTGTGTGCTAGTTACGGTACATCGCTCAGTTAGGCTTATAATGTACGATGTAGTTCAGTGATCTACAGTGATGTGAATTTCCCTCCCTTTTCCTCGCCCCCGGGCTTCGGGGGAGAGGAAAGGGAAAGATTTGGAAAAGCTAGGGGGAAAGGGAAGGAAGGGGGGAGATTTCAAAACATCAAAGGGACCGACATCCTCTTTTCTCCCCCAGGGGCTTCTTTTCCCCCTTCCCCGGGGTTGGGGGAGGGGAAGGGACAAAAAGTGTCAAGTCACAACACTGGTGATCTATGTATAACATGTACATGCACATAGTTTCGAGTCTCACTTATGAATGAGGAATACTGTAATACAAGATGTACAATAATTAAGTTTTTACATTTTTACAGAATTTCTTTTTTAGATGCAACACTGAATTTTCGTGTGGATGGAAGATGTCAATGGGATTCACAGCTGAGAAAACTTTTTACAAAACCAACGAATACAAAGGATACTCATCGGAATGGATTCATGATGAAGGCGTTTTTAAACTTAGAAGTTATCTGTACGAGAACGATAAATTTACGCTTATCACATGCTTCAATTATGATTCATTTCAAATGATTAATATGGATGTTCTAAATCCAAATGATGAATCATCTGCTTATTACAATGTCCTTATAACATTTGTAACAAATTATACTCCGATGTTTTGGTCAGAACGTCCAGCAAAAGAAGATCGAAAGCGTTCTTATACATGTGGAAGATTTTATCATCAACAGTATCGTGAAGTAGTTGAAAATTATTGGAATGATTTGATAAATGCTTCAGCCTTTCAAATTTATTATCAAGTTGACGTTAGTTTTTTTTGACATATGTATGGAAAGTAGATACAGTGAGCTTGTCCTAGGCCGTAGGGAGAAAAAAATTTGAGAGGGGCATTTTCATTTTGGAGGTCGCACGCCTTTGATCTTTTGCCGCCTTAACACGGCGGCTGTAAAAAATCAAAGGATTTTCCCAGTTAGGGGAGGCAAATGCCCCCCTCTCTACGGCTTTGAACTTGTCAAATCGATTTTTTCCCTCCGAAACTTATCTGTCAAACATAAGAATATACTGTAGCTTGCACACCTATATTTTCTTCTTTTTCTACTTTCAAAAATTATACTGTAGATCTTTGATTCTTGAATATGTCCTCTTCTGTATCATCGGTTTAAACGTTCTTTTTTCAGAAAAACAACTTCAATACTTGGATGAATCAACTTTATTCTTGTTTACCACTTCGTTCAATTACTTTCGATCGATTTGCTGTTGAGAATTACCGTACTCCTGATGGATCAAATCTTGAATTACAAACCGAACCATGGCCAGAAGGAGCAAAATATTATATTCGGTGCATTCAAAGCATAGGCGCTGTTGGACATTTTTTCTTGGATTATTGTCTCTTTGTTAAACGTGAAATCGAAATTATTACTCTACCAAATAAAACTTGTGATTGGTATTGGGCTAATATTATTTTGCGGTCGATCTTCTTATTTCTGAAGAAAGATATCTCTTTGCCTTCTCTGGATTTGAATCCATCTATGTATGATTACAGCAAAAGGGAAATATTTGGTACTAAATATGTTCCTATTAAAACAGTAAACTTTTGTATTATTATATCTTTCAATAATTTAAACATTTTTAGGTGATTGTTACTCCAACAAAGATCCGATTTGAACTTGAAGAAGATACTGTAAATTGTCGGGGATTTCGAAAGCTTGGTTCTGAAAAAATTCTTCAAGTCAAATTTCGAGACGAGAATTTGTCATGGTTTCCGAGAGATGCCAATATTCTAAAAACTGCAATGCTGAATCCTTTGATGCAAGGAATTTTTGTTGGAAATAAATCGTATTATGATTTTGGTGCTTCAAGTTCCCTGTTTCGTGAACATGGTACATACTTTTATGAAGTGGAAGATCGCAGAGAAATTGTTGAAATTATCCGTGGATGGGGACATTTCAAATTTGAACCTGCTGCAAAGCTTGCTGCTCGACTTGGACAATATTTTACTTCTGCAAGGGTATGTTTTTGGTTATGGCACATTTTTTTATCTCCTGAAATCTTTTCTCAATTGTATTTTTATGAATTTTTGTTTTAAAACTGTTTTTCTCATGAGGAGACAATTCTTAGCAGTGCCAGCGGCATCCTTTAATCTGCGGCAAACCTCTATGAACTTTTCGGATTACCGCCGGCGGTGGCGGCATGAGAACACTGATTCTTAGATTACTGTATTTTTTATATTTTCAATTTCAGGAAATCAAAGTAAAGCTTAAACATTGGGAAATTGGTGAACTTGAAGATTACAAATCAATTCCCCAACATCCTGATGATCCAGAATACGTCTTTTCTGATGGCATTGGTATTATTGATATTTCATATGCTCGTGAAATTCAAGCTGAATATCGGCTACATTATACTCCATCAGCCGTACAAATTCGATGTCTTGGTTGTAAGGGAATGCTTACGGTAGATTTAAAGAATGAAAATTTGGTTTCAAATGGTGGTAAATATAAAGTAATGTTCCGGGACTCTCAAAAGAAGTTTGAAGCAACCGAAGAAGGTGATGTTGATTTGGATGTCGCACAATTCGCAGCTCCTTGTCCCGTCAAGCTTCATCGTTCTTTCATTGCTTTAATGATTGCACTTGCTCGAGATCAAGGAAAATTTGAAGCTGTCGAAAAACGTCTTCATGAACTTTTAAGTCAATCTTTTATGGAAATTCTCAAATCTTTGAATGATCAAGATGCTTTTATTAAAAGCTTGAAAAAACTTCCAAAATATTTTCCTGTTTCAAAACTTTCATCAAAAAAGCTGATCAATGAACCATTTTTGAGATCTCTGGTTGAAGCGTTCGCTGTTTTTAATGCTAGTAAGTTTTTAAAGTGTTTGTTTTGAGCATACTGTAGTTGCGGGTTTTACTAATCATTGGACTCCAATGATTGGAGTACTGTTAAACAGAATTTTGTAATTTCAGTACTTTGATCCGTGTGTTATTATCAATGAATATTAATTTACTTATCCATATTGTTTTAGAATTGTTGAACAATAAATGTCAAATCCCTGTACCTGAATCCTTTGGTCGATCAGCTCTTGGAGTTGTGGATGAAAGTGGTCAACTTCAACCTGGGCAAATCTTCTTTCAATATACTGAAGATATTCATTCAAAATCTCCTGATGCAAAAACCATTATCTCTTCTGGTCCAATTGGAGTTACAAAATCTCCAATGTACCATCTTGGTGATCTACGATATCTTACAGCTGTGGATATTCCTGAACTTCATCATCTCAAAGATGTTGTAGTATTTCCAAATCATGGTGAACGTCCGATTCCAGATGAAATTGGTGGTGGGGATCTTGATGGTGATACATATTGTATCTTTTGGGATCCGGAACTTCTTTTAACACATTTTGAATCATCTGATTACACAGCTGCCGATACATCACAAATCAAAAAAGTAGACGTAGATGAACTTCATCATGAACATGCCATGTTTCGAATTAAATATGAAAAGGAGAATAATTTGGAGCAAATAAGTAATTGTCATTTGGATCATTTGTAAGCTTTTTCGTATATACTGTAGCTTTTATTAATCGATATTTTTTTCCAGGACACTTCATGATCCAAGATTGGAAGATGTTGAAAGAATTGCAAAGAAAGCGGATATTGCTGTAAATTCTTTTAAATCTGCATTGTTTGCAGATCCGATTACTCCAAATGAAAGACCATTATTCCATCCAACCTTTATGGATAAACGTCATGAACCAATGTTCCAAACTTCGCATATCCTTTGTCAACTTCACAAGCGTTGTACAACCTTTTACACGTTAATCCAACTTGGACAAGATGCTTCAAAAAAGAATCGTCTAATGAAACCAAAGAAAGAGATTAAAACAAGCGTCCTTGCAAGGGACACCTTTAAACGATATTCAACTGAAATTAAGGTAAGGGTTTTTGAAAATAATCACGCCTTGTATTACTTGTACTTTCCTTATTTGTTTATATTTTTTAGAATCTCATGGCTAAGTATAAGATTCAATCAGAAGCTGAATTATTTGCAAATGTATTCTTAGAAATTCCTGGTGTTTTTAATACATATAAGTTGATGAATCGTGATGATGATTCAATTGCAACAGCAATTCATGATGGAGTCTTTGAAATTTTTGATCGATATCGACGGCAATTTTTAAATAAATTCAAGGCTGATTGGGAGCAGGATATGCGTGCACAGGAAGAAACCTTTCATACATATATGCTTCCAGAAGTTACACCTGAAATGAGAAATCTTGCTCGAATGTATTATGAATTAGCTGAAAGTAAGATTTTTCATATCGATTACTATAGCTTTATTCTTTGTACGTTTTTAGATGATGGAACTTGTTTATCGTTTCCTTGGATTGCTTTTGAAGCTTTGGATTTGGATACTCCTGATGCTGCGGAATCATTTGAAACTAAATTCTTAGATGAATTGAAAGAACATACTGTTCAGCCGGAAGATGTCGATTCAGGAAGATATGAAGATTATTATTCCCGATTTGATTTATTCGCTGCAACTATTCAAGTATGGCTTAAAAAAGAAGAAATCTACGATTACCCTTCGTCATCATTGATTCGGTATTTTTTACAACAACTTCCTCCTCGTCAACGCGTAAGTTTATTTTAAAATATTTTCTTATTACGATAGAATTTTTTAGGATGTGGATCTCTCTGTGACTGTTGTTAAAAGTTTTGATGTTGCTTTTATGGATTTCTTGACTATGATTAGCTCATTCAAGTTCAAAAGTATTGCAATACAATTTCGTCAAGTTTATAAGGTTAGTTTAGTTTTGCTTAGTTGGACTACTGTAACAATAGCAAGTTTTAGGCTGCTCAAGCAACATTAATTCAACTTGCCTTTTCTGTGGAATTGCCAATTCTCTCTGGAACATCTATTCAAAAAATGATTATTCCATATCCATCATTTGTTATTTCGGTGCCACATTTCTACAGTATGCCATTTCAAAATTCTTACCGAAGTCTTATGGCAAGAACTGGATGTGTTGATATTGCGATTCGACTTCGAAGAAATGCTGGCCTCTTTCATCAATATACTGTATGTTGTCGTGGAACATTAGAAGCTTGTCAAGGACTGGAAGAAATGTTAACCCCAACATTGAATTATGATAAAGATAAAACTATGAATTTAAAGCAAATGAAGGATCTGAAAACTGCCACCATGCAAAAGTTATTAGAAGATGTATTCGGCTTTCGACCTCCTCCTGGTATTCAATTGGGGCATGCATCTTCAACTCCTGGAAGAATCGGTGAATCTCGGCAAAATTCTTTTTAATTTATGTTTTTTATATTTACTCCTTTTTATATTTTTCGTTAAAAAATTTTTTAAAAAACTAAAAAAAAATCGAAAAAATTTCTAAAAAAACACAAAAAATTGTATAATATTGTTTGTATTTATTTAATTTAAGTTTATTTGTATTGTATTTTTTGTAACCTTGTATTGTATATACTAATTTTTTTAACAGGCGCCTTGTCATGTAATTATTTGTATTGTTTTTGTATTAATTTTTTAATAAAGACTTGGGCCAACCAAACTTTTGGAGGATTTAGGAAACACGTTATTCAACGTTTTGAATATTACTGTAATATCGTACACAAAAATTCTTTATCGTTAGGATGTTTTTTTTTCTAAAACATCCTAACGATAAAGAATGTTAGTGTTACAAAACATGGTTGTTTTGAGTATGATTTATTTGAATTGAGTAAAATAAAATGTTTATCATCACCATGGATGCAAAAGTTATAAAAACGGAATCAAATTACAACATTTTTTCTTTGGCATAAAAAAAGAGAAATAAATTACAAAAAAAGGATTGAGATAACATTTTGTTAAAGAACGAGATATCAGTAAAAATAACATGAGTAATAATATTGAAAACAAAAAGATATGATAAATATTATTAGAAAAATGGACACAAGTGAAATGGCCAAAAAACAAAGCGACGGAATGGATCAAATTAGGATGAATTAAAAATGCATCGGGGGACCGAAAAAAGATTTTTGTTCAAGTGATATATTATTAATTTTTGGATTTTTGCAACAAAATTTTGAATTATTGACGATTTGCTGGATTACTTGCTTTTTCGCCAAATTCTCGTTGACAAAGTTCACACGACCAATCATTCTCAGGTGGTTTGTCAAGGGGTGGATTAAGACAATAACAATGGAATCCGCGATCACAATCATCACAAAAAAGTAATTTTTCCTGTAAAAATTAAATAAATGTTGATATTTAAAGTGAAGGAGAGCCTTACATCATTTTCAGATGTTCCACAAACTGCACAACTTTTGCATTCAATGCATTGCCAACCATGCCGTCTTGTAGAGATCAGAATATTTTGACTGAATTTTAAGCAGGTTGGATGACCTTAAATTGAGACAAGGATTACGGTAATCCTATGTTGCATTCAAAGATTTGATACTGTATCTTTAACACAATTAATTTATTATGTTTATAAACATACCAGCTCGACCACATTCTTTACAATGGATCATGTCTTCTGCTTTTCCGGTTTTCTTATTTTCTGTTTTATTCCCCTGACATAAATCACAGGTATCAGAAATTTGTGACTGTTGTGGGGAACGTCTCTCTGAAAAATTCAACAAACTTGTTAACAAGAAAAATTTCAGATGATTGACATTTTGCTTCTAAAATTGTTCTCAATTTTTTGCAGTTACAGTATACTTTGCTTATTGAATTTTTGTTTGCGTGTGTTTTTAATTAGAGTATGCTTTTCCTTTCCAATGTCATTGAATACAGTATAAGAAAAAAACCTTTATCTTTATCTTCTTCGTGTACAAGAAAATTGTTTAATATAAAGAAAAAAATATTATAAAAAAGAGGGAAGAAAATAATAAGAAAATTTCTACACGAAGGGATTTTTTCAAAGACAAAGGAATCTCTCTCTTTTTTCTTGTATTTTTCAATAAAAAGCAATTAACTTTTTATAAAAAATACAAAGAATAATATGTATTACAAATGACAAGGAAAGAACTAACACAATCAAGCAATCAAAAAAAAACACACATGAAAGAAGGTAATGGAAATAAAAAAGAATACGGTAATCAGAATCAAAATATTAAATGAAGGAAGCGCGTAAATATAAAACTGCATAAATAAAAATCTATGTATATATCTTTCAATCCCCGAAATTAGAAAAATAATAATCTGCCACTGGGAAATTATATTGAAACCATGTTTGTAATAAAAAAAGAGGAGACCCGCAATCTGCGATGTATCACCAAAAAATAATAAAGCTCTAAAATTCTCTCCTCTTTTTAGTTTTGGATTCTTAATTTAAAAAAACTATTGTACTCAAAAATGAATGAAAAAAACAGGTAGCAGATGAAGACGGGAGTTTGTTTTTAAACTAATCAATTAACTAATAATTAATATAAAATAATAATATAAAAATATAAATCAGTAATATATGTATAAATATAATACAAAAATAAGGTTCAAAGTGACGTCATACTTGGACTTTTTGGAGTATTATCATTATTTGGATTCTCATGAACATGAATACGATGATAAGTAAGACCAGGACGAGATTTGTATCGAGCACCACATTCTGTAAAAAATTGTTATTAGAAGAGTTACTGTAATTTCGAAAAATTCAAACCTTGACATACGAAAGGACGAGTATCAACTCCACCAGGACCAGGAGTATAATTTGCAGAACCACCACCTCGACGAGATGGACCTTTAAATGGAACATCTTTTTGAACATTTCGTCGACGCTTTCGTTTCTTATCACCCCAGTCATCTTCATCAGAATGATCTTGTTCACCATCATCTTGCTCAAAATCTTCTACTTCAACATGTTCCTGAAATTATCGAGATTAGTTGTAAACAAACTAACTATGTAAAGCTTTATGGGTGTGATATCTGGAAGTAAATTTTTTGGAACATTTTTGAGAATTTTGCTCAAGATATCTTAAACTTAATTAATTTTTGATACTTCCACGTTTAAAAGTAAAAAAAACAAGGGTATTAAATCCACCATAATTTATGATGGAAGGATACGGTATAATACGATGCTACAACGAGACAAAGTAAATGCATACAGTATTGTAGCTCATAATAAAAAAATTACTGCAACACATTCTCCGTATTTTTCTTTTCTTGAATGTCAGATCCAAAATTTAAAAAAATTTAAGATCCCTAGCAAAATTCTTTCTCCACATAATTTGATATCGTGATTTGATAAAACATACAAAATTAGTTCTTCCACCAGAGAATTTAGAAGCTGAAGATGAATCATTTGATACTTCAGTTGGCCATGGAATACTTGATTGTTCAGGATTCATTAAATGATCAACAGCAGCTTTCAAATTTGGATCTGTTCCAAGAATATATTTAAATTCAACAGAATCAAAAGAAACTTTTGAATTTGCTTTCCATTTATGTGCTGTGTATCGATAAGCCTGAAAAAATGTTTACAATTAATATGCAGTTTCTAAACTTTAAGAACTACTGAAAAGGTATAACTACAAAAAATGCATATTAGACAATAAATTACATACTTCTAGAGGGCTTCGAGTTGGGCATCGATCAGAGATATGCCGGACGAGATGATTACTTGGACGTTGGGCAATTCCGGTTTGTTGATCAAAAAATGGATATGGACGTCGCCGTTGTGAAATAAGTCGTTTATTGAATTTTGCACAACTTCGAATTTGATCGAGATACCCAGCCTCTGAGATCATGGCTTGATCTTACCCTTGTCGAAGCTCTAAAAATATTACAGTTTTTAAAATGTACAGAATCTGATAATTTGTTTTTATGGGTTTACTAGTACATATGGAGGGAGCAAGGACGGAAGAAAAAATAAAGCATAGCAAAAAACGCGGCAATCAATAAATTTGGCATGGCAAAAAGAGGAACGAAAAATAGAAACCAAAACAAATAGTATAGAACTACAATGAATTCCACAATTTATGGATATACTTTATCACTGATAACAGAACAAATTAAAGTGAAGATACAGTATTTTTTTACAGTAAAACAGAACGTCAAAAAAAAAAATCGATGAAAAAAATATAAAAAGAAGAAGAACACACAATGTCCACAGCTGCGCAAAAATTTATTTTTTCTTTCGTTTCAAGACTTTTGCAACCGGTTCTAAAAAAATTTGAAAAATCGCAAATTTTTAAAACTTTGAATCAAATTTTTATCTTCAAAAACTTTATTATTTTGTGTTAAACTTTTTCAACAACTGAAAATGTCTGTGGAATCGACTGGTTCAACTGCATCGTCTTCTGGAAGGCCAGTTCGGCAATTGGATTGGTTTGATAATATTGAAAATATTCGTCCTGTTCGAGGTGGACATTCTGCTGCTGCCGTAATGGCTGCTGCAACAGCTCCTGTCGTAACAATCAATGAAGCTCGTGAAAAGTTTGCAAAAGCTTTCAAAGATGCTGAAGAAGCTGAAGATCCACTTGCAGTTTTTGTACAATTTGTTAAATGGTTTGATGATCATTTTTTATCTGGAAAGACGAGGTGAGTAAAAACTGAAGAAGATGCAACATCTTTGATTCTTTGGAGATATAATTATTGTGAACATATTAATTTAAAAGAGACACACTTATACGTTCATTCCAAGCGTATCATTGAACCTAATATAATCGCGTTTTTTTAGTGTTCTTCATCCAATGCTTTATCAAATATTGACAAAATATGGAACTGATGATCGCTATCGGAATGATGAAAGAATTATGAAGCTATGGTTACGATTAGCTGACAATTTTCCTGAACGTGGGTTTGCTGTAATGCAATTAGCATGTTCTCGAGGATCCTGTAAACAGCTTGCAAAGTTTTATATCTTTTGGTCAAGAATGTATGAATATGCTGGTATGTATATGATTTTTAAATCCGCATTTTAACAAGATAAATAATATTTTAGAACAATTTGATCGAGCTCGTGAAATTTTGAATCGTGGAAAATTTAATCGTGCAACTCCAATAACAGAACTCAATGAAGCTTCAGATGCATTAGAAGTTCGAATTCTTCGATGGACAATGGAAAAGGAGCAGCGACAAGCTGAACTGGATTTTAGCGATGATGATTATTCAAATATTGATGATGATCGAAAAATGTTTGGCCGAATGGATGTTACAGAAACTGAACGAGGCTATCGAGTACCAACTGTTCGAACGGATACTTCAACACCACAGAAGCTGAATGTTAAACCGGCAATTAAAGCAGATTTCGAAGTGTACTGTGATGATGAAGAGGACGAATCATATTCTCAAAATTCTAATTGGTCCATTCCTAAGATTGAAGAAGAACTTTCTAATGATCCTGATTGGCAGGTACGACATTGTTATTTTACTTCTTCTTTCTAAAACATACCTTTTTAGTCAATCTTTGGTTATCGAGATACTCCTGGTCTTCACATTGATATTACTGAAAATACGGTACCAAGAAAGCATGGAATTATTCAAGTCAAGCCTTGCCCGGAACAACCTCTTGCTGCATTCTCTGTTTATTGTGAAACTCAAAAAACGAAGCTCAAATTTGCCATTCGTCGTGAACTTGTTTCTGGTTGTTCAATTGAAGAAGCTTTTGCTCAACGATTATTAATGCTTGAACAGAATGGAAATGGTGATGGTCAAACTGCTTGAAGATGGGTTTTCTGTTTTAAATGGTAATGGTCAAACTGCTTGAAGATGATTTTTATGTTTACGGTGATTTTTATATTTTGTAATTTTTTTATGCTGTGATTTTTTTGTTATTCGATAAGTAAATGTTTCATGATTTTTTGGTTTTTTTTAAATCAGCAAACAAAACACAAAGTTTGTTTTAAATGTTCCAATGTTGTTGGAGAGGTTGATTCATTTAGTGTTATTTTTTATAATTCATGATATTTTGATTTGATTTTTTTCAGACCATTGTTCCAATACATTCGCTAATGTTACAACAACGGTTTGGTTAATTTTAAAAGTGAGCTTCCTGGTTTATTTATTAGAACTTTTTATATCTTAATTTCTTCCATTTGTTGAGTTTATGCATCTGAGTTACAGTAACCCATTATTTACCTCTGATAAAGCTTTTTTAACATTAACTGTTTTTTGTTCTTGTTAAAATCCGTGAAAATCTATATCTCGATTATTAAAATGTCCAAATTTATTACAAATTAGGGAAAGTAGAATCGTATTTATTGTGACAATAATGGCTATTGTCGTTGTTGTGCATGTCAAATATTTTTTTCTTCCAATTCGTTGTTGTAAATGCTGCAAAAATGGCAACTGTTTTTTGAATGTCCTCAAAAAAGTATATCTTTAAATCTTTGACCTGCAGCTGCAGTGGAAGGGTAGCTTTTTGATAGATACCTTCTGCCATTCGATAAAAAGTAGCAACTGTTATTTTTCTTTCTCATTGATTAAAAGGATTGAAAGAGTTAAAACTTTATTTTGCTGATTTTCTTGCATCTTTGGCTTTAATCAATTTATGAAAAAATGGAAAAGGTTCTCTGGATAAAAACTTAAAAAAAAGAAGAAAGATTGTCAAGAGCAACTATTCTTTAACGTGACAACCACGTTTTTTTATATGTTGTTATTCATTGATGATCCGTGATTTTGGAACAAAGGTCAAAAGATAAAATTTTTTTGGGAAGCTTGATTTTGTTTCTGTCTCGATTTGGGGGTTAAAAAGTTGACACAAATCAACAAAACTTATATGCCTAATTTAAAAATTTTTAACCAAACATTTCAAATTTTTTGTCACCAGAATTTGCCAATCATTTTTAATTTGAAATTGTTCGAATCCGATCTTAACTTTTTGATTTTTGTTATCATGTCACTATTAAATTTTTAGAATTTTTGAAACTTTTTTTGTTGCAAAAATGGCACTATTGATTAAAAATGGTACTGTAGTAAATGATGATTTAATGTTAAAAGCGGATGTCCTGGTTCTTGATGGAAAAATTATGTAATTAATTTTATTTTACATATTTCAATGATAATAGGGAAATTTAGAATGGTTGAAAAAAATTTAGTTGTTCCAGAGAATCTTTCCAGCCGAGCCGATTTTCGAGTTATTGATGCAACGGATCGATTTGTCCTTCCTGGTGGAATTGATCCTCACACACATATGCAACTACCATTTATGGGCGAAGTGGCAGTCGATGACTTTTATGCTGGAACTCGAGCGGCTGTTGCAGGCGGAACTACAATGGTAGGGTTACTGTAGCTTATATAAATGAACTATTTTTTTTGTTTCAATTATGGAACAATATATGCCAAAATTCATGGATACTGTATCACTTTAAAAAACAAAAATGTTCTAGTTTGGGGTTACTGTAGCCTGAAATACTTTAATACCAAAATTTTTTAAATACTTTAATACCAATTTTTTTTGTTTGAAAAATTACTGTATCATGAAAGTTAAAATTCATGGATACTGTAACATTTTTAATAACAAAAATGTTTAAGTTCATGGTTATTTAAGTATTCCATATTCAAATTTTTAGATTATTGATTTTGTAATTCCACCAAAAACTTCGTCCCTTCTTGAAGCATATACACAATGGCGAGATTGGGCCGATCCGAAAGTTTGCTGTGATTATGCCCTTTCCATGGCAGTCACAACTTGGAATGAACAAATTTCAGAAGAAATGAAAATCGTCACAGAACCAAGTTTTGGAATTAATTCATTCAAATTTTTCTTAGCTTATAAAAATGTTTTCATGGTCACTGATGAAGAATTTTTTCAAGGCTTAAAAAGATGCGCCCAAATTGGTGCCCTCGGGCGAGTCCATGCTGAAAATGGTTCAGTGATTGCCGAAAAGCAAAAGGAGCTTTTAGAGTTGGGCATTACAGGTCCAGAAGGACATACACAAAGTCGACCAGAAGAGGCAAGAAGATATATTGACAGATATGCAAATTTTTTAAAGTATCAACTGTTTAGCTTGAAGCAGAAGCAACAAATCGAGCCTGTACTTTAGCGTCACAAGCCAACTGTCCACTTTATGTTGTTCATGTTATGTCAAAAGGTGCAGCTCGGGTTATCGCAGAACATCGACAAAATGGTGCCATTGTTTTTGGCGAACCAATTGCCGCAGGGCTTGGATGTGATGGAACACATTATTATTCAAAAGATTGGATGCATGCCGCGGCACATGTCCTTTCACCACCCCTTAGTCGGGATCCAACAACCCCAAGCACTTTAATGGATTTACTTGCCTGCGGGCAGCTACATTTAACTGCCACCGATAATTGCACTTTTACATGTTCCCAAAAGAAACTTGGATTAAATGATTTTACAAAAATTCCAAATGGCGTTAATGGAGTTGAAGATCGAATGTCTGTTGTTTGGGAGAAGGGAGTGCATTCTGGTAAAATTGATCCAATGAAATTTGTTTCAATTACAAGGTAAGTTGCAGAAAAAATTTGCATAAAATGCTGGTGGCGTTTTGGCCTGCTTAAAGCTTTTGGGATTACCATAATCCGTTGATTAAATATTTTGCTAAAGTTCATACAATAAAACTACCAATAAAAACATTTGATCAGAATGCCACAGGCATTTTTACGTTATATACTATTCAATGATTTTCTTTAATCTTTGAATTAAATATCCATTGGATTACCGTAATCTAGAAATTACTAACCATGTCATTTACAGTACAACTGCAGCGAGAATCTTCAATTGTTATCCCCAAAAGGGTCGAATCGCTGTTGGATCGGATGCAGATATTGTTATTTGGAATCCATCTGCAACTCGAACAATCTCAGCAGAAACTCATCATCATGCCAATGATTTTAATATTTTTGAAGGAATGGTTGTTCATGGAGTCCCTGATATTACAATTTCTCGTGGAAAAGTTGTTTGGGAAAATGGTCAGCTAAATGTTGAAGCGGGACATGGCAAATTTATTTCATTGGCACCATTTTGTAATTATGTATTTAGTGCCATTCCAGCAAGGGCAAGAAAAATGCAACCAATTTCTGTGGATCGCACAAATGCTTAAAAGATTTGTTTATTTTGTAATAATTTCTATATTAACCTTTGCTTAAAAAATAAATTACTCAAATTAAGTTGAATTCTATTATTTTTTTGTAAATACAAAAGTCCGAAAATAAACAAATATATGTAATAAAATATACGAGATAAGGATAAATTAGAGCCCATTAGACCAGATTTTTGCAAAAATCTATTTGGGAATCATCTCAGAAATATTAGGTATCGTTTCAATACCTTTTTCAGTCATTTTGTATTCATTTTTCTAATAAATAACCAAAACTTGTTTAGTTTTTGATTAATTTTAGAAAATGTGGTAACAAGATCGAATGAATTTTCGAGGTATCGAAAATCTGTATCACTGCTGAATAACAAAAGCCCAAGTTTTTCGGTTAACTGATTTTTTGTTACATTGTGCTTCATTTTGTTTTACTGCAGTACTAAAATTTGAATAAATTTTTGCTAAAATATCCTGTTTTAGTTCGTGTAAGATGCTTTAAAAACCTCCAATTGCCCTTCAAATTTATCTTTTTTATATTAGCTTTAAAACTTAGTTGATTGAAAGACAAAGTGAAAGAAGTGAAAGATTGAAAGAATGACACGGATATAGCTTTTGATCTCTGTCATTAAAAAAAGAATTTTCTTTTTTAATTAACAAATCAACTGACTTGGGTACCCTTTTATTTTCTCTGTCTTTTTTGATGCAAAAAATTGACATTTTTCTTTTCAACCAAGAACACGGCAAAAAAGCAATGTTTATTTTGTTTTTATTGTTCAATCAAAGTGAACTTTTGCTGCTGCTCATTTTTCAACAACAAAAAATTCCACCTGATTTTAAGCAAAAATTTATGTTGAAGTTATTTTTGACCCGAGTTAAATTTTTGATTTTTTTTTAAATTTAACTTTTTGTTGTAAAAAATGTTACCAAAGGATCCAAATGGTAAGTACAAAGATTTTAAACTTTTGTACTTTTGTTGATCTTTTTTTATGACTTGCTTATTTTATTTTCGATGACAATTTATTTTTTTGTGTACAAATTAGATCGTCGAATAAGAAAGTGACGACCTTTAGATCTTATAAAAATTACTGATAAGCACTATTTTTTCTTGCTGCTGCTGCTATTTTTATTGAAAAAAAGGAAGTGTTGTGATTTTTGTCTTTAACATATTAGAATTTAAAAAAAATTAGTTATGTCTGGGCCACAAAAGTTTGTCATCACTCAAAAATAATGAATAATTTTTATTTTTTCAAATTTGCAACGTTTTTTGATTTATTTGACTTTAAAAAACTTGAGGCACAAAACTTTTAAAAGGAAAATAAATTTTGAGTTGATCAGTTTTGTTGTTGTTTTCGTTGATATTAAAATTAACCAGACATTTTGTACTTCTATATTAAAGTAATTAATTCCATTTTAAGCAAATCGTTTATGTGATGCAACAATGGTAAAAGCCTTTGCATTTATCGCTGTATCAGTGGTAATTGTTGTGTTGGTTGGATTAGTTGGAAAATATCATAAGAATCATGTTTCTGTTCCAGCCAAGCCTTTAACAATTGATCGTAAGTTTTTTCGGCCAATTAAATTTAGGAAGATTTTAAATATTCAAATATTTACTAGTCAACATTTTTAGAAGTTCGATTATCGATTGGTGAACAACTAATTGCAAATGTGAAAGGAGAAAATATTAAAGAAAATTTGCATTTGATAACTTCTGATCCTCATGTTGCTGGAACGTTAAATAATAAAAGGGTTGGAGAGAAGATATTAAATTTATGGAAAAAGAATGGCTTAGAAGATGTTCATTTTGTTGAATATAATGTCCTTCTATCATATCCCGATTATGAAAATCCAAATCATGTTAGCATTCTTGATGGTAATCGAAGGGTTCTGTATCGATCAAATGGTACAAGTCCAATATTTTTCCCAAAAGAACAAGGTTCTCCAAATGCTGGAATTCAATGGGTTGCATATTCTTCTCCTGGGGAAGTTGAAGGGGATATCGTTTATTGTCATTACGGTAGAGAAGAAGATTTTGAAAGACTCAAAAAACTTGGAATTGAAGTTCAAGGAAAAATTGCAATGATTCGATACAGTCATGGCTTCAGGGGAGATAAAGTTGCATTCGCTCAGAAATATGGTGCCATTGGGGTTATTTTATTCTCAGATCCAGGGGAAGTTGCCAAAGAAGGAACTGATGCAGGTAAGATTTACCTTCACCAAAAATTTTTATTTATGCAAATTTTTTAAGCTCATGTCTATCCAAATACTGAATGGATGCCAGAGGGTGGAGCTCAAAGAGGTTCTGTAATGCATGCCGATGGTGACCCACTTACACCATTAAGCCCATCAAAATCTGATTTATATCCAACTCGAACAATTGATGAAGCAAAAGCTGCTGGGATTCTTCCAAAAGTTCCTGTCCTTCCTCTTTCTTATCGAGATGCATATGAAATTATTATTCGACTTTCTGGAAGATCAGTCCCCCTTGATTGGCAAGGAGGATTAAATATTACCTATCGACTTGGGCCCGGATTTAAAGAAGCTGGTTCAAAAGTGAAGATAGATGTAAATGCAAAATATGAAAAACGTGAAATTCGAAATGTTGTTGGTTATATTCATGGCCAACATGAACCTGATAAATATGTAATTCTTGGAAATCATTATGATGCATGGGTTTATGGGTCCTTAGATCCAAATAGTGGAACTGCAACTTTAGCAGAAGTGGGACGAGCTTTGGTTCAAACAATGAATGAAACACATTGGCGGCCGGCGAGAACAATAATGTTTTGTAATTGGGATGCTGAAGAATATGGGTTGATTGGTATGTTTATGAATTATTAATGATGAAGATTAAAAATGGTGAAAGTGTTTCAGGTTCAACTGAATTTGTTGAAGAATTTGAGAAACAATTAAGTCAAAGAGCAATCGTCTATTTAAATGTTGACACAATTTCTGCAAATAATTCATTGTTAGTTTTGCTTTTACAAAATTTTATTGAATTTTGTTGTGTTAGTCTCCAATGCCCTGAGGGCAAAACATTTGAACAATGATATATATACGCATTATCAATGTTATTCATGTTTTACCCTCAGGGCATCGACATTTAAAGACTGAAAAGTATTGTTCTGAATATTTAACTTAATTAAAGTTTTTTTACTTTAGTGATGCCGCAACAATTCCACCACTTTATCAGACCATTGTTGATGTCTCAAAAAGAATCCCAAATCCAATGAAAACTGAAACAAAGCGAGCAAGAAAGACTATCTATGATACATGGATTCGAACATATCCATCCAATTTACCTGCCTATCCACAATTCCCACAAATGAATATCCCCGGAGGCGGATCTGATCATGCTCCATTCTTAAATTTTATTGGAATCCCAGTTGTTGATTTTCGTTACCGTAATGCTTCATGGACTGAATATCCTTTGTACCATACTCTCTATGAAACGAGATACACAAATGAACATCTTTTTGATACTAAAAATTTGGCTGTATGTTTTAAAAAATATTAATTTGCATAACTTTAATCATTTTAAGGTACATCGAGCAGTTGGTCAATTTTGGGCAGAACTGGCTCGAGTTTTTGCTGATTCTCCAATTGTTCCATTGAATATTACCATTTATGCAGATACATTGTTGAATGTTTATGTTCATAAGCTTAAAAAAGATCTTGATCCATTGAAACATCGATATCCAGAAGCTCAAGATGCTCGAGAACAATTGTCACATTTGATCAGAAATTGTCAAGTAAGTTGCTTTAGTTAATTTTTGCTATTTTTGAAATTTTTAAATGAAAGTAACACAAAAAAGATAATTTACATAAAAAATGTTACTCTCAAAAACCATAGTAACAGAATCTTAAAATCGGACAAAAATGATTACTGTAATCAAAAATCAGAGTTAAAAAAGTTTAATAATTTTCGAAAATTTTGAGATTACATTGCCTGCGGCAGTCAATATCAAAATTTGCATAATTTTTCTTTTTAAGTTTTTTACATGATCCATATAGTTTTTTTGTAGGGACTTCGATGGCAGCAATTTCTTGATCTAAAATATTATTGATTATTTTTAGGAATTCATTCGACGATCTCGCCAACTTGAACGTGAAATTCAAGCTGTCCAAAAGTATAATTCTCATTTTGAAGACAATACTGAAGCTGCAACAATATCCCATAAAATTATGGCCGTTGAACGATGCTTTATCAATGTTTATGCTCGACCATATTCTCCTTCAAAACGGCATTTACTTTATTCTGTCAGTGACAAGGATTCATATGCTTCATCTGTAATGTCTGGAGTTTATGATGCCATTGATACATTAATTCATGCCAAAAATGAAAAGACAAAAATTTCTGCTGGAAAAGAACTTGCAAAGCAAATTTCATACATTCAAGCTGCGGTTCAATGTGCAACAAATACAATTTCAGAATTTATTTAATATTTGAATATTTATTTAAAAAGGTGTTTTTTTAATTAAATAGTCATAGTAAAAAAAATTTTATCACTGTGTAGAATTTACAAATGTTACAGAATCTAAAAATGCCATTTGAATACAGATTCTTGTGAAATATAAAAATTTGCATAAAAAGCTTTATTGAACTTTAAACATAAGTGTTAAAAAATTAAATTCGACATGATTTTCTTGATGGCTTATTTGTTGGCAAAAGTGTTGGAACAGGTTCATCAAATCTTGTCACCATTGGTGGATCTTCTTGTTGGGGTGGAGGAGGTTTAGTTTTTGCTCCAACCCCGGCGGCAGGCATTTTACATAAAACTTTGCTTACAGCAGATGCACCCCAATCATGCCATGCTTTTTGATAATCATTCCCTTCTAAAATGTTCCTTTTATGTTGGTAGGTGTTAATTATCGTACATATATAAGCTTACGTTTTTGCATATGATAAACAGCATTTCTTTCTTGATAAGAATTTACCCATCCATTTGGTTCCTTTAAGGGTGGTTTAGCATAGAAGATTCCCCATTTTAAGTATTCAACTTTTGATCCATCATAATTGATAAAACCATTTGAAGTCCAAGGTTTATTTGCTGGAATGTATAGCCCCAGGGCGAAACCAGATTGAATGGCAGTTGGGGCAAATGGTGGGGTTGCTGAAATTTTACTTATAGTTATCGTTCCAAATTTTGATCCCACAAAATAAACCCTAATTTGTCTTTGACCTTTTACTGACGTCGGCAAAAGATCAAAGTCATATTCCCTTCATCAATTAATCTAGAAAACTTCCTTCAAAAAGCTTACACAAAAATTCATTTTCTTCCTCGCATCGAATAATAGCAGGAATTGATCGTTTATCAATTTCCCCACAATAATTATCATCAATAACTCGAGCTCTCTAAAACCATATTATGCTAATTTAATTTTATCATTGTTATCACCTTATTAGCAGGAACATTAACAATCTTATAGCAATTATGATGCCCACAAACATTCCCTAAAATCCAATCTTCTGGACACGAATAGGTACTAAATTCATCTTGAACTGTCACAGGCGATGATGGCTTAAACTTTGCTGTAGTTTTGCATAATAAATGTGAAGTTGCTGGATCACCAACGTCATGCCAAGTATTGATATAATCATTTCCTTCTAAAATATATGTTTGCCAAAAATTATTAAAAATACCGTAACTAAACCTCTGAATCTATGATAATTGACAATCCGTTCAGGATATCCATTCAGGAACCCGTTTGGTTCTTTGTAGGGTAAATTTCCAGACACAAAAATACCCCAATTTAAATATTCAATTTTTGAGCCATCATAGGTGATAAAACTAGTTGGATTCCATGGTTTTGGAACTGGAATGTACAAACCTAAAGCAAAGCCACCATTTGCAGCAATGTCAGCATTATCGGATACGGTAACTGCAAAATTTTAGGTAATATTATGTTTAAAAACAACAATAATATATTTACCAACAAAATCGTTTTCTTCTTTGCATCGAATAACAGCTGGCATGGCATCTTTCTCAAATTCACTACAAAAATTATCGTCAATCATTCGACCTCTCTAAAAATTTGAATATCATCTGCCATGAACCTGGTTGAAACACAAACTTTTGCAACTGGAACCGAAACAACTCGATAACAGAAATGTCCACCACAGACATTTCCTAAATCAAACCCAGGTGGACAAACATATTCTCCATCTTGTTCATCCTTGACCACCGCAGGCAACAATTTTTTTGGGGGTTGAAGGATTGCCGGACGTTTACATAATAAATGCTTAAGAGCAGTAGGACCCACATCATGCCAAGTATATTCATCCCCTTGGGGTCCTAGATTTCATGCAAATTTTTTTAATCAAAAAATTACTTTAACAAACTAACTTTTACAAGTTAAATACATAGTTACTTTCTCTCCACCACCATCACCTGGACCAGGTTCACGAATTCCGCCCAAGATATGCGAGACAAATCCCCATTTTGTATATTCAACCTTTGAGCCATCCCTATTAACAAAATTATTTCGTCCCCATGGAAGATGTGCAGGAACGTAAATTCCAATTCCAAGACCGGTTTTTTGAGTAAAATATTTATATTTTGGCAAAGAAGCTATAAAATTTAATTGATAAAAAATTTTAAGCAAATAATGCATACGAATAAGAACTGAATTTTCTTCTTCACATCGGATTATTGCTGGCATGGCTTCCTTATCAAATCCGGCACAAAAATTATCGTCAATGCTACGAACTTTCTGAAATTATGGTAATTTTATTCCAAAATGTTTTTTTACGTTACGAGGTTACTGTAGCTACGATAATTATATATCTACAGTAATCATTTTCAACATGGTAGTTTCAATAATAAATATTTAAATATTTTTAATACTCCAAAAATCTTACATTAGCTGGTGGAATTGAGACAATTCGATAACAATTTTTTTGCCCACATGCAGATCCAAAATCCCATCCTGCTGGACATCCATAATTCTCTTCTGCTTTTATCCCCTCGAAAACCAAAAACAGCAACAACAATCCTAAAATTGCAAAACTTGGCTGTTGCATTACAACCATTTTGCAATCAAAATTTTTGTCTCTTTTAAAAATATCATTTCTATTGTTTCTTTCGAATTAATAGTTTCCCACAAAAATGAAAATTTTCGCATCTTTGTTTTTTCTTTCATGACAATTTTAAAACGAGCTTTTTAAAATGTAATAAAATGTCTTTCAAAAAAATCTAAAAAGCGCAATTTTTTAAGAATGCTTTGATTTTTTGAAATTTTAATTGTTAGCAATGAATTTTGTTAAAAAATCTTTGATATTTTTTCTGTTAATTCAAAATTTCCATTTTTTTAAAAATTAAGCAAAAACTATTTTCAGTTATTTAGCATTACATTGCCAGTGATTTTTTGTAATCGTTAAACTTAATCACCATACAAAAAATTTACGGCCTGTAAAAAACATCTGACAGCCGAAAAAAAATAATGTTGACCTTCAATTTTAGCCTATGTGTTATGAAAAAATAAACATTGTATCGTCGAAAAGTTTTTTCTTTTCCCAAAACGTTTGCATTTTATTTTATTTTAGTCATTTGCCGTGAAACATTTAAAAACAGCATTTTTGAATATTTTTAAAAAAGGATTTTATATGACTTTATTAAATATAAATCAAAAATAAAATCATTAATATCACATCGATATTAATGAAAAAATAGAAAGGAGCCAGTTTCATGCCTCAGACATAGTAATTAAAAATTTTCGGTGTTCAAAAAATTGAAAAAATAAAAAAGTAGAGTTCTGTGTATAAATCATGTAAATTTTATCCCTGTTTTGGGGGTTCTTATTAATAGAAATTCTACAAAAAACATTGAACATTTATCAAACATTTTTTTTTCGTATCACAGTTGTTGGTACTATTAATGCATAAATAAATAACGGTTATGTTCCCTTTTCAGTTTAGCTTTGAGATATGCTTCTCAAGAAAAATGTTAAGTGAATGAACCCAGATATTACTCGGATCACTAAAAAATTTAAAATATTCAAATAAACAAAGGGGGATTAACTTTTAGTTATTACCACAGTTTGTCCCACAAGAAGACACAATTTGCATCGAAAATTGCGATGACTTTCAGCAAAAATGACAGATGTCAGTTTAAATCGTTTTTTAGCTTGAAAATGTATGTATAAAAACGCGTCTTGGAATTCTTGATAAACAAACGTTAAAGACTTTAGTGGCAGTCTTAAACATTAGTTTATCAAAAAACAAACTTCAAAGTTCTATGAAAAAGGCAGACATTTTTTCACCCTTCTTTAAAAATTATTTCGCAAAAAACATTTAAAAATTTTAGCAACAGTGAATCGAAGATGGGGAAAAAATGGTTGCGAAATTTCAACTGTTTCAAAAACGCGTTTTTGAATATTTTTTAAAAAGTTATGTCAATCCTCGAAAAATTGTGACTAATGCAACTTTGGGTAAATAATCCTTTTTTTGCTTTTTTTGTTAGCAGCGTATATAAAAGTGAAAGAGAAAGAATAAAATCAATACATTTTTCAGCAACAGATGTTTAAAGATGGCATTTCAAAAAGGCAAATCTGTTAAAATGGATGACTATGAACATGTTTAATTTTTTGTGAAATCATTGAACGTTGTTTTTTGTTTTTGGTTTGTAATGGATATTTTTTAATTTTCATTAATAAAAATGTTTCGAATCCAAGTAAATATCGAAAAAATGCCGACATGTTTTTTGCTCTTTTTCAATAACATTTCTGTTCAAAAGAGCAAAACTGTTGTTTTAAAGAAAAAAAAGCTTTTTTTGCTACCTTGAATTGAAGATGGAAAAATGGTTGCAAAAATTTAAAAAAAATTTGTTCTTTCATTTTAATTTCAAACGTTTCTAAAATAGTTTTTTGAATATTCTGTAAAAAGTTATGTCAAAAACAAGAAAAACAGAGATGTAATGTAATTTTTGATACATTCATTTTTACAAAAAATGCGGCAAGAGTCTTCAGAAAACTCTTCTTTCTTCAAACATTAAAAAAATGTATTTCTTTTAGATTCATACTGTACCAATAAATTAACTTTACAAATACGGATAAAACAACTGCCCAAAAATGAAATAATGATTTTAAATAAATATATGAATTGTAAACAGACTTGAAGAAGGGGTAAATCCATTTACCCTAGGACGGACCGACCGACCGACCGTCAGGTCTGTCGGAGCGACATTTGGGGCAAGGGGGGGTTTTGAACAAATTTTTTTGTAAGTTATGTAGTTTTTCCACGTTAGTTTTTCAATATAAGCATATAATCAATTTCAACACAAGTTTTTTTGGTATACCTTGCAAGTAACATTTTGAACCATTCTAGTTTTTGAGTTTAGTAGAAGTGCGAATTACTTCAATACCAGTCAGTGTAATACAAAGGCATTTAAACATTCTTAAGACGTTTGAGACACTTTTTTATATGCTGGTAACAAAAGCTTTTAAAGTAAAAAATGTGCCAGTTGCTGAAAACTGTTTAATTTTGAAACATTTACAGAAGATTTAAAGCCAAATTTGTTTTTTAACATTTTACAAAAATTATAGTCACTTTTTTCTGCAGAAATTTTATGCACTCAGAATTAAAACTGACAAGGAGTGCAGTGTATAATCAAGTTGTTAGTGAAACTTGGTGCAATTCAAATTCGTTGAATTCAAAATTTTGAATAGTTCTAAAAAACATTTTATCCATATGTTTGTTGTTTCTAGTTTCATTTATTTGTTCAAAAAAGAACAAAACCATTGAAAATTTCAATTTCATTTGCCTAATATTAAAGATTTCAATTTGAAATCTTTAATATTAGGCAAGTTTTTAAACACAAATAAAAATATGAATAACGTAACCGTGAAAGAACAAGTAACAAATGTTAAACATCACATAAATTATTCAACTAAATTACAACAGATTGGCTCTCAAATACTATGACAATTTTTTTTACAAGAACGACGCAAATTGTGTAATATAATATTCAACCACTTTGAACTAAAACGATAGATGTCAGTTTAAATTTTTGTTCCAGCTCAAGACATTGCCTTGTGTAGGTATAAAAAATTTTCGATGAATTTTCCCGGCACAATATTTCTCCTTCTTGTAATGGGGAAATTCCTTCGACACTTTTTTTCCATTTTTTCTGCAATAAAAAATGAAAAAAAGGTGTCGAAAATTTCTAATATTATCATCTTTTGCAGAGCTTTTGAATATTTTGTTATCAAATTCTGAAAAAAACGAACATAAAACAAATATGATTTATCATAATTCACAGTTTTTAGAAATTATTTCGGCTACCGCCCGATAGTAATTTTTAAATAAATAATTTTTGGGTACTTTTATATTTGGCTGAAATGTATCTCATAATATTATCAAGTTGTAAAATTTGTAATGTGTATTTTCCCTTTTATGGATTTTGAACATTTAATGACAACGAATCTAAAATTTTGAGAATCCGACTGTGATGACAGTTTTAAGCATAAGGTTAACGAAAAATGTATGTAAAATTTTCAAAAAACTCAACATTTTTAACATTTATTAATTTTTTTCAAATAACATTTTTTTATTCCTTAATCTAAGAAAAGAATCGAAAAAAGCAGACATGTTTTTGGATCTTTTTCAAAAACATTTTTGCATTAAAAAAATACGACAGCTTTTTTAAAGGAAAAAAAAACTCGCAGCAGTGAATAGGACATGACAAAAGAAGTGTTGTAAAAATTCCCTTCCTTTTTTCTTTCATACATATATTTCAAATGTTATCAAATTCAACTTTTTGAATATTTTTTTCAAAGTTATTTGCTTCGTTTCTTATTTATTATTTGCACACAAATTTAAAAATAATGAAAATACTGAAGTTTTAAATTATTTTTTATTCATCTTCATTCTATAATTCATTTTTTATTACTTGAAAAGCTCGACAATAATCTATAGCACTTTATAAATTTGTTTTTATATCTTTGACATTTTTCCTTTGTAAAAAAATAATTTGATACTTCATCTTTTGAGTTTAAAAGTTTAGATAAAGTTATTAAGTTTATCAAAACTTTAACAAACAATAATATTTTTGTTGGAATGCCCTGTCGCGGTTTCAAAAAAACACCGTAAAAAATCCGTAATACAAATGTTATACACTCAAAAAAAGAAAAGAAAAATGACTTGGGCTTTGAGATAACAGTTTATTTGGATATTGAAATAATTTTTTTCAATATCCAAATAAATTAAAGTGAACTCTTTTTCACTTTTTTAAAGATTACTTTGTTTCATTAAAGCATCAAATTATTGCTATTGCAACTCAAAGAATGCCGAAGAAAATGCCATTCAAGAACCTTTAAGAATAACAAATGGGCAAATTGCCATTTGTTTTTTTGGCACCATTGTTGTGATTAACGAAATCTTGATTAACGAAGAACTGAGTTTCTTTGGGTGACCTCAATTATTGATTTTCTTCCTCTCACATGCCACAACTCAAATTTTTCCTATTATTTTGCCATTGCACACAACCATCATCGTCGTTTCTTGTAGTTTTTCATGCTCAGTTGATTATTATCTTGGATAAAAAAAGTAAACCCTTTTTCAGAATTATGCCACCATCATCCGATTCAACAACTCCTTCACCGTCATCTCCACTGTTATCACAAAATGCCATATCTGAAAAATACAGATTTCCTTACAGTAACTTCATTTTTTATGCTCTTTTTACAAATGTTTTACTGTTTTTTGTATTCTTTATGATCGTTGTTCCTTTATACTCTCAATTACCTTCAAATAATTCATTTAACAATGAATTTTACGATTCTTGTGGACTTAATTCATCTTCAATGAGTTGGATGCTCAATGTTCGATCAAACGTTTACAGCGATAAATTGGTTAGTTTAATTATAACAATTTGATAGTTGAGATTTTTTGATTTTTTTACCTACTGCAAGAGTTGCCAATTTTCTGCTAAAAATTTGAATGATTATTGTCCATATGCAAAAATTACTGTAGTGCAATAGAACAGAAATACCCAAAAAAACTTTCACAGCCGAATTTTGTATTCTAGACGCATTAATAAAATTGGATCATTTTAGGCCATCAAAACAGTGAATATCACAGACTCGAAAAAAGTGAATGAAGAAATAACACGAGCAATACATTTGGATATCATTTTGGCAACAATAACAGAATGTATTGTTCAAGAAAGTCAATGGACAAAATCTTTCACCAAAAAAGTAAAAAATATTTGGGAAACTCAATTAAAAAATGTAAATCTTGTTTTTAAAATTTATGTTCCGCTTTCGACCATTTTGTTGTTAGCTATTTTGGTGGCATTTTTGGAAGTCAAAAAGAACAATTTATCAAAAAATCAAAAACAAATCTTCAAACTTTTTGGAATATTTTTTGTTTGTCATGTTTTTATTCACATTTTGTTCCTTTATTGCATCATCTCCGACATTTCCAAGAATTTTAAGCCCAATGAAATTCCATCAATTTGCACCAAAGAAGATCCATTTTTAACTGAAGAATGCTATTTTAATGACGAAAATTGTTTAGAAATGTTTTCTTTACCTAAAATGGTATACGGTAATGCAGAATTAACATTGGCAGTTTACCTTTTTTCCCAAATTATACTTTTGACTGTTTTGATGGCATTTGGAAAAGGCAAATCTGCCAAAAAAGTTGGCTATGAACATGTTTAATTTTTTGTGAATCTTTTGGAAATTGTTATTCATTTTTGTTCTGTCATGGATATTTTTTTATTTTCTTTAATAAAAATGTTTCGAATCTACAAAAATATAGAAAAATGTAGACACGTTTTTTGGCATTTTTTAGACATTTGCTTTGCTTAAAAAGAGCAAAACATTTTTTTTAAATAAAAAAGTCTTTTTTTGCGACAGTCAAGATGGAATAAAATATTACGAAATTCATTTTCTTTTTCTTCGCATTAATTTCTGTGGTCAGTCGAACCTCGCCATAATATCCTTCTTATTTCTTTTTTTTGGCGTTACTAATTTCTAATGCAGTTTTTAATCGAATAGTATCAACTCCAAGAAATAAGAAAAATAATAATTGCCAATGCCAAAGGAAAAACTAAAAAAAACGAGGACGATATAACCAGGTTCGATTGTAATAAAAGCAAATTTCTTGTATTTTGTTTGAATATTTCAAGATTTTTGGTGTTAATATCTAGGTTCGTTCACACAATCTTTTAGATCGGAAAATATTTACAAAAATATCGAAAAAAATGGCATAATAGATCTTGAACATTAATAAATATTATATGTAAATATCTTCATTTTTTTGTTTTTCGTTAGATTGTTTTAATTTTTATGCAGGTCTTTTTCTGCACATTTTTTTCATTAATTTATTATTTTTAAAACACATTTATTAATATCACTTTATCAAGAATAAATGCCCCATGACTGTTATGTATACATTTAATTTTTGCTATAGATTATTATTATTTCACTGTTACGATATTAATATTTCGTTATTTATCTGTTCAAGTTTGAAAAATTTAAATTCTAACAGTTTTGTTTTTTAGAGCCGAAAATAGAAAAAAAGTTTGAGGCGAAAAAAATATTTCAAAATATTTTAATGAATCAATCCATTAGCACAATCTCTCAACCGTTCTAGATCATCATACAAATTTTTTTATAAAATACGGCACTAATTTTACTAAGTGTTGTTGATTATTAATGATGACGTGTTCACTTTTTGTTTTTCACTAAATGATTTTATTCTCAACAGAAGTTGAAATTTTTTGATTCGTATCTAATTTTAACATTACAAAAACGATCCAAGGAAACCATCAACAAAATATTCAAAAAAGCAGCGTGTTGAACATTTTATTTCTCAAAAAATCTCTTCTAAAATAATAATAAGAAGAAGACATATGTCTAGACATGCTTTCCAATCTTCTCAAAAACTGTTTTGGAATAAAAAATACGACAGCTTTTATAAACAAAAAAAAAGCTTTTTTTAACGACATCAGGGATGGAAAAAATTATTACAAAAATTCATATCCTTGTTCTTTCATTTAGATTTCAAAGGTTTTCAAAATAGGTTTTTGAATATTTTGTAAAAATTTATTTATTTTGTTTGCTTCCTCAATTTTCATAAACGAAACTGTTTTAAAAAAACACAAATAATAATATTAAATAGATTATTTTTACTTATAAGGGACAACTCTTGTTTTATCATTTATTCTTTCCCAAAAACCTTTTGGATCATTGAGAAAAGAAAGAATAAATTTAACAAATTTAACCACAGCTTCTCGATATCCGGTCATAATTGATAAAACAATAATGCACTCAAAAAATATTCTTAATTGTACAAATGTTTGCGAAGCATCAATTAGTCCATTTTGTCCAATATACCATAAAGGAAGATCCAAAAATACGCAAGAAAAATCTTTAACATCTTTTAACATTTCACAAGTTATAAGTCCTCCAGAAAGGACTACGATAACATTAAACTTTGTTGCAAGATCAGGAAAATACAGAATAAAAGTAATTGCAAATATGCAAAAATTCAATGCTGTTTGAAATGTGATAACAATTGCAACTCGAAGAGATGCATAAAAATTGTTACGATTGTGTTTAATTTGGAATGCTGCTTGTTTTATAATTCTTGCAACAATCATAAAATTTGCAAAAATTGAAAATATTAAACATGCCAAAGGCTTAAAATCCACCATTGATACACATATTTTTCTTAACAATTCCAAAGTATTATATCCAAATGTTTGATATTCTGTTGATGTGTAACATGCAAGTAATTTCTCCATATCTTGAATTTCTCGGCATTTTTCTTTCCAATTTTGTCTTATTTCCGCTGTTAAATGCTCAAAATATGCATCCGCATGCATTCCAACAAAGAAAACATTCAAAGATATAATTAAATATGCAATTCTTCGTTTTGCTGTTAGCCGATCATAAAAATTAAGAAAATATAAACATAAAAATCGAGTAAAGCAAAGCAAAAACAACGCAGAATATGGATTTGTTAAAAGTAATTTTAGAAGCAATTTATTCAAATTTTTTTCAACTGCCCAACGCTGTAAAGAGCATGAACTTTGATATCCAAAAATGTTTTCTCTTATTTCTGTTGCACATTGAAAATAGAGACTAATAAGAAAATCCCAAAAAGCTTGAAGAAGAATAAACCATCGATAATCTTCTTTTATTCCACCAAAAAGTGAAATAATTATTATTAAAAGAAGAAATCCAGCACAAATATACCCAAAACCAATGCTAAAAAGAAAATATTCGAAGCTTCCAAGAAAACATTGAAATTCTTCAATTTTTCCAAGTTTTTGGGAAACAATTATTCCACCAACGAAACATGTAAAATTGCTGTTCATTTTTTGATAGAATAAAATAAAAAGTATAACAATTTGAGAAATAAATTTTTTATAAATTACATATTTTAGGAAAATAAGAATTTTTCAGTAGCAATTTTTATAAATTATTAATTTATATCCTCTCCTAAAATTATAAATTACACCCTAAATGTCAGAAATTGTTTAACTTCCTGGTTTTTATTTATAATGTTTTACTGTAAAGTTTTAGAGCGTGGTTGTTAGCTTACAATAAAGTGAGGATTTTTAAAATTAATAGCATATTTGAAAAACATCTGTTTTTTCTTTAATTTAAACATTTTATTCAAGCAATGAAAATAAAAATTTTATTACAATGTTGACTACAAAATAATAAGTCTTTTAAATTTTAGCTATCATAAAATATTTTGAACTACTTGAAATCAAATGTCATCTAATCATTTTTGGCATCCTTTGATGTCATCTGGAGAAGGTAAATTTAACAAAAAAGATGGGTATGAAGAAGTTCAACTTTTTTAAGTGAAATTTTTGGAAATTAATATTCATTTCTGTAATAAAATTCTGTCATGGATGTTTTTCAATGTTCATTAAAAAGTTCATTAACTGGAAATTGAATATTATTATTATAACAATTTTTAATTTGAAATAACAGAGGAAACGGTCGAAACGCCTCTACAGGTAAGTATAATCACAAAACTTTCAGATTTTCAAATGTTATTCTTCATTATTTTATTTAAACGTGGCTAATTTTATATATTCACTTTATAATTAAATATTTGTAACTGTATAAAATTAGCTTTTTTTTATTAATAATGTGGTATCATTGCCCATTTCATGGTCACTGCTTAACAAATTGTAAGCTGAATTTTAAAAAAAATTTGATAAAAAACTTCTTTTATTAGTTAAAATATTTAAAAGAAAAAATTGATTTTATTTGTTCAAAAAGTATAAAAATGTAGATCGAAAGCTAAATGGTGGTGTTCATCATCAAAATTTTTTTTCTTTTTTGCAATGACTGGTTTTTTTTGCTTCTCCCAATTTCGTTTGCGTTTGTATTTTTTTGTCCGTGATAAAAAAATACAAACGCTGTCAGAAATTTTTTGACTTCCTGGTTTTTATTTATAATGTTTTACTGTAAAGTTTTAGAGCGTGGTTGTTAGCTTACAATACCTGACAAGCTAACTGACCAAAAATGAGCGGTTTTGAGCGGTAGCCAGCGGTTGTCAGCGGTACGCATTTTGCCAAAAGCGGTCCGCGAAATTCAAATATTGAATATTTTAAATTTATTAAATCGAACATAAAAACTGTTAATTTTATTAATTTTTGGCATATTTTTGCATTATTTTTTATGCAAATTAATAAAGTAATGTAAAAATGCTACAAAAATATGCTTTCGCAGCATTTTTGAGCATGTATAACAGATTTTTGATTTTCTGCTTCAAATCAACGTATAAACTTTTTTCTTTAATATTGAGGATGATAAATATGACTCTTATAAGAGCTAAAATACGTACTAAAGCAATTATTAATGATTACTGAATGTACCAAATGGCTTTGGAAGCACTTTTTTAGCTTTACTATTGATGGAAGATGATGGAAGAGGTAAGTTTAACGTTACAGGTATGTTTTATTGTATGAGATGTTATGTAAACCTTTTTTATGTTATCCTTTTTAGATATTCATCGTCATACCCATCCAAATATTGATCCTACTTCATTATTTCGACGGCAACATTAAGCACGTCTTGAACAAATTACTGAAGTAAAGCAAGCGAAAGAAGAAGCCAAAACTGTTAAGACTAAAGTTAGCTCCTGGATGCTCGTAAGTTTCTATTCACTTTTGGTTCACCCTGAACTAATTTATGCTTCTTTTTGCAGATTGGAGAAAGACTCAAACAAGTTGAATTGGATGACAAGGAAAAGATGATGCTTGAATTCGATTATTTGATCAATAAGTTACCTGAAAAGAAAGATATTGATAACGAAGCAGGTAATCAACGGATGGTATGTGCTTTATAATGTTATTTGTATATACGTATAATTTTGCATTTGCTATTTTTAGATTGATTGTTCGATTTATATTGAATTAGTGCTTCATGAATGTGAAAATATATCTGGTTTTGATAAAATTGAAAAATTATTCAATGATCATCCACCTCTTGCAAGTGAATGTGCAGCAAGCTGCCTTACAATTAAAAAACTTGAATCATGCAACTGAAGAAGAATATGATAATACATATGATTATGGATCGCCGTTCGATATCTTCTTTTTTTGAAATTATTCGAGCTCTTCCAACCAATGTTATCAAAGTTTCTCCAGAAAGATTCGTGTTGGTGATACCCAATATATGATTTTGTGAATATGAACGTGTTTATGATAAAACTGAAGCTGCTGCGTCTGAAATGGAAGCTACAGAAAAGACAAAACGATGTGAAGAATCTCCTGGAAGACTAGATGCTCAAGAAGTTTTTGATACATTATCATAGATATGTGTTTTTCGATTTTTTTATCTCTGTTTGCTTTTGTATTTTTAATGATTATTATTGTATTTTTTGGTCGATTAATAAAGATATTATTTCATTTTTCTTTGCATGAGCATACTGTAAGAGATTTATAGGATTGTTAAGATTAGTTACAGTATTTCAGTTTTAAAGTTGATAGGAAATCGAAATGAGAAAGCTTTGCTGACTTTGATAGCTTATCTGTCAGTTGAAAATATGTTCCACTTTCTACATAATATCCGTATTCTTTTAAAAAATGTTACATTTTGCTATTTGAAAGAGAGAAAGATGTCCAACACCAGTTTAGGTGTGTTGCAATTGCTTATTTAAATGTAAAGTTGATAAATCAAATATCAATGACAAAAGTCTTAACGGAAACTTAATTTAATAAATCAAGATAAATTAAATAATATTCTGGGCAAAAAATTGAATTCAGTGAAACGAATATATATCCTTTTAACCTCAAAGAAAATCTATGTTTAAATCATGATATTTCTTCATCTGAGTTTTATTTAGAATATACGCTGCTTTCCTGTTTCATGTATATGACGATATTCATATCTGAAAGGAATAAAATATTTAAAAATTGATAAAGAATACAATAAAACATACCTGTAACGTTAAACTTACCTCTTCCATCATCTTCCATCAATAGTAAAGCTAAAAAAGTGCTTCCAAAGCCATTTGGTACATTCAGTAATCATTAATAATTACTTTAGTACATATTTTAACTCTTATATGAGTCATATATATCATCCTCAATATTAAAGAAAAAACTTTATACGTTGATTTGGGGCAAAAAATCAAAAATTTAACATACATGCTCAAAAATGCTGCGAAAGCATATTTTTGTAGCATTTTTACATTACTTTATTAATTTGCATAAAAAATAATGCAAAAATATGCCAAAAATTAATAAAATTAACAGTTTTTATGTTCGATTTAATAAATTTAAAATATTCAATATTTGAATTTCGCGGACCGCTTTTGGCAAAATGCGTACCGCTGACAACCGCTGGCTACCGCTCAAAACCGCTCATTTTTGGTCAGTTAGCTTGTCAGGTATTGTACAATAAAGTGAGGATTTTTAAAATTAATAACATGTGAGAAAAACATCTGTTTTTTCTTAAATTTAAACATTATGTTCAAGCAATGAAAATAAAAATTTTATTACAATGTTGACTACAAAATAATAAGTTTTCTTAAACTTTAGCTATCATAAAATATTTTGCTACTAGAAATCAAATATCATCTAATCTTTTTTGGCATCCTTTGATGTCATCTGGAAATTTAACAAAAAAGATAGGTATGAAGTAGTTAACTTTTGGATATGGTTATTCATTATCGTAATAAAATTCTATTATGGATATTTTTCAATGTTCATTAAAAATTGAGTTTTGTGATTTCAACGGTTTTTAATTCGAAATAATATTTTAAAACGTGGTTAATTTTATCTATTCACTTTGTAATAAAATATTTGTAACTGTAGAAAATTAGCTTTTTTTATTAATAATGTATTTTTTGGAAGATTACTTGCTGACTTCTTAATAAAATTGTAATCTGAACTTTAAAAATATATATTTGATAAAAGACTTCTTTTACTAATTAAAAAACTTAGTTTATAAAACAGTTAAAATATTTAAAAGAAAAAATTGATTTTTTTTGTTCAAAAAGTATAAAAATGTAGATCGAAAGCTAAATGGTGGTGTTCATCATCAAAAATTTATTTCTTTTTTGCAATGAATGGTTTTTTTGCTTCTCACAGTTTTGTTTGCGTTTGTATTTCTTTTGTCAATGACAAACGCAGACTTGTCAATGACAAAAAAATTACATTTTTCATTTTTTGGTGTTTTATGTTTCAGAATATTTTGGTCTTCGTGTAACTTTGGAAAACGCTTTTAATTCACAAATGCCATATTTAAAAGTTCCATTGTTCCAAATGTTCCTGAAACAGTATCCATTAATAATTAAGTGAATAAAAATATAACCATTGCAAAATGTAAATAAAAGAAAGATCACAAATATCATTCCAAAACTTTAAATAACTTAATGCAGCGTCTTAACAAAAAATAACAATGTTTTTTTTATTGCCATTTAAAAGCTTTGTGTTTTTTAATTGTTCAAAGTAAAGCTTTCGTTCTCCTTCAATTAAAATTATGCTGAATGATAATGTTTATATTATATTCGATAAGAACGTTTTTATTAATATTAGCTTGTTTCAAAAGTTTTTTTCTGTTTTTCTCCTTAGGCAAAGTGTTCTACACGGGAAAAAACGGAAACAACTTATGGAACGACTTGATAATTTAAAGAGATACAATAATTTACAACAGAAAATGTATTATTTTAAACATCAAATAATAAAATTTATTTTTTAAACTTGTTGATTTTTTTCAACTTATTTCTTCAAAAATGTTCACATTTATTTGTTGGAAGTTTAGATATACTGTTTCTTCTTCCATGAACAAATTATTTTTTCTTCGGTCAAGATTTGAATTCTGACATGTTGAATGCATATTATATTAAAATATTCAAAAGATATTTAAATTTTACTGCATCTTTTATTGAAAAAGTTTTATGCAGATTTTTGACTTTTTCGTTTTATTATTCGTTTTACGAATTGAATATTTTCATCCTTCTTAACAATATTTTTTTATTGTTTTTGAAGAAAGAAAGCAGTTTTTTCACAAAGAAAAACCAAAAAAGCGCGCTATTTGTAGTTTAATTTTTTGCTTTGCTAGACTAATCGAAGACTTTGAAAGTTTTTTGTGTGATGAAATCTTTCATTTCTCTTTTAGGATCAACCGAAGAAGTGGGAAATTGTAAGACTTACACAATTATGAATTTCTATCGATAAAACTTTGAAAAATCTGGTTTTTTGTTAATTTGAAAAATGTTTTTGTTTCTAATTTTATTTAAATATTTTATAAATTTTGGTTGGTTCAATTTGACTCCCTAAAAATTATTACTGTTTATACTGAATAAAATAATATCAGATTTTTTAAAAAGTGATGGATTGTAAATTTGTCCAACTTTAATCCTGGTGTTAAAAAAATTAAAACATTGTTCATTGCCAAGTTCACACGAATGATCGTAGTTGGATTAAACAAAAAGCCAGTTTGGTTACTTTTCGTTAGTAATCGATTGATGTCGGATTTTTTAAATTCAGAAATTTTTTCAGTTTTGTTTTTTCAAGAATTTTTGCTTTTTGCAATTTCGGGTCTTCAAAAAAATTAGCTCAAAACGTATGCATTTTGTAATCATAAACATTTATCCCGGTACATATTAAAATTGAATCATTTTTGAAAAAACTTTAATATTGCTTTAAAGGCTTTCAATTTAAAAATTAAAATTCTAAAAAAAGCTGCATTTTGAAATATTGTTTATTATTCACACGTTTAAATAATGTTTATTTGACTGAATCTATAAGATATTAAATTTGGTGTTTGTTGTTGCAACGAGGTGTTTTTAAAAAATCATTTTTCTTGTTTATGAAAAAATAAAACGAAAAACAAGGCTTTTATTTTTTGTCGATTTCGAAATGAAGAAAATGTCAGAAGGAAGAAATTTCTTTCTTTCCTATGCGATTTTTTTGCGTTTTTTAAGATCAAGATCAAAATATATTTGTGCTCCTCTTTCTAAAATATAAAAATAAATCAAACAATTTTACCTTTTTTTGAATATTTAAATTTACTTGAAAAAATAGAAAAATATAATCCAAAAAAATCATTAAATTGCCAAAAATTTTTTTTTCAAAAGCTGGCTATCTGAAGAAAAATTATAATGCAAATTACATTTTTTATTATAGCATGCTGTTAAATGGTTCGCTGTTTTGTTTAATGTTTCTTTTTGTTCAAAATATTTCCAACTTTAACTTTTTTTATATACATTCTACTCCAAATTTATGTTGTGACTCTAGCTGAAATTCTGAACAGCTAAAACAGCAAAGATCAAACATTTTTGTAATCATAATTCAAAAAAAAAAACAAGGTGTTTATGTTGTAGTTCAGTTATAACACACTCATAACAAAAAAACTATTATGTTCTATCGCATGTTTTTGCAAGAATTCAATGAAAGTCCTTTGGCACATTTTTAACAAAAAATGATGCTGAAAAAACGTTTTTTGATTTATTTTATTTTGTTTGGCATTTTAATATTTAAACCCAATTTTGTTTCTTTAAAATTAAAAGAGAGGATTAATTTAAATTTTTGTAATAATATCAATGAAAGGAAAGAAATCAAGAGACAGTATTAATTAGTTGGGGGAAAACATGAAATAGCAAAATAGAAAAAATCTTAATAAATGTTTGAAGTTGCTTGATGTTGAAAATAAAAATTTTTGATGTATATTTTTGTTAGTACATTTTCTTAATTATTTGTCATGCTCGGTCAAATGCTGATATTACCATGACTTGAATCTTATAATCATAGCAAAAGTTTAAAAAAATTGAGTTCTCGGTCAGTTGCGCATGTCGTCCACCGCCTTTACTACTTTCATTCACTTATGTTAATTTCTCTGGCGTTCTGTTCCCAACTTCCTCCAAATCTCTATAAAAGCTCTCCTTGTCCATTTTTACGAGTTCAGTTGTCACACTGGTCCAAATGAGACTGTACTCATAACGCCAAAATGCGACAATTTCATAAAAAATTGTTGTATGAGATATTGTAAAAATTACCAAAATTACTAAAAACTAATACAATTACTTATTTTTCATGTTAAAACTAATGGATAAGCATAATAGAGACTAAATCAAAGGTGTATGAGCAAAAAACTTCATGTTGGATATATAATTTCAGCGTTGGTAAATTTCCTTTTAAAATGATCAGTTTTGTGATCATTCAGTCGTTTAAACTCATTTTTAATCAATCTATATATTCTTAAGAACACTAACAGCAATATTATTAAGTGTTAGAAACAGTAGAAGTAAAGAAAAATAAAAACAAAGCAGTTTTTTGCATTATTGCTGCTTGATGATGTATGACATAATCGTCTTTGAGGGGAAGTTTGAGATCAACGGCGCAACCTCAAGCGCTGAAACTTTTTATACACCTTCTTAAGACTATTATAATTAAAATTACGGCGTTAGATTTTTAAAAGAAACGCTTATAAAAATAATCTGGAGCAAATTAATGATCAAATTTTTTAGTTTTGTGCAAATGCGTCACCGAAAAGGGGAAGTTTGAGCTTTTTGAGGAAACGTAGAAGCGTGAAACTTTGCATACATAGGTAAAACTGTCCGACAAAAAAGATTACCGCGTTAGATTTTTTTAAAAATGCCTCAAAAAAGTGGAATCTGAAAAAAGATGCAAAAATCTTCTCATTTTTTCTCATCAACTCCCATCTTCGTTTGGCGTTATGAGAAAAGTCTCATTTGGACCAGTGTGAGTTGTGTATTTTATGCTTGATTGTGTATTTACTCTCTGTTGTATTTATTTGGTGTGTTTATTAAATAAAGGCGTATTATTATATCTGATATTGCTGGTGAACCACTTGGATATTTTGGGAATTATCGAAGGCGCTGCTGATATAAAGCAGGTAAGTTATTGTTATGCATGGTTTATGGGGTAATTCTGTAACTGTTTGTACTCATAACCAGGGACATGAGCACAACTTGGAGGGCCAATCCCGGCTTTCGTTCCCTGTTTTAGGCGATGCTGAAAAACAAATCGAAAGTGAAAATCAAAAATGCAGCCGATTGAATAAAAATGGAATATGTGATCGTGATTTGGTCAATATTCAAAGAAATGCTGTTGAAGCAAGGCGATCATTTTCTGGTGAAAGAAAAAAGAATTGCGGATATATGAAAGATGCTGGTGCAGCAAGACAATCATTTTCTGGTGAAGGAAAAAAGAATCATGGATTTGTGAAAAATGGTGGGTCAGCAAGGCGTTATTCTGCTGCTGAAGGAAAGAATTGTAGTGCTATGGATGAAGCACATGGATATCATCGTAATGATTATATGGCAAATAATCAAGGTGATTATCGTGGTGAATATATGGATGCACATCGTGATTCATATATGGATATTGGTGATAAAAGAGTAAGTGCTTTATCTTCTCTTTGTCATGATGGTGTTTATAATAGTAATAAGGCGATGATTCCTTTTACTGTTATTGGTGAAGAACCCTCTGCTTGTCTTTGTGAAAGTATTGGTTCATTTGATGTGAATATGGTGCAACAACCATCTAACAATGATGAGTTGGACGAAACTCAACAGGAATATGGGTTAATTCCTCCTGGTGCTGCTTATGGCAATGACGATGAAGATCGTTATGGATCATATCAAATGAATGGTGCTGATGTTAGCAGTGAAGGACGAAGATATGTTATCCCAATTGGTGATCAACATAAACAAATGGTTAAAGAAGCCAATGAGGCATCTAAAGAACTCATCAAGGCGATCGATAATGTTAATATTATGTTAGCATCAATGGAAATGGAAAATCAAATGATACCTTCTCATTTGATTACAAAAATGGAAACTCATATGCAATGTTCCATCTATATTCTTGCTGCTCAAAATGAAGATCTAAGGGGTAATTACCGTAATCTTCAAAATCAAATTGCTGTGTTGCAAGAAGAAGTTGAAGAAGTGGTCAAAGATAAGACACAGCTGATGGCGGAACGTGTTGCTGAAAGGAGCAAAAGCAAGGGCTTGGATCCTCGACAGCATGATCGTCTAAGTTCCTTGGGATTTCCTGATGTTAATACTCTTATCAATGAATATATCATTTTAAGGGATATAGTGGAACAAACAGCTGGTATTCAAACTGGATTATCAAGATCAACATCAAGAATTTCTCTTTGCTCGACTCAAAGAAATACTCCAACGGGTTACAGGATTATAACTCCTCGTCCCCAAATTGTTCAACAATCACAAGGCGTTCCAGCTTTTGTGCAACAAAATGAAGGAAATGCAACTCAACCAGAAATGGCACATGATAATAAGGCGATCCCTTTTTCAAGTGCAAGCAAATCAAAAATTCCTGAACCTGAAAAGTTTCGAGGAACAACAAGGGTTGAACTTGAACGGTTTTTCCGTTACTTTGAACCTTTCGCCGAAGATGCTGGTATGAATGATGAAAGAAAGGCGTTAATTCTTGGGTATTATGTACCAACATTAATAGCAGTGCATGATGAATTGATGCAAAGAAAGGCAACTTATGAAGAAGTCAAGAAAGAACTGCTGAATTCTCTTGGATCAGATAGTTCAATTGCAACGTTTAGTCTTCGTATGAATCTTGATAAGATCTCGAAGCTTCCCAATCAAACGTACAGATCTTTGTTAGAAGATGTTGAAAAGAAAGTTGTTCAAGCATATGGCTATGCCAAAGAACAAAAAGAAACTGAACTGAAAAAGATTCTTCTCCGTGTTGCTGAAGAAGATCCTGATACGTTGTATAGTAGCACACTGCTGCCTCATACTTCTGAAGGATATTATCGGCTAAAAGAATTGGTCCTTGGAACTGAAGATGCCAATGTTCGTCGAAACCAATCTGAAAAGAAAGATTCAAATTCAAGGCGTTATTCGGATAGGCGATCAGATGGAAGATCCTCTCCTGAAAAACAAGCTTATGCACCAAGGCGTTCAAATTCATTTGCTGATGAAAGCGGATCTTTAAAGTGTTACAACTGTGGAAAAGCTAACCATCTGGCTCGTGATTGTCGAACTCCTGTTGCACAAGTACTTGAAAAGAAGAAAAGAAGCATTGAAAAACCACACAGGGTAGACCTCCCTTATAGTGTTGATGGTGTAACTGTTGTTGGTACAATAACAAATGCAGAAATAAATCCAAAAATGGCTGGTCGAAAAACTTTATTGGAAGCAAGATTTGATGGCATCAAAATTTTGTCAATGTTGGATTCAGGCGCTTGTGTTTCGATTATTCGTAAACAAACACTGAATAAAATCTTGCAAAACAAAAGTCGAGGAGGTAAAATTACTCGAGAAAGAGAAGGGACATACAAGAAAGATGGATTGATCACTGCTAATGGAAGCAAAATAAATGTCGTTGATTGTGTTCGTATACCAATCTCCTGGGGCATTCATCCTCCAACTCCTGCCATTTTCTATGTTGTTGATGGTCTACAACAAGAAGTACTCATTGGTACAAATGTTCTGCATCATCATGAAATATGGCTTGAAGCTCTGATGTTTGCTATTCGAAATCAAACAACAATTCAAAAGCAACTTCCATCTCAAAGTTCTGCTGAAAATAATATGGATTCAAAGAAAGCAAAGCGGTGCAGTTTAAAAGGCGTTAATTGTGTTGAACAAAGTTATGATATGTCAGATCCACAAGGACCTTCTAATGAACTGATAGTTGGACAATTAGAACAGGCGATTGTTGGTGAAGCAAAACAAGATTTGAAACATAAAGGCGTTTTAAAAACCTGCATTCAAATTGCAAAACCATTACCTGCTGGAAGTATTATTCATCCTAAAATTGTTCTTAAAAATGGTTATTGTTCTTGGTCTTGTAATTATTTGTATGATTTAAAACAACCGTCTGATATTACACAAACACCTCCACAACAACTTGCCGATTCAATTCGAAAACGTCACCGTGCTAACTTAAAACAAAATCAACGAAGAATTCAAATTCGTGCAACAGTATATTATCCTCGTACTGAAATCAAAGTATTATGAATTGAAGCTTCTTGGTCGACACATCCATTTATCTGAAATTCTCTGATTGTGATCTACCACCTCAACAACGAAAACTCCTCCAAAGGCGATTCAACAAAGAAACCATCGAGGACGATAGTTCAACGGGAAGGGGGCGAGTTGCGCATGTCGTCCACCGCCTTTACTACTTTCATTCACTTATGTTAATTTCTCTGGCGTTCTGTTCCCAACTTCCTCCAAATCTCTATAAAAGCTCTCCTTGTCCATTTTTACGAGTTCAGTTGTGTATTTTATGCTTGATTGTGTATTTACTCTCTGTTGTATTTATTTGGTGTGTTTATTAAATAAAGGCGTATTATTATATCTGATATTGCTGGTGAACCACTTGGATATTTTGGGAATTATCGAAGGCGCTGCTGATATAAAGCAGGTAAGTTATTGTTATGCATGGTTTATGGGGTAATTCTGTAACTGTTTGTACTCATAACCAGGGACATGAGCACAACTGGTCAAGTGCCAACTCTTTTGGCAAGTGCCCAAAATTGCATCGAATAACTGTTTTAAGCAATTGTGGTTTTCTGCACAAAAAAAATTAGGTAACAAGTTTATATGTGTTACCCCTGATATTACTACAATAAGATCAAAATAAAAACTTAAATTAGTCTAATAAAATATAACAAATTTTAAAATATGTTTGTTTGTTTAAACTGCTTTGTTAAAAGTTTTTTTTTTCATGTGTATTTTCTTTTTAATTTGCAACTTGGGTTAGGACGTGTAAAAAATAATCAAATAATTAAAAAATGCTGCGATGGCATGAATGTAAGAGTTAAACACGACTTAGGTAAATTCATTTTATTTAATATGGTCTATATCACCTTACAATTAGAATATTAACCAAACTGCTTTTATAAGTGTAAAAATTAGGACGGCAAGCAAAAATGCTTGTGTTGTTTTTTAAGGAAAATGAGATAAGTTTCATCATCGAAAACTTCATTTTTGCAATGAATGATTTTTTGTTTCTCACAATTTGTTAAGCTTTTTTGTTTTCAACAAGCAAAACCAAAAAACATAATGTTTGTTAGTTTTTACCTTTTCAAGACCCTTAATCGGCTTTTAATTTGTGTTATGAAATTTTCGATCTGCATGCTGTACAATTGTATAGTCGAGGTGTTCGGTGTTTATACGTTGATGCTTTAAATCCGCTGGCATTTATTTGTTCACTTTCAAAACACCAGGACTAAAACAAAATAATAAATTTTATTCTGTGCGAAAAATATAGCTATCTTTTTTTATAATTGATGCATGCAGATATGTTGTATTTTGTAACTTATAATTTTAAACCATAATTTATTTTAATTTAAATTTTTTACTACTCATTTCTTGGATACTTTTTACAAATTATTAATGAAATATTAAAAACTTAAAAACAAACATTTAAAAATGGTGCGATTTTTAAAGAAAAACGAAAGCGCTTTTCATTTCATAGATTTTTTTGGTGACAATATTTTAGTTGAGCAAGAAGCAATGACATTTTTGTTCTTTAAAGTTTTATAACGTCACACAATCGCCAAAAATATAAAGAATAAAAAAATGAAAAGAAAATTCAAAGCAAAACAACAGCTTTTTTTCATTTTTGTCAATGTTTTTTCATTTATTCATCCCAAATCGACGATATAATAATAATATCGACAATATAATGGCAGTTTTTGCATCCTTTTTTAAGTTTTACAGTATGTTTTTCTTAGTGGTCTTAGACTTTGTAATTCAAAACAAATATAAAAAAGGATAGCAAAAAAACCTAAAATTGAATGTAAATTGCAATATTAAAAACAAATATGTAGTATCCCTTGTTTGACTGGGTAGCATTTTCGAAATTAACTGAAAATAATGAGTTGAAATTAGGCATAAATATAGCCTCAGGGGTCCTACGAATGAGGTTATAAGTGTTTTTAATGGAATTGGAATTTTCATGCCAGCCGACAAAAAAAAATTTTCATCAATCATCGTTTAAAAAAGTTTGACTGAAAAAATTCTTGTTTTCGTTGAAAAATGAACGTTTTTTAAAAAAAACGGAAATCCAATAAAAATTGCATGCGAAAAAAGCAAATATAAATTATTATAATTATATAATTTTGTTTTTCTTTCGATTTTCGTGTTTGTCCTTTTTATTTGAATTCGGTAATTCCAGTCGATGTGGAGAAGAAATGCTCTTCAACCACAGATGAAGCATGTTTTAAAGAGAGACAAAGTGTGTGTGTTTATTAGAAATAAAAGTATATTAGAATGAAACAACAAAAGAAAGATAGAAAGGGTTTTTATAGACATTCGAGGAGAAAGTAAATGACGTTTTGCATATTATGTAAATTATTCTGATTGTGGACTTTCTCCACAACAGTCGAAAGACCTCCAACATCATCACAACGTCAAAATATTATCAAAATTATGGATAACGAAAATGCATCAAATAAAGAAACAATGGCAACATCAAAGGAATTCGTTTCTGCCTGATACAAATTTTAAAAAACGATAATAATTTTATGGAAGGAAGTAATTTTACTATTTCGATGTTTGGATGAGGTTAAACTGGAATTGTTGAATTCAAATTTTAAATTGGGAAAACTGAATCAAATTTTAAATACGTTAAAAATTGTTTTACTATACAAATTACACAAAAAACAAGTTAGATTTGATTATGAAATTTTGATGAGTTATCTGATAAGTATGAATCAAGCATTAATCTTGGAAAACATAAAACTGAACAGAAAAAACACTGCACTAAATACTGTTTCGAAATTGCTAACTACTATTTTCAAAGTAAAGAAAGTCTATTGAACAACAATATCACGTAAAAACAAAAACCTTTATTAATCACAACAAAATTAAATAACATTTAATATACAAAAAATATCATTGATTTGCCTGTTTCGCCAATCTTAATGATAAACAGGACTTTAAAAAAAAAGTAAATAATGTTGCAGACATCGTGGTTTGGCATCATCAGTATCAGTCCACGATGCTTGCCTAAAAGATATGAATTAGAATGACAAATTTTTTAAACACTTACGATCCACAGAATAAGAAAAATATTAAAATTATAAAAACACTAAAAACAATGATGAAAAGGAGGAAATTCTAACGACATTTTCTTTCAAGTTTTTGATTTGAATAAATAATATCGGCATTAAAATTCAGTTAAAAAAGGAAGACATTAAAATTCCGAATTTCTGCCCTTTTCTATTTCATCGGAAGATGTCGATACTATTTTTTAAAAATAAAACATAACAAAAAAGGATATATCCTCAGATTTTCACTATCTTTTTTTAATATGTCGCAAAAGCAATTTCATTCAAGTCAAAAAAACTCTTATTTGCAAAAACAAAAGGAACTTATCTGAATCATAACAGCTTTCTTCAAAAATAAATTTCCCGATTCATTTATCAAAATCACAGATTCCACCATCAATCGTCTACGGTCAAGAATCTTATGTATTGAAAGTGCATGATTTTTAGAACCATCATAAATATTGATTCATTTGTTTCGCCAATTTCAATGACAGCCAGGTCTTTTGAAAAATAAATAAATTTTGAAATCAAAGCATCATAGTTTGTCATCAGCAGGATACTGTATCAGTTTTCGGTGCTTACCTAAAAGATATAAATTAGTATGACAGTTTTTTAAAATATTTACTTCGGTATTTATTGCGATAAAATCAAAGAAAGAAAAAAGGCATTCTATATTAGAAATTCTTCTAATATCAAAAATTATCATTGAAGAAAAGAAAGAACAGACCTGTTCAGCATGCATCACAATTGAAAATTTCGAAGTTACAGGCATCAGCGATCACAGAAGATTGAAAATGATTGTCATTTGAAAACTTGCACCACAATTGAAGTGATATTTTGATATAAAATTATATCAGTTGCGGCGTTGATAAGTGATTGAGTTTCAAAGTTTCGAGGCTTTGTGTTGCATTGGAAATTTCATTTGAAATAAATTGAATCAATTCATTGACATAATTTTCAGGGAAAGAAGAGAGCGCACAAAAAACGTCATTTGAAGAGAGAATAATAGTTGAATGAATGAAATGAAATTGTTTGAAAAAGAGAACAAGCTTTTTCAAAATTAATTTTAACTGATTTGCATAAAAAATGCCAATGACTTTGAAACTTAAAAAATTCTTTAAACAAAAGCTGTTGAGCTATATATATCTAATTTATCCGGCTTTTTTGCATTAACCAATTTATTTATATTTGCTTTATCTTCTTTAACACAACAAATGGCATCACAAATTGATACTCCTGAATCAACTCAATGGCAGAATTTCATCCTTGGTTTCATGGAATTTGTAAATGGTAACATTAATTTTAGTTATTTATATAAATTTTTTCCTATTTCAGCAACGAATTCAAAGGATAATGCAACATCTCGTGATGACCTCATGAAAGGTAATGTTTTTTATTAAAATAAATAGGAGTAGCAGAGCCCGGATGCCAAAAATTTTAGATTAGCTTACAATTTTATGATTAAAAACTTAAAAAAAAAACGATTGGGGAAGTCCTACCTAAAATATAAAAGGTTAGTACAGCGAATTTCTAGAAACATTAGATTGAATCTATTTAAATTTTATATATAAAACGATAATAATTCCTTTGTGTTTTGTTTTAGGTATTGCCGCAAATTATGATTTTCCTGAGGCATGGTTTCATAATAAAGAATTTTCCAAAAAAGCCAAAGAAGGTGATTTTTCAAATGTTTCTTTAAAACTCTACAAAATTATGATTTTTTAGATGCCAAACAACTTCTCCGAGCTGGTCCACAATCTTTTTGTAGCAATTTTATTGGAAAAACTGAACAATGGCTTACACTTTCAAGAACTGCACTTGAATCAGGTTCGTTACAAAATTCATTGAATTTATAGAAAATATATTCAAAAGGAGTTTTAAGCAGCTTCTGATAGTCGTGTTGGTGATCAAGATTCTACCGTGGTAGATTCTCATGGTAATGCTTACGGCTATATTTTTTTAGACAAAGTTTCATGTTTCAATCTTTCAGCGTGAAAGATTGAAAGATAGAAACATGTGCTGTTTGTTAAAAATAATAGAGCAGCAGAATTTATATATTTGTTGTATTCTATTTTATATAACAGTATTTTTTAGAAACTATCTTGATTGAAAAAGAAAGACGACGAGAAGAAAAACGTCTCCAAGTTGAAGAAATCCGAGAAAAAAGATTGCTCAAGCAAAAATCAGATCTTTGTCTCCAAAAAGAAATTAATGTTCTTAAAAAAGAATTGCGAGAAGGGAATAAGAATTGAAAGATTGAAGGACTGATGAAAGATATTAATCGTTGTATGTGTTCATCAAAAATTACAGATATGTTCCTGTTGATTTTTTTAGTTTTAACGTGAAAGTAATACTTTTTAGTTTTTTTTCTGTGATATTTATTTACTTCTTTTTCAGATGCATCGATGCTTGAATTTTTATGAAATGCTGGTTATGAAATGGATGATGCATTATTTCATTCATTTTTTTTTGTTGATGTAAAGGAAAATAAATTTTATGTTTTTCAAAATAAATATGTATGTCTTCGTTTTCAAATTTCGTAATGATTACAGCTCTTTGATGCTTTTCACAGTTTGAAACATTTTAAAAGAAAAAAGGGTCATTGATAAAAATTTGGTATTATTAGAATTTGATCTAAGTAGGGTTTTTTCATAAAGTTTTGTTTTTCAAAGGGTACTGTGGCTTGTATTACGGGAAACAGAGATATAAATAACGATTTCGCGAAGGTATTGAAATAATTTTACAAACATTAATCTGTGTTTTTATACTACTGCCGATTATAGTTAGCAATGTAAACAAGAAAAGTCAGTATTATGTAATACTTACAAAATGCTTCTTTTTCATGTTTATCCTCAAAAAAATTTGGAAAGTTTTATATTTTTAACAAGTAAAACTTTCCAAATTTCATATTTTCACCCTTTTAAACAAAATTTTATTATGGTTTTTGTAGATTGAAAGTCTTTTTTCACAAAAAAAAACAAAATAATACACTGCAACTTTTTTTTACGTTTACACCCCCGAGCAGCATCTGTTATGAAAAGTGTTTTTTGCGATGGAATTTTTTCTTTCCTGCTGCGTCGGCCGACAGTAGCAGACAAAAATAAATCGACGCGCCTAACTGCACTATGCGCTCATCACTTTCATGGCGCTTTGCCAAAAATATTTTTCAAACAATTTTTTGTAAAATAAAGCTTTGTTTTATGTTTAATATATTTTTTAATGTGTTTTGTTTTAAACATTATTTTTGCTCTAAACAAATAGAAAATTTAATAAGGAATCGATTGGTACCAAATTTAACGTTTAAAACAAAGTGTGTGCAGCATACGCGTGCAATACCGATGTTACACATATAGAATCTGAACTTTGATAAAAGATCAGCGGTTTTGTCATGTATAATTTTCGCTAATTTTGGTGCCATCAGATTCCCCATCATCGATTCTTTCATTCCATCGGGGGTTTTAAAATTTCGTTGGTTTTAATTCGAAATTCCTTAGTTACAGTATTTGTATGTGTTTTTGACAAGGTTTTTCAACATAATTTTTTAACATTGCCTCAAATTACTGTCAATAATCTTTTAAATCAACTCGTGTTCATCAATGAAATGTGTTACAATCGAGAGAAACATTATTCAACTTAAATATTCAACTCCAAATGCTGTCAAAGTCATCAACATCTCCAACATCAAAATATATATATAAATTGATACAAATCATCAAACTGTGATATCTGAAAGGCTCAAAAGGATTAATAATGATGCTCAAACTATGAAGTAAGTATTAGATGCATTATTTACACTAATTTCATTGTTTCAGGTTACTTTTTGTGAATCCTCAAAATTGCTTGTATACTGTATTTTTTCAATATGATCTCAAACGTTGTTTGAAGCATTCAAAAATCGTTTTTGCTCGAGTTATTGTCAATCATGATTGTTCTTCGATGTTCACTCAATATTGAGTTCGCCAAAGAAGGAATAATGTTATTTTGAAGACACTAACTTGGCAGATGGTGAAAGATGCTGCAGATGTTCGCAGTAATAAAAAAGAGCATCAAAGTAGTCCAAAATAGTTTTGTTTAAGCTTCAAAATGATTTGCTGGTACTGAATTACGTTTTAGTAACAAAATTCAACCATAAACGAGCGTTTTAGATCATATTGAAAAAATACAGTATACAAGCAATTTTGAGGATTCACAAAAAGTAACCTGAAACAATGAAATTAGTGTAAATAATGCATCTAATACTTACTTCATAGTTTGAGCATCATTATTAATCCTTTTGAGCCTTTCAGATATCACAGTTTGATGATTTGTATCAATTTATATATATATTTTGATGTTGGAGATGTTGATGACTTTGACAGCATTTGGAGTTGAATATTTAAGTTGAATAATGTTTCTCTCGATTGTAACACATTTCATTGATGAACACGAGTTGATTTAAAAGATTATTGACAGTAATTTGAGGCAATGTTAAAAAATTATGTTGAAAAACCTTGTCAAAAACACATACAAATACTGTAACTAAGGAATTTCGAATTAAAACCAACGAAATTTTAAAACCCCCGATGGAATGAAAGAATCGATGATGGGGAATCTGATGGCACCAAAATTAGCGAAAATTATACATGACAAAACCGCTGATCTTTTATCAAAGTTCAGATTCTATATGTGTAACATCGGTATTGCACGCGTATGCTGCACACACTTTGTTTTAAACGTTAAATTTGGTACCAATCGATTCCTTATTAAATTTTCTATTTGTTTCTTAAAAGAAAAATTTTAATAAAACACTTTTTTTTAAAAATAATTGTTAACTAAAATTAAAAACATTTCTGAAAACTTTAATGTTCAACATTAAAAAGTTTTCGTTATAAGAAACTTGTGAACGCATAGTGTAACTGTAGATAGAATATATTTAAAATGACAAAATTCAGTGTATGCATTTAAATAGTTGCTCCATTTTTTAGGATTATAAATATATCTTCACAATGCTTAATAAACACGAAAACAAAAATTTCAATTAAAAAATTTAAAATCGAAAAATTTTAAATAAATAAAAAAATATGTACTTTGACCTATTTTTTGTTAAAGTGTCAGCTTTAAAATTTTACCCCGACATTTCTATTTAGTACCCTCTCACATATCTTGCTTCAAAATCACAATGATGCAATTTACAGACGACAATGAAGCCCGATCAAAAATAATGCCTGGAAAGAGTTGAAAACAAAATGACTCAAGACTTTCTCAATTTTTCAAAACACCTACTCTTTTTATGGTTTTGACACCAAAAACAAAATCCACCGTTTTTATTTTCAAATTCAAGATACTTCTTTTGCATTTGAATATTTTAGGCAATGTTGAAATTTCCGGAAAGTTCAATCCCGTTATTTAATATTTTACAATAAAAAATGTCGTATTGTAACCAATAATTAAAAAAATACAAAAATTGAAATAAAATATGTAAAAACGTTTGAGCCAAAATGAAAAATTCATTAATGATTCATGAAACAAAAAACATTTGTAAAAAAGTATTCTGTAAATAAACGTCAAAGTAACACATGTAACATAAATGTCATTCATTTCTTTTTGTTTCAGCTTTTCCTCCATTAATTTATTTTTTTAATAATGATTGGTGTTTTCTTCTTCATTCAAATTCGAAAGTAAGTAATCACGTGCTAGAATAAATACTGACTGATACGATACAAAAATATAAAATATTCAAAATTAATTCGTGGCAAAAATGGTGTTTCAACAAAATAGAAAGAAAATACAAAATATAATTTTTTAAAGCTGTATTGCAAAAAAATTTGTATTTTTTTGCTTTTTTTAACAGGTATTGTCTACATCTAAAAACATTATGGGAAAATATTAGCTGCCATAACTAGCTACTTTTTATTTAAAAGCACTTTGAAAAGTTGCAAATCTAAAACACCAAAAAATGTAAAATGTTATGTCTACTTTTTTCAATGACAAAAACATAAATGTACACAAAATTGTAAGAAACAACAAAAATTGTTCGCTGCAAAAAAGAAATTTTCGATGATGGGACATGTCTGATTTTTCTAACACACAAAAATACAACCACTAAGTAGGGACCACCAAGGACAGAATGCCAAGCAATATTTTTGAGCAAAAAATGGTAAAAAAATCCAAAAAAAGCGATTTTAGCTAATACTTAACGTAAAAACATGATTTATAGCGCATTAGAAAGCCCGCGAAAAATTAGAGAGGTAGTTTTGTTCAATAAGTAAATGGTTATCTAGTTTTTATACAGCTTTAAGTCAAAGTTAGCAAAACGGTAATTTTATATGGCAGCATCCAATATACCATCTCCGATTTGGCTGATTTTTACAAATGTTATTAATCACCTCAAAAAATGAGTCTGGGAAAAAAAGCTAAGACCCGACTCTCCAGATGACTGAGTTTCAAGCTTCAGAAGTTAAGCTCAGCTTGTTGCGCAACAATGTTCAACAGCCGAAAATTGAAGATAACCTATGATAACTTATATTTTTTATCATCCTTATGCTATTTGCAATGTTTTAAGACAAAAAAAATAAGATTTAAGCTTAATTTAAAGAAAATCATAGAATTCAGATGCTACATTGATGCTCAAGCTTTGAGGGAACACCAATGTCGACATAAGTGTTCCCCTTCGAAACCTTCGACAAAACTGTGACCATTTTTATGTTTTTTGCTTCTTATTAAAATCCATTTAACTCATTTAATTAATCTTTTTAATTTTTTTTGTTTTTTCAATTACATAGCCAAGTATTGAAAGTATATAGTAAACATAAAATTAAGCATTTTGGAGCACTTTTCATTTTCCCTTGATGGTCCCTACCACTAAGCTTTCGGTCTCATTTTATATTTTTTTTGAACAAATAAAAGCAGTTTTTTGAATATTTTAAAGAAGCTAAAAAAGAAATTAAAGGTTGTTTATCGCGAACTTGAAACTTATAAGAATAAAACTGTCTTTAACATTTCAAGCTCTTACAGCAAAAGCTCGCGCACCAATAATTAAAATAACCAACGAATTTTTGTTTTTTTAACTGTATAACTTTTTATTTCTGATTAAATTTTAACAAATTTATATAAAACGTGAAGTGTACATTGTGCAAGTTCACAGAAAACACTTATAACGACCCAATTAGCTTTCTGTCAACATTTTTACATTTTTTAGAAAAAATAAAATCAGTGTGCATTCAGTTAATTATGACTTTATTTATTGTTGCGGTACTTTGCTGCAGAGGTTAATAACAGTACCCGTTATGTACAATGAAGACAAAATCAAACAACAACATATTTGCACCAATTCATTTTCTTCCAAATTTTCGTTTTTCAGTTTTTTTAACTAATTCACAATGCCTTATATTTCGTTTTTTATTTCAGGTATTATCAAAAAACGAACTTCACGAAAAGGAGGCAATTTGTATTTTTCAAGGAATTATTTTAATACAAATTTCAATGATGTTAGAAAAGAAACCGAATTTGGGAATTTCTTAAGCTCTTTTTTTTCAATTATGATTCTTTAACATCTGAATTCAAAAAAGATCGGAAAAAACAAATTTTAAAATTGAGTTTCTGACAATTTGAAGTGAAAAATAATGAAAAATTAAAAAAATTAGTTATTTTTGTAAATACGTTGCAATTAACTTATTAAAAGATTAAAAGTTATGTATATTTACATTTAGGTTCTTTCTTTAATTTACAGTATGCAATGGTTGCATTTTTATACACATTTTATCATTTTCTTTCAAAAATATTATTAATGATTTGAAAGAAAACGATAAGATCAAAAAATACAAATGCACACTTTTAAACATGGCTTTTTTATTGAAAACACATCACAAAATTAAAAAACTTAAAAACCAAAAAATGTAAAATTGTCTCCTTTTGTCAATGATGAAAATCTAAACCTTAATAAATATGTGACAAATGAAAAAAAATTATTCGTTGCAAAAAAGAAAGAAACTTTCGATGATGAAACATGTCTGATTTTTCTTACACAAACAACACAACCATTTTTCGTCTTGTTTTATTTTTGTTCAACAAATTTTTTAAATTTGTTGAACAAAAATAAAACGAGTTTTTTGAATATTTTAAAAAGTCGGGGTGTTATTTCAGCTGACATAGTTGCTTGAAAAAGAGTGGAATCGGGAACGATTAAGAAATGTCATTGCTGAAACGAAGCAAAAAAGAAAGCTAGCCGAATTAAATAGAATAGATCTAATTCTAATTTATGAAAAACAGTCACGATTAAAGCTAAATAAAACAATGATATAAACTCCTTTTGGATTGAAAGCACATATATAATTTAAACATTTTAACATAAAAATTATAAAGTAGCTATTTTTGTTGTATTTGATGCATGAGTTTATTTATTTATTATTTATATGAAAAAAGTGTATCTTAGATTAAACATATATATAATATGCGTCTAAATCAATCAATGGATGAAAAAGAGAAAATAAAAAGTTATTATGTTGAAAGCTTACAGCAGCAAATTCCGTATACCATTAAAATCTACAAAGAGAACAAAATGAACAAAATATTTGCATAAGAAAACTCTAAAACTTTTTTAATTCTTTTTATGTATTATTAAATCAAATATAGCAATATGAATTACAGCAAGCTGGCATCAAATAAAAATTAATAGAGTTTAATTTGCATTTAATCATATTATTGTCGCAATAAATGATGTTTTTAAATTACAAATTCAAAAAATTAAAAATTCAAAACCTAACAAATTTTAGACACCCATACATCAAAATTTTCTCGGTTTTTTATTGTCCAAAAATTCATTTTTATTGACATACGTCTTTCATCATGCTGATAAACACGTCTTGAAGTTTATCTCGAATACAATCACATTTTTGAATATGACTTTTTTGGCACTTTGAAGAATCACAAAACTGAAACACCAAAAAATGTAAAATATTATGTCTGCTTTTGTCATAGACGAAAATTTAAAACCAAATTAAACTGCGAGAAATGGAAAAAAAGAAATTTTAGATGATGAAACATGTCTGATTTTTTTCAACCCCCCAAAACACACAAATATTTATGCTTTTTCGTCTAAATTTTTACAAAAATTGTTGTTTTCTGTCTAAATTTTTAAAAATTCTTGAACAAATAAAAGCAGTTTTTTGAATATTTTAAAGAAAAAGAAATTGATAATTATTAATCTTGAACATGAAATTTTAATTTTATTTATTAATTTATTTACTCCTATACAAGAGATCGTTACACTATCTTTTAATAATATGGCAATTCCACCATATTTAATAATGAAAGAACATTTCGAATACGTTACTGTAAGTGAAAATTAAACATAAAAATTTTCCGTAACTTCACCTTTTAAAATATAAATCTTCTCAAAAATGTTTTTTACAATTCTTGTTTAATTCAAGCTGTTTGAAAGAATATCACTGGTGTAAAAAATTGTGCTAACAACTAATTTTTATTAGACATTTAAAAAAAAAAATTTTTAAACTTAATTTTTTCCAACATGTTTTTTTTCACATTCATATCTTTAATCCTAGTATAAATTATGCTGAATGGAATTAAGTCAACTTAAAATATTGTGAGTAATTTTATTTTTTTCTTCTGAATTTTATCAATCACAAACGCGTTTGCAAAAGGCACAAAAATTATGTTTGATAAGTTTTGGAAATTTTTGTTCATTTTTGTAATAGAATTTTGTCATGGATACTTCTCAATCTTGGAAAAAATCACTACAATTGTCAGTATAAATTTTGATTCGAACGAAAAACAAACTGAACATGAAACAAAATATATTAAAAATAAGTATGATTACCTCTAAAATTTATAATCAGAAGTTACATATCAGAACTTGTTAAGTTTTGTCTTTTTATTTAACATTTACAATTTTGTGACAGATGAAACCTTTGTATTTTTAATGTTGTAAAAGTAATATACAGGAAAGTTAGAATCTTGTAAAATAGCTGCTATAATTATAATCATATATTTAAGAAGAAAAGCAAAATAAAATAAGACATTCTGAATTATTTTAAAAATTGAAAAATACAAACTTGCAAAGAAATGAAAAAATATTTATTTCGCTGGTTTTTCAAATAAGAATCATTTAGTTATTTAAGTGTCCGCTTTTGAACTGACCCCAGAAATTTTATGCGAGCGTACACCTTCCCCCTACTTGTCTAAAAATCCCACTGATGCAATGTGTAGACAGTGATGCAGTTTAATTGTGAATTGTACCATCTTTCATTTTTATGTCGAACATAGGTTTTTTTCAAAACATCATAATTCAACATCATCACTATTTTTAAATTAAAAAAATAGCAAAAAATAATCTCGTTTTTCTTTTAATTTTAGGAACACCTTTTGGGTTTTTTTAATGCGTAGGTGTTGTGTGCTATTAATATTTAATATAAAATGTTCCAGTTTCATTTTTAAAATACTGCTGTTTAAGTTTAATTATTTCTGAAACATTTGTTGTAATGTTTACATTTATTTATTTTTTATATTTATTTATTTTTTTGGAATAAAACTAAATTAAAAATTAAAAAAGCATTCCCTATTTACAAAAAAGGAAAATGACTAAAAATGATGGTTTTTTGCAAAATGCAAAAGATGATAGAATGATGCAACTTTTTGCGATTTTATATTTTTCTAAAACATCATCTTTTTTTCTCTTTTTTTTGCTTCAATTTCAAGATTTTTGAAAACTTTTTATCTAGTTTACAGAAATGCCGATTTCAACAAAAAATTAAATTTATTAATGATTATTAATGTAATACACTATCAATTCATCATGTTCAACACTAAAAAAACTATGTTTGGCAAAGCGCGACTCAACCGAGTGACCGTGTTGTGGGCTTACAGGGTGTCCCAAAAAAATGGCAGAGAGGCTGATATACAAAAACAAAAATGTTTAAATATCTAACAATATGTGGACTGGTATGACCCTTGGAGGAGTAATTTATTACAGTAATCTCACCTCTTCACAACTTTCGCTTCGGGACCCACAACGTTCACAAATTAAAAAATGACCGTTTTTTGGGTGTTTCGTAGGTACACTGCCCTGATTTTCTCAGCAGTGATTTTTAAAATCTGTAAAGTGGATTTTTTTTGCAAAGGATGATAGAATGATGCAAATTTTTGCGATTTCATATTTTTCTAGAACATCAATTTTTTTTCTTTTTTTTTTGCTTCAATTTCAAGATTTTTGAAAACTTTTTATCTAGTTTACAGAAATGCCGATTTCAACAAAAAACTTTTTTCAATTCAAAAAGATCAGAGTTCGCAGCCAATTGACAAAAAGAGACATTCAAACTTACAATAGTCAGTTTGAACTGACAAAAATTTTTTCAATTTTTTTTATCAATTATTGTTATTTATGGTCTAAAATATACTGTAGAATGATTTTTTTGTATTTAAATTCAATTTTAAGCCTGTCAAGAATTGATGAAAAAAAATTGAAAAAATTTTTGTCAGTTCAAACTGACTATTATTAGTTTGAATGTCTCTTTTTGTCAGTTGGCTGCGAACTCTGAAAAAGATATGTTTTGAATTTAAAAACTGGAAAAAGGGCAAAATTCATGAATGATTAAAAAAATTGAAAGATCCCGCAGCTTTTTTGATAAGAAAACAAAAAAATTTTTGTACTTCTGCAGTTGAAATGGAAAAATGGAAGGGGTGAGGGGGTGAAATTGCAGAAAAAGAAGTTTGCTAAATATTATTCGATAAAAAACAAGCGTCAAAAAATACATGAAATCCTTGATAACTGAAAATAAAAAATATTTAATTTGTATTAACTGTGATAAATTTTAAAAATCTCGGCTAGGAATGGGGTATTTAAATGGCTGATTTCGGGTATCCCTGCCCGGAACGCTGGCAAAAGAAGATATTTAAAATAATTTTGATAATTGTTTTGACTTTTTTTATTTTTTTAATGAATCGGTATCATGTAAATTCGTATTAATAACCCGTTAAAATGATAGTTCATGCGTATAACTTTTAAATTATTATCCATTTTACATATAATCATCAATAAAATATTTAAAAAGAAAATTATTTCAACAATTTAGAGACGCCAATAATACAAAAATCTTCTTCAAAATAATTGCTCCATAAAAAAGGAAAAAGAAGAAAATCAAAAAGGTGAAAAATTGCACATCGCAGTTTTTCACCTTTTTTTCAAATATTTTGAAAGCAAGGAAATGTGTTTTCAATCATGAAGACACCTTTCTCGAATTGAATTTTTTCCAGTGTTCATCCCCCCTCCGTAAATTGAAAATTGCGGGGACGGGGATAAAATGAAGCGGATGTTTTTCGATTTCAAATCCGAGTAATAAAAAATTCAAAATCAAACAAATTTTAGTAACCGATTTAGCAAAATTTTCTCGGTTTTTTATTGTCCACAAATTCATTTTTATTAACATACGTCTTTTATCATGCTGATAACACACGTCTTGAAGTTTAAATCGAATACAACCACATTTTTGGATATGACTTTTTTGGCACTTTGCAGAATCACAAAACTGAACCACCAAAAAATGTAAAATGTCATGTCTGCTTTTGTGAAAGATGAAAATATAGACATACACAGAACTATAAAAAATGATAGAAAACACATTTTTTACGAAAAATAAAAAATTTTTTGATGATGAAACATGTCTGGTTTTTTCAACCCCCAAAACCACAAACATTTATGCTTTTCAGTCTAAATTTATAGAAATTTTTGAACAAACAAAAGCAATTTTTTTGAATATTTTGAAGAAAAAGAAATTGAATATTATTAATCTTGAACATTGTTGGAAAAAGAACTTAACCGTAAAAGACTGAGAATGTCAATTGCTGAAACCATAAGAAAAGCGATATAGAAAGTGAAAAAGATAATTTTTTTGATGCAAACAAGCATTCAAGGTTGGTCTTGCTTTTTCACCTAAAAGTGTTCCCTTACAATGTCCTTCCCATTCATTTGTTACTAAAAACCCTTTTCAATTTTACCTGTTATTATTCACTAGGGGTGACCCGCCCCTGCGGGGCGGCCACCCGAGGTTCTTGCTTTTCTCCCTCACACATGCAAATTTCACGCTTTTATTCTTCGTTTTGTGAATTAAAAAATAAAAGCGTGACATCAAACGCACAAACTAACGAACATTCTCCATTTATTTGAGGGATGAATATAGGGATTGGAAATTTTCAAATTTGTTTTATTATTTTCCTCGCCTCCGTCAGGGGTTGATCGATCTTTTTTTTTTAAATTCGATAAAGCTTTTATGTAAGCAAATTTTTGGCGCAGCTTCGCGGCCCCAAAACATTCTTATTTACGTAATTACGTCATATCTTGCTTCATCAGGGGTCCGACAAGTGGTTTTTGCAAATTTTATATAATAGCAGCTATTTATTTCTTAATATGTTTTTTTTAATATTTTAAAAAAAATTTTGAAAACATTTTTGAATTGCACAAGCAGCTTGTTTTGCGTATTTATTACATAAATGCTCAAATTAGACTAGTTTAACTGCAGATTATGTCAAAAACCCGTGAAAGCAGTTACACTTGGAATTTGCAATTAAAAAATCAGAATCACTACATAAAAATAAACAAATTAAAGAGAACAATGTTTAAAAAATATTTGCATAAAAATTACGCCATAAACTTTTTAAATTTTTTTAATGTCCTGATAAATCCATCATAGCAATATGAATTGCGTGTGCATGCAATTATAAAAATATCAATTGAGTTTAATTTGCATTTTATTATATTATATAATATTATCGCTGCTAAGATGTTTTTTAAATTACAACTTCAAATTATAAAAAATTCAAAACCTAACAACTCTTTGTCACCGATTTAAAAAAAATGTTTCGGTTTTTTATTGCCAAAAATTTCATTTTTATTAACATACGTCTTTCATCATGCTGATAAACTTTTCTTAAAGCTTACATCGTTTAAAATCACATTTTAAAATATGGCTATTTTGGCACTTGGCAAAGTAACGAAACCGATACACCAAAAAAATGTTGTGTGCTTTTGTCACTGACGAAAACATAGAACCAAATAAAACTGCAAGAAAAAAAGAATTCATTGCCGTAATGGTACATGACCTAATTGGAACAACTGCGGATGCTTTGCTGCTGTTCAAAGGAAGGAATCAAAAAAATAAAAAAAATTGAATTTAGAAAAGTTTTCAACAAAAAGAAACATTAAATAGAAAGCAAACCATTTCAAAGCAGTAATAAAAAATGACCTGATCAATGAATCTTCTTGGTAAATTTGTGCGCCAACTTAAAAACTATTTTTGGAATATTTATTTTTATTTTTTCAAGTAAATTTAAAAATTCAAAAAAGGAAAAAAATATTTGATTCTTTTTTAGTTTTAAAAGTCTAACACAAAACCAAAAACGCGTAATTTTTAATAAAAAATGCAAAAAATGTTGCAAAAGAAAAAAAAAATTTCCGCCGTCTGACATTTTGCTGATTTCGAAACCGACCCTTTTCTTATTTTTCGTTTTATTCTTTCATAAAGATATAAAATAATTTTTTCAATTGGAAAGGCAACGAACACCAAATATTATTTTTAAAAAGTTATTTTACTAAGTATTCAATTAAATAAACATTGTTGAAATGCGTTGGGTGTAAAACGTTTTTGATAATGCATTGCTTTACTTTCAAATACTGTATCTACGAGAAATGGCGGGAAATTTCCCGCTTATTTCTCAATTTCCAGGGAAATGAACACCCTGATATTTTTTTTGTCGAAGATACTCGACACGTTTTATCAATTAACGATAAAATTGCATATTAAAAAGTGATTATGAGATTTAGGTAATCGTGATATCAAAACTTGAGTGGGCATGCAAAATAATTGAGGGAAAAAACCAAAAATTTACACTTTCAACAATAAACTAATACAGACATTATTAAATTTTTTCTAACTTGGTTTTCATGTTTTCCCCCAACTAATGAATAGCGTTTGATTTAATCCTTTTGATTTTGTATTAAAGGGACTGTCGCAGTGCTGCCTGATATAGCCAAAAGTGGTTTTAACACGAAAGAAAAGCAATGATAAAAAATGCATCGTTTGTTGTCTTCGTCCGTCAAAAAAAACTGACTGCGACACTCCCTTTAAGGCACGCGATTTGAAAAAAAGAATATTCATAAAATTTTGCGTTCATTTTTTTATTTACAGTATGAAATGATAATATTTTCAAACACTTTATTACTGATGAGTTATTGAAATAAGATTCATTAATATCATGAAAAACAATTGACTTTTACATATGACATTTTTGTGAGTTAAAAGCACTTTGCAAAATTACAAAGACAAAAATAGTCCAAAACAAAATACAAAAAAATTTAAAAATGTTATGTCTGATTTTGTCACTGACTAAAATATGTAACCAAATAAAACTGCAAGAAGTGGAAAAAAAGAATTCATTGCGAAAAATAAAGAAATTTTTGATGATGAAACATGTCTGATTTTTTCAACCAACAAAACCACAAACATTTATTCTTATCCGTTTTTTTTAATTTAAAAATTTTAACAAATTCTTGAAAAAATAAAAGCAGTTTTTTGAATATTTAAAAGATAAAAATGAAGACTTGGACTCCTTCCTATTTATTTGTAATTAAAAACAATATTTTTCCCTTTTCAGTTTCACATGATAAAGATCAAATGCTAGCTTGTTAAGCAACATTTGTTAAAAAGAAAAGAAACAATCATAATCTTTTTGAAAGTTTTTATATTATTTTAATACAAATTATGTAAGACGCATTTTGTGAGATTTTGAAGCATTGAGTGTAGAGATGTGCATGGCGTTATGCGACGCGAGTGTTCCCCTTCACTTTTTTTCAGTCAAAGAAAAATGCAAGAGAGGTATACTGTAGAAATTGAAACTTTTTTTTAAACTTTTAATTTTTATCCTACTATATGTAAAATTTTACGGAGATTCCGAAAATCCAACTTTTGGACATCATTTCCATGCAAAAAATCTGAAAAAAAGTCAAAAAACCGCTTTTTTTAACGTTTTTCAGAAAATGTTATACTACACTCCGAGCCCTTCCAGCTTGTAACCATATCAATTCGATAGAGCTTTTAATGCCCCAGAAGTGCTATTTTTTAGAAATCACGCACAATCAAGCACAAAGACAGGATTCATGTTTTTCTAATTTTCCTCTTCTTTTTTTCTCAAAAAGTGTAAGAGTACGAATTCACGACTCAAGTTGTTTGTATGTTTGTCCGAATGGTAGACGGCGTTCGGTTAACAAGCATGCAGACGCGGGTTCGATTTTTTTTTCATTTTTTAGAAATATTTTTATTTATTTTCTAATATTTAGAGTATACCAATTAAAAAAACTAAATTAAATTGAAGATTTAAAGCTGATAATTATATAAAGAAGTCAACGGAGAATTAAAGAAAAAAATTGCTGCAAAAAAGTTTGTTTTTTTGCACCCCACACGAAAATATTGAAGAAGAAAAAGTGTTCCCCGACTGAAAAAAAATTGGTTTTTGATATTTTTCTTTATCAATTATCTTTTTTATCAGTATTATTCCTTTTAATTTTTTTTATCCATTATTAATCAGAAAAAAATTCTGCATTTATTGTTACCAAAATTATATTTATAGCTAAAATTTGAAAAAACACTGCACATCTCTAATTGAGTGTCACAGAAACAAAAATTTTAAGTAAGGAAGCTGAAAATTTGCATACACATGTCAATTAATTTGAAACTTCCGTATTTCAAAAAATTTTTTTTCAAAATATGCAAATTTTTGAGATATACAAATTCGGTGACCTAATTTTTGATTTTTAAGTAGGTGCTACAAAAGTGGTACCATTCGACGCGTCTCGTCGAGCTGAATACGATGGACGAAAAAATTTTTCAAAAAACTTAATTTTTGAGGGCAAAACCTCAAATTGAAAATTCAAATTTTGTCATTTTGGCGGTTTTTTGACGAAATGACCCTAAAGTTATTGCCTACTGGAAAGTTTTTTTGCAGATTCTGATTCTACAGATGTTTTTACATCGGATAGGATGTTTCCCCTTTCCAAATAAGTGCCCCATCATAGTAAGATTTTGATTTGAACATGCCACTCTCAACATGTTCAATATCGACATTTTCACAAAAAATAAGAACTAGCTTAGATATTGACATACGGTAACTTGCGTTATGAAATATTATGTTAGTAAAGTATTCTGGGCTAGTTTCATGATGTTTGATAAAGATTTCGAAATATGGCAGCAGTTTGAAATTTCAGCTTACTATAACTTTACTCAATGGAGAAAATGTCTTAAAAAACTATATTTTTCAAGAAGAATAAGAAAGAATAAGCTTAATTATGATACTACACATAAAAAAATCTATTTGAGGACATTAAGTTTAAAACTAATACATTTTTTGGCCCTTTAGGCCATTTTGAAATTTCGCTGTTTCATGGGATTTGTTCACGATATTTTGAATTCAGATACCAAAAGCAACATCAACTTTTTGAACACACTACAGCAAAATATACTTAGTTTTACATGTGTAGTATCATAATTAAGCTTATTCATTCTTATTCTTCCTAAAAAATATAGTTTTTTAAGACATTTTCTCCATTGAGTAAAGTTATAGTAAGCTGAAATTTCAAACTGCTGCCATATTTCGAAATCTTTATCAAACATCATGAAACTAGCCCAGAATACTTTACTAACATAATATTTCATAACGCAAGTTACCGTATGTCAATATCTAAGCTAGTTCTTATTTTTTGTGAAAATGTCGATATTGAACATGTTGAGAGTGGCATGTTCAAATCAAAATCTTACTATGATGGGGCACTTATTTGGAAAGGGGAAACATCCTATCCGATGTAAAAACATCTGTAGAATCAGAATCTGCAAAAAAAACTTTCCAGTAGGCAATAACTTTAGGGTCATTTCGTCAAAAAACCGCCAAAATGACAAAATTTGAATTTTCAATTTGAGGTTTTGCCCTCAAAAATTAAGTTTTTTGAAAAATTTTTTCGTCCATCGTATTCAGCTCGACGAGACGCGTCGAATGGTACCACTTTTGTAGCACCTACTTAAAAATCAAAAATTAGGTCACCGAATTTGTATATCTCAAAAATTTGCATATTTTGAAAAAATATTTTTTGAAATTCGGAAGTTTCAAATTAATTGACATGTGTATGCAAATTTTCAGCTTCCTTACTTAAAATTTTTGTTTCTGTGACACTCAATGCTTCAAAATCTCACAAAATGCGTCTTACATAATTTGTATTAAAATAATATAAAAACTTTCAAAAAGATTATGATTGTTTCTTTTCTTTTTAACAAATGTTGCTTAACAAGCTAGCATTTGATCTTTATCATGTGAAACTGAAAAGGGAAAAATATTGTTTTTAATTACAAATAAATAGGAAGGAGTCCAAGTCTTCATTTTTATCTTTTAAATATTCAAAAAACTGCTTTTATTTTTTCAAGAATTTGTTAAAATTTTTAAATTAAAAAAAACGGATAAGAATAAATGTTTGTGGTTTTGTTGGTTGAAAAAATCAGACATGTTTCATCATCAAAAATTTGCATATTTTGAAAAAATATTTTTTGAAATTCGGAAGTTTCAAATTAATTGACATGTGTATGCAAATTTTCAGCTTCCTTACTTAAAATTTTTGTTTCTGTGACATTTTGGATCAAAAATGCTTCAAAATCTCACAAAATGCGTCGTAACAATTTAGATTGAATAAATTCATACAAATTTTTTGCGAATCTAAAAGCTTTCATTGTTATAAAATATATTATATATTTTTTTTTGCATTTCTTTTGTTTTTTGCAGCTGCAGAAAAAAAGAAAAAAATGCAATGGCTTAAAATTAGACTTTTGTTGAAATTAAGTTTGATACAATGTTTATAGTTATTTATGTTTAATAAAAAAAAACATTTGTGTTTCAATGTTTACGAAATCTGACACTCACATTTAATGCGGTAAACATTAAAGGCCAAAATTCTGACGGAGCTGGAGGGGGTCGAAAATTTCGTTAAAATACAAGACGTCAGATCTAAACAATCCCTAAAAACAACTCCAAAAACTTTTTAAATTTATTTAATGTGCTAATAAATTAAATATAGCAATATAAATTGTGTGTAATTGGCATTGAAAAACTAAAAATTTTTGTTTTATTAGCATATATTATTACCGCTTTGATGTTTTTTTGATTTCAAATCCGTGTAATAAATTATTCAAAACCTAACAAATTTTAGTAACCGATTCATTAAAATTTTTTCGGCTTTTTATTGTCCACAAATTCATTTTTATTAACATACGTCTTTCATCATCCTGATAAACACGTCTTGAAGTTTAAATCGAATACGATCACATTTTTGAATATGAATATTTTGGAACTTTGCAAAGTTACGAAATCAAAAACACCAAAAAATGTAAAATGTTATGTCTGCTTTTGTCAAAGACGAAAACATAAACGTACAAAAAAAAAAGAATGCTTTTTTCTTTTTTTAAAAATAAAGAAAAAAGCTTTCATTACAAAAAAAAGAAATTTTTGACGACGACACATGTCTGGTTTTTAACCCACAAAATTATAAATTTTTATGCTTTTCAGTCTCAATTTTTACAAATTTATTGAACAAATAAAAGCAGTTTTTTGAATATTTTTTTTCTTAAAGTAATACTGTAATGTTTTAGATACAATGGCTTTTCAACAACATTGTAAGCTTGAAAATCGCCGCATTGAATATTTAAAATTAAAACAAACTCGTAAAGAATCCGATTTAAAATGTCTCCAACTTACTAAAGCTATTCGGGAAGAAAAAAAAAGTGAAAATAGCAACAAAAAATAGATTTATAAAATTTATTTTCATTTTTCATAATTTTTACACCATATAGTTTGTGAATAGCTTAACAAGAGATTTGTTTAATTGTTTCTTTTGTATTTTCGAAGAGGTGAACTTTAAACAAATAAAGCACTTATTTTTAAAAAGATTTCTTGATCAATTACCTTGCCTTGCACTATTTCTGCAGGGGCTCTTGATTTCTTTTTAATGTCTCAAAGTTCACATATTGTTTTTCCAACATAATGCAGTTGTAGTTTTTGCGACAAAAAAAGTTTAAAACTGTTGTTTTAGTAATGTTAAAATCTACATTATTCTCACGGCTAATGATTATTCATAGAATTTATTAACAAAACTACATAAAATTAGAACATAAAAACGTGGAAAAATACAAAATTTTAAAATCTAAAAACTTTTTGAAAAAAATACTGTTACACTAAAGATGGCTGCGGGCCGACAAAGCCCGGGGTTGGACCCGTAAGGGCCGGGCTGAACTGGGCCGGGCTTTTGGTTTCACGGGCAGGGCCGAACTTTGCTTTTTGAAAACTTTCAAAGTGGGTGCCACGTGAAAATTTACAAAAAAAGAAAACGGCCCGGGCCGGCCGGGCTTTTGATTTTACGGGCCGGGCCAGGCTTTGAAAAAATGAGCCCTTGTCCATCCTTATGTTACATTTTAATTTTTTAAAATATTTTTTAACAAGAAACAATTTATGAATGTTACATTTATTTTTATTAATATAATTTTTTAATGTTAAAATTAATTATTTATGTGAAATTCCTGCCGTAATGGTACTTGGCCGAATTGGAACAACTGCGGATGCTTTGCTGCTGTTTAAAGGTTTTACGACAGCCGAAATTACAGAAACTTCAGATTTTTTTGCAAAAAATAATGCAACAATATTTTTTCGAAGATTTGAATTTGCTAAAATTATAAACCATGCTGGTGTAAGACATGTAACATCAGCAACAACATTTTGAATTTCATACATTACATCAATGAATGTTTGATCACTTGATATTCGACGGATATACTGTAATTTATTAATTTATGTTAAATTAATTTTTTTTATCTTTTCTTAAATTTTACCTGTTGAACACAGTATACCATATCCGACGCAAATACAATCATGGCATACAATGATAACTTGATATCCTGTTTTGAGATTCGTTTTTGTGAATTTTTAATTGGAGTAAATTTATCTCGAACCAACTGAACAATGACATAAAAGTTGAATAGCAACGACAAGGAAGCAGTTCCAGTTAACAAAAATACTGTAAATCGAGATGCATTCATCCATGAAAGGATTTCAGGATGTCCAGTTGCAAAATTCCAAAGACCATCTGGATCACTGATATTCTTTGGCTTTAGATAGATATCAGTAAATGGCACATGCCATGAAATGCCACAGGGAATGATAAAACAAATAAGCAAAAAAATTGAAAGCCATCGTTCCCAAAAACTTTTGTAATATGTTTTTAGCAGGAATACAGTAAATCGATTAAAACTGATAAAAAAGTTGAGTAAATGTGCCACATTATAGATATACCAAATACCAGTTTGTAAAAAAGTCACAAAGAAAGATCGAGAAATCCATGAATGAACAAAAGAAATAAAAGCAGGAGTTTGAGGGAATTTTACTTGCAAATTATACATAATTGAAGCAATTACATTTACAATTGCAGAAATTCCAAATAATTTATAAAATGGTCCATGAAATTGTGTCTTGAATTTACTTACAAACATTACATACAGGATTACCAAATACAGTACATAGGTTGGAACTATGATAGCATACGGTAACATTAATTTTAAATTTAGCCGGTAAATTTCTTCTTCATTCATGGTTGGTATGCTGTATACCACGAGGGGGAAGATTAAAACTGAAAAAATGCAACTTTTATTTAGCTTTTATATTCAAATTTATATTTGTCAAAATATAATTTTTAAAAGTCACTCCTCCAAAAAAACAATACATTCTAATCAAAAAATTTTTGAAATTTGTATCTCTGGAAAAGAAGCCTAAGGTGTAGCTGGGATAAGTTTTAGTTTTTTGGTAGCAGACAAAGATCATTTTGTAGGGGCACGCCTTTGACAATACTCTCAGTAGCGGCAAAAGATCAAAGGGGTTTGTCAATTGTGAAGAGGACATATGCCCCAAACAATATCCACCCCTTTTCTTTGTCCTTGAAAGCAACACACTAGCTTGCTACTCGAAAACAAAGGTTTTAGGACTTAATTTTTGAATGTTCATACTTTTGAATTTGAACATGTACATTAAACTCTTGACTTCAGGGGTTGGCTATGGCTAAGGCTGAACAAAAAACAAATTCCAATTACTATCAAAGAAAAAAAAGAATTTTTAGAAAACCATATTTGCAAAACACAAATATTTGCTACTTTCTCATGCCCTTTTTTGCCATCCCCGCCAACTTGCCATTGTACTTTTTTTTAATTAAATAATTTTTTGATAAACATTCATTGTTTTAAAAAGTAGTTTTACCCATTGAAACTTGGACAAATAATTTTTGTAGTTTTTTCCCTTTAAAATTCTCTTAAAAATGTAGAAAAATAATTTATAAAAAAACAAAAGAATACAAAAAACGAAAAAAATCTTAATACAAAAATTTTTGTTTTGACTTTTTCAAAAGTGCCAGATACAAATTTTTTAGTTGTTGATTTCTAGAAGTTTTTATAAAATATATAAAAATGCAGAAAAAAAGCAGAAAAAAGTCAAATGTTTGGTATTTAAAATGGAGAAGAAATACAAAAAACATTTTAGATACATTTAGGTATAATTAAAATATAAAATATACTGTATTTGGAGAGCCTAAATTTTAAATGATCACATTTGGCATATATTTTACTGAAACATTAGTTGAAAAAACTTTTTATTGTTAAACGTTGAAATGATTTCATCATTTTCGATGCCAACGCCAAAATCAGTCGATAACGTTTAATTTTTAATTTCTTTACAAGAAAAAAGTTTACTTAATTTGTCAAAACACAGATTTTTAATTGTTAAATTACAATTTATTGCATTACAAAAACGTAAAAAAAATGAAAAATAACTTGAGGTACTCTAAATATACACATTTTGTAAATTACAGACATTTAAAAAACTATTGTTACATTTTCGGCAGCATAGGAAATTTGAATAACATTGTGTTTTTCTATGCTTTTCGATAAGCAATTCCAGCACCTTCTAATGCAAATGCTTTGGCATTTTTTGTGGTTCGAGTTGAATGAACTTTGAAGAAGTTGCAAAGCATGAAACATTGAACAGCAACGATCATGAATAATGTTGTCATGCTTAAAGATAGAAGTTTAAATTATATCAACCTTAACAATTTGTTACCTAATAAGAGCTGTGTTGAAGTTGCCATTTTTCCAATCAATTGAATGAACTTCTAAAAAAGTTGAAGCTTTGTTTTTAAAGTAAAGTAACATTTTAAAGTTAAGCCGCAGCCAAACATTTTTGAATTACAGTAATTTTTATGTAATGCTTACCCTTGCGTCGAAGTCCGTACCAAAGAACATAAAAGCCAAGAGCGATTTTGCTTAATCGAACAGGGACAAAAATGATATTCCAAAGTTTAAAACTAAAACAATTTCATCTTTAAAAAAGCAGATAATTTAAAATTTACATAAAAGTGCTGATTGATGAATATCCAGAATAATACAGTAAACGGCTTTTATGGAACATTGCTTGTGAAATGTATTCAACGAAAAGAAGAGCCAGTCCAAGTCGATAAAAACTAAAATTTTAAAAATATTTTCAAGAGTTAAAAAAGCTGGTGTTTACTTGGTTGAATATGCAAATGTTGTAAGGGCAAGGAACATGCATCTAAAATTTTGGATTTTTACATGTTAATGTTTGCCGCCGAAAAACATACGTATAAGATGCTCTTGAAGCTTTTTCTTCCTTGGTAAGATTTTGAAAAATTAATTCTGGAATCTTATGAAGCCAATATGAAATCTAAAAATATTCTGTTTATGTATCTGTATATGGAAGGTAATTTTTGAAGACTAAGAACAATCAATAACTTAAAATAACAAACCTGAAGAATAAAGAACATCTTAACAGTAAGTGGGAGATATTTATGTGAATCCGGATATCCCTTCCAGAGCAGTGAAAAATCATGGCAAACTCCAATTTTATCAAAAATATAAATTTCATGAATAATTGAATAAATGCTAAAAAAACAAAGAAGAAAACTTTCAGTGAATTTTGCATGCCGTTCTTCTTTCATTTTTAAATGGCTTTGAATTGGAGCAGCAATTTTGTCTTGTACGGTATAATGAACAACATACCAAACAAGGGTATAGAAAAAGATGGTTTTAAAATCATCCATTCCATTTCGGTAAAGCTTGTGATCTTCTAAAATTTGGAATAAGTTAGTTTTTATTGAGTACGGTATTTGTCAACTTACGATTTTCACCTGGAAAAATGATGGTTTCACGGTATTGGGGAAGAACCAATTTTTGAACATAATGTCTTGTTGGCTAAAATTGAACAGATAAAAATTAGCTTTTTTGGTTGGTATATGTTTTTTTTTAGATCTGGTAAAAGAACTAAAGATTACTTTTTCTAAATTTAATCTAGAAAGTTGGAACTCTAACATTTAAAAACTTTAATTAAAATTTAAAGTAAAAAGATTGTTAAAAGAAAAAAATTCATGACTAATGAGAAAAAAACAGTAACCAAGTAATAAAAAAGCTTACCGGAATTACAAACAAAGACAAAATAACCTAAAAATTGCAACTTTGTTTACCACAAAAATTACTGTATTCAACCTTACCACAACAACTGCAAGATTAATATATCCATGATTGTAAACAAAGAATTTCGGGGATTCTAAAGGTGCTTTACCTTTTTTAAATCCACCATCATTCTTATTTTCATTATTTGGTTCTTTCGTTTTTGGCATTTTTATTTTAACTTTTTTAAAACGCAGCAAATTTTTAAAGGAAAAAAAGTCAAACTGAAAAAGAACTTTGTTGTTGTTTTTTAAAAAACACAAAGTCAAAAAAAAGAGGAGGAAAAATTTTTCGAAAGATGTTGATGCAAAAAAAAATACATATGTTGGATGAAAAAAAACGAGAGATAGAGAGCGGGAAAGCCCTTTTGGAACAAAAAATGGCCTTGTTTTCTTTTTTTCTTTCTCTCTGTTTTGTTCTTTGGTGTTGGAAATTAAACTCGTGAATTTCATAAAAAAAGACAACAACAAAAAAATGCTGGTTTTTTTTGGTTTCAGGTTGAAATATATAAAATTGATGGTATTTTTCAAACAACAAAAAATAAGGTTTTTTGAAAGATGACTTGGGCATTTTAAAAATCAAAGAAGTTTAGCATTTTTGTTTTTGAGATGTTTGAATTTTGCATTTTACATGTTGAAATCAAAAAACAATAAACATAAAATATTTTATTTAAAAAAATGTTGGATACTCGATTAAATTATAAAATGATTAGTTTTAATAAAAATTTAAAAAAATAAAAATTAACTTAAAGGAAAGCCTCTTCGTTTTGCTTCGTTTTTTCTTTTCTAAAACGAAGCTTTAATAACAATTTCTACAGTTTCCCTAGGCTTTAATTTTGATTTTTCAATTACAGAGCCATCAAACAATGTTCCATTAATACCAAACTGATATTCAGCTTTTGTTACAGCAGAACTAAATTCAGCAGTAATTTTGTATTTAACAATTTCATAATTATCAAATTCATCATAATCATTGTAATGAATTCGTTTATATTGATATTCTGGTGAAATTGTTATTTTACAGGAATAAGTTGTACCATTTTGACCATCACCTTTTACTGTTAAATCAGGGCTAATAAGTGGCTTTTCTTTGTATCGGCTACCAAAATCATACAAATCTAAGTTTGTTATTTTCCATGAAAAGATTGCATCAAAAGTTTCAAACTAAAAGGAAAAGTATAAAATGAAAGTGCGAAATCTGGATTTTTAAAGTTCAACAAAATGTAAGTAAAAAAATAATTTTAAGGTTAAATTCTATAAAAATCTTACTGTTGTTTTCATTCTGGCAGAAACATTTGGGTCTTTAGCTCCAAAATTATCATTACCTTTCAAGAGAACCAAATAAGCAACAAAATAAATGAATATTAAAGTGAATTTCATTTTTTGGAGAAATTGAAATCAATTTTAATAAAAACGATGGAATGAAAAATTTGTTTATAAGCAACAAATGTTATTCTAATGTCTAAAGACAAAATGGAGGAGGTCAATTTCATTTGCGTAAAAAAAGAGTTCAGTGCTTTGATCAAAAAGTGACGGCTGACTCATTCTTTCGTGATTTATTTTAAAAAAAAAGAACCTAATGAAACAGTAATGTTGAAATTTGGGTATTTTAATAAAAGTTCTGACAATTTTGCATTATCGTTTAATAACTAAAAAAACTTAAAATTTGTGATAAAATTTTAATTTATTCCGATCAAAATTTTAAAGATAAAACACCCACTGTTTTTTCTTATTAATAGAAAAAATTGTGTCGAGGATGCATAGAAAATTATTTATTTAAATTAAAAAAGTGTGTATCCGCATCAATCTGCTCCGGGATTTCTTTTTCAACACAAAAATCTTAATCAAAAGCCATCCTTAATTGTTCAAAGTTTTGGAAATGTATCAAATATTCAAAAAATATACCAAAATTTATTTTTCGTTTTTGTTCAAACAATTGCTTGCGTTTTTTCTGCAGAAGGGAATAAAAAAAGCTTCTACGAATCAATAAATATGTTTTTTTAAAATTGCACGACAATTGCTTTTCGTCTTCTTTTATTAAAAATCATAAATAAAACATTTTTTTAACATAGTTATACCATAAAATTTCACTTAATGTAAAACTCCAATAATGACAACAGACATCTCTTAAGTTTTTTCCCCGATAGAAAAAGAAAGAAAAATTATTGTTATCAAAAATCAAGCAGCATGTTTCGGTGGAAGGAAATATTGATTTTTGCTCTCATTTTTGTTGTTGTTTTTGTTGATGGAAAATATCCACAATATGATAAAGGATATTCATTCGATATTCCAGTTGATCATTTTAGTTATATAAATGCTGATACATTTAAAATACGGTATTCACCATAAGTAATTGATAGATTTTACAGAAATAATTTTAGATATTTTTACAATTTAACATTTTATAAACCTGGTGGTCCGATATTTTTTTATCCTGGAAATGAAGGATCCCTTGAAGTTTTTGCTGATAATACTGGGATAGTTTGGGATTTGGCACCGGAATTTAATGCAGCTATCATATTTATTGAACATCGATATTGGGGTGATAGTTTGCCCTACGGGGATGAATCATTTACTTCACTATCTCGGATTGGACATATGACTTCCATTCAAGCAATTGCAGATTTTGCAATGATTTTGCCATGGTTTAAACAGACTTATAAAATCTCTAATAATTCAAAGATAATTGCCATTGGTGGAAGTTATGGTGGAATGTTGGCAGCTTGGATGAAACTAAAATATCCGGAATTGATTGATGGAGTCTGGGCTTCTTCAGCTCCAGTGGTTTGGTTTAATGGTGGGGGAACCCCCCTTGGAGGATACGGTAGCAGGGTTCAAAAAGCTTTTGAATTTCTTGGTTGTGAACCAAAGATACTGTACAATGGTTTTAATGCAATTAAAGAACTTGGAAAAGATGGTCAAGGACGGCAAAAACTAACAGACATCTTTAATGTCAACCCAAAAACCCCCTTAAATTCTGAAGCCGATGTTCAAAGGCTATTAACATTTGTCCAAACAGCAATTGAAAATCTTGCAATGACCAATTATCCGTATCCAACAAGCTTTTTAACTTCCCTCCCAGCATGGCCCATTAAAGTTGCCTGTTCTTTCGTTGCCCAAACTTCTACAAATCCTTCAAATGACGAATTAGCAATTTTAATGAAAAATATATCAAAAATTTATTTTTCAACAAATTCAACATGTTTGGATGTGATGATCTGCGGGAATCCAGAGAATCCAAAACTTGCAGATGTTTGGGATTTTCAAGTTTGTTAAATCCCAAAAATGGATAAATCGAATAAAGATGATTTTAGAAATGCACAGAAGTTATCATTGAGTTATGCCCCATGGGACCACCCAATGACTTTTTCCCAATGCTTTGTAACGACCGAGATTCATTTTTAAAAACACGGAAACAATTTTGCTCAAATAATTATAAACAGCTTGGATGGACAGAAGAATTTATGAGGGAAAATGCCATTCGTGACATTTATGGATGGGATTTTACTCAAAGTTCTAACATCATTTTTACGTAAGTTTCGATTAAGAAATTTATGCAAATTTTTTAAAGCATAGATTAACTTGTTTTTAGAGCTGGCACAATTGATCCTTGGAGTGCTGGTAAAGTTTATCCCATAAATAAGCAATCGATCAATATTAATAAATTGTAGGAAGCGTAACAAATAACACTCCTGGAATTGCTGATGGTCAAAAAAGGCAAATTTTTAATTTCATTATTGATGGATCTGCTCATCATTTGGATTTAAGACAACCTTCAACTTGTGATCCTGAAAATATTAAAAATGTTAGATATCAGGTATAACATATTAATGTACTTCATACTGTAATCCCGAGTTTAGATTGTGCAAATCCTAAAAACTTGGCTTGATCCTTCTCTTTCTCCTTATCAGCCAAAACCATTGCCAGCATTTGCATTTTCAAATGCAACAAATTGTGAATATCAATACAATCAATATCCATGGAATCAAAATTAATTATGTAAATTTGCATAAATGCTACTTTATAAAGAAACAACTCAAATTTGAAAAATAAATATTATTTTTGCAATAATTTATTTTTAAAAAACACAAAATAACACCTTTTATGAAACACGATTACGAGAATATTTAATTTCAGACATCATAAATTCCAGCAATTCTTTTTCGTTATAATGAACATCACATTCGATTCCATTTTTTAGGTCATACAAATTTATTGCACTTACATAAAAGCATGGAATTTTCTTCAATTGTGAAATATTGGATTTTTGAATTTCGGTTTTATGATTCTGTTTCACTAAATTTTCTTTTAAAATTTGAATAAAAATTAACGAAATTCTTACATTCTTGTAAACATTCATTAACAGCTTTTTGATTGATTTCTTTAATCATCTTTTGCTTTTTCTTATTTGTAAGTAAAATATCACATTTTGATTGAATAAATGCAACTTTTTGATTATGTTTTAGCGCTTCAATGGCAAAATTAATTTCTTCTTCACAAAAAGTTTCTTGAATTAAAATAAATAAACAATCAAAGGCGCATAAACCTTTTTCTCTGCAAAATAATTGTTTTAATCTTCAGATTTTGGAAGTGTAATTAGAAGTCACATTACGTATGTCAAAAAAATGTGACAAAAATAATTTTTATCACATTTTTTTGTGACAAATGCTTACAGGGTGGGCCAAAAAAAAGTGCAATTTAATTTTTAAACAAGAGCAAAGGGATTTGAATAACTTGTGATAGGTGGGGTTAATACATGGTAGGAAAGTGTATTTGACCCTACAATATGACCTCTTCAACATTTTCGTGTCGGGAGTTTCGCCGCCGCCAAGTTTTGAAAAGTACGTTTTTCGACCTTTTCGTAGAACAAAGTTCCTATGAGAACCAGAGGGGCTGGAGAAAAGGTGATGGTAGATTCGGATAGCCCACAAAATTATCTCGTCAACAACCACAACTTTGGGTTGAAAAACTTTGTGCCCTGGGTTTAATCGCTTCGAGAAAAAAGTGATTTCCGAGTTTTTTATTTTTCGGTCGACTTTGACAGATCGCCCTACTTTTTCCAGAAGGAGTTGGAGGCTCATATTTGTTGCCAACAAACTTCAGCTTGTTTGTCGTTGATTCCATACCGAAATATTAGAATCTGGAAAAATGATTTTTTAATCAGCCATAATTTTTGTATGTTAGTAAGTATACAAAGTATATGTTGAAATTCATGTTAATGTTAAAGTCTCTAAATTGGTCATAAACGCTTAAAATTTATTTCAGCGTATTTTTCTGGCCTATTTGCATTGGTTTATATCAAAAACAAACATTAAAAATTTTTTGTTGAAACATAGTTACTTGCTATTTACTAGTATACAACTTGAAGCAGCTATTTTTTGGTATTCTGGAGTATCGAAAAATAACAGTTTTTCCAGATTCTAATATTTCGGTATGGAATCAACGACAAACAAGCTGAAGTTTGTTGGCAACAAATATGAGCCTCCAACTCCTTCTGGAAAAAGTAGGGCGATCTGTCAAAGTCGACCAAAAAATAAAAAACTCGGAAATCACTTTTTTCTCGAAGCGATTAAACCCAGGGCACAAAGTTTTTCAACCCAAAGTTGTGGTTGTTGACGAGATAATTTTGTGGGCTATCCAAATCTACCATCACCTTTTCTTCAGCCCCTCTGGTTCTCATAGGAACTTTGTTCTACGAAAAGGTCGAAAAACGTACTTTTCAAAACTTGGCGGCGGCGAAACTCCCGACACGAAAATGTTGAAGAGGTCATATTGTAGGGTCAAATACACTTTCCTACCATGTATTAACCCCACCTATCACAAGTTATTCAAATCCCTTTGCTCTTGTTTAAAAATTAAATTGCACTTTTTTTTGGCCCACCCTGTATTACCTTATAATAAAAAATAAAAACCTTTTACAAGTGATAACTTACTGATAATACTGATTTGCATCATGTGATAATGTGCCAGAACCTGGAATATCATAGAAGTTGATGGCAATACTGTTATCACTTTTGTTATGATATCGATATTTTTGAATAATTTGAGTTGTTTCTGTAATTCCAACTTTTGCAGCTTTGTCATCCTTGTCACTGATCCCCCGAACTGCATTTATCAATGATGATTTTCCAGTTTTTGTATGACCAGCAAATGCAAAATTGTAACAATTATCCTTAAAATGCTCTATTAAATATGCCCAACTAAGGGATTGTCCGGATCTTACGTAAGCACTTTTATAGGTAGGTGAGGAAGATCTTACGGTCATATAAAGTGCGGCAAAGATCAAAGGAAAAACCTTAAGGTAAGGATGAGAGGGATTAAAAATTTTGGGTTTTTTGCTTACGTAAGATCTGGACAGTCCTAGTTTCAGTCAAAAAACAAACATTTTCAATGTTGTGAAGAATCTTTGCTTCTTGAACTTTTTCTGCGATGGACATTTTTTGTTGTCGAATTATTTCGGTCATTTCTTGATTTTGTTTTTCGATTTTTGCTGTTGCATATTTGATTTCTTTTTCTGCTTCAAATTGTGCAGATTTTTCTTTTTCAATTTTTTGTTTCAAATTTGCTGCTTCTTTTTCTTGCAATTTTCGATTTTTTTCCGATTCTTTTTTCATTCGATATTTTTCAATGACACATTTAATTTCAATATTTGCTTCTTCTGGAAATGAATAAAAACATGCCTAAAATGTTATGGCATTTTTTAGACTTTTTTGCTGTGGAAGAGTTTAATTAATTTAAAACTTACAAATCCATTAACATAATCCACAGAAATATTTGGTTCATAATTTTGGCAAAGTTCTCCAACAATATTTTTCATTCTTTTGTGAAGTTTATCAATACTAATCAGAAATGTAGCTCCAAAAATGATAAATACTAATACAGACAAAATAAATTTAAAGACATAAGATTGGCCAAAACTTAACATAAGCGAAAATGCAATGAAAAATCCGTAAAGAAAAGAAAAATAATTTAAAAATACAAAAAGTACACCAAATACTAAACCAGCAATAGCAGCAATTGGAAATCCGAGAAAAACTGATCCCAAAAAACCTAGATTTAAAAAAATTGAAGCGAAATACATTCCAAAAAGTACCCCAAATCCTAATTCAAATAAATGTTGAATTTTGAATGATAGAAATCCAAGTTTTAACATAAACAAAGGAGAAGGGTGTTGATTGAAATTAAAATCAATATTTTGGTTTTGGATAAAATTAAAAGTAAAACATCCAAAAATTAATCCAAAAAGTTTTGAAAATAAAAATCCACTCAAAAAGAAAGAAGAAAAAAGTACAACAAAAACACTGTAAAACATATCATTAAAATTTTCAAGTTTGATAATCTTATAAATATTCATACTGTAATGAAAGGATTTGAGACAATCTTTAATTTTTGATTTCAACAAATGAATCGGCCTAAAAATAAGAAATTCAGAAGTTGCTTCAAAACCAAATTTGAAGAAGAAGCTCAAAAACAACGCAACAAAGAAAGCAAAGAAAAATGAATTGGAAAGACAAAGACCAAAAATAAAACAAAAGAAACAACTATAAATCAATCCAGAAAGGTTCTTAAAATTTGCATAATTAGCAACTGTCAAAGGTTTTTGGTTTTTATCTAAAAAATTAAAGTTTGTTTTATTGATCGATAAAGATAATGGCAAAAAAATATCCTCACTTATGCAAATCATCGAATCAAATTTTTTAACTGGCATTTTGCTTTTATTTTGTAAAATTTCAATTTCATGAAATTCAACTTTTTGAAGGTACTGAACAATGTATTGATCTCCTCCGATATTATAAATTTTTTGAAGCTATAAAAATTACGTCATAAATTTAATGGAAATAAATACTGTCACAAACTTGATTATCACATGGTACAATTGCAATTCCAAAAGGTTTCAACATTCGACAAATAAAAGTTCGTTGATACAGTGCTCCACAAAACTATAGACTCACCCTATAATTGCACAAATCCGCAGAATCAGAAGGCGGAATCAACTTAATTGTTTCAGATTCGGATTCAGCATGTTCGAAAACCTATATATACGGAAAATAATGTCAAACCGTTGAAACCTGTCGAAATTTTCCACAAAATGCCAAAAATGACTTCCACAAAACTATAGACTCACCCTTGAAAAATTTGCATACGATAAGTTTTAAAAAAACCAACTATCAGGGGTTATTGAGTATGCTTATTTAAGCTAATTCGCGGAGAAAGTTTCAAAAAATATTCATTGGCACCGATTTGCCACCGTATTGAAAATGCCATTTTTGCCGTTTTTGGCGATTTTCATGTGTCTATAAAATGGCTAACAGTAAGTTTTGTAAGATGCCAAATATGCCATTTTGTAGCTCTTATCATACTTAACGTGTCCACAAAGTTTTGTGGCTCAATCAACGGTTTGACATTATTTTCCGTATATATAGGTTTTCGAACATGCTGAATCCGAATCTGAAACAATTAAGTTGATTCCGCCTTCTGATTCTGCGGATTTGTGCAATTATAGGGTGAGTCTATAGTTTTGTGGAGCACTGTATTCTTTGATTGAAGCTCCAACAAAAATTCGATCAAATTTTTCATTGGTTTTAAAATCAAAAATATTGACACATTTAAATTCTGGTGAAGACCATCTTTTATCTTTTAGCGCTACTTCGAGTTTATTTTTAAGGGTTAAAGAAAAATCTATGAGTTTTGAATCAATTTCGAGACCAATGTTTTGACCCTTGTACCCTAAAAACAAAGGTCATCAATTGTTTTTATGGATTTAGGGATCATCTAAATATGACGACATCGAAAAATCAGTCTTATCCGCTATACATCAAAGGAATTTTTGCCGCACATCAAAGGCGGTACGATTATTATTTTGTCCCTATCCAATATTTTATACCTGGATGATCCCTGATATGTGCCATTCTACTGAACTTCACCTGTTTCATAATTAATCACTTACCAATCAAACATCCACAAATGCTATTCAAATATCCAGTTCCAGAACCAACATTCAAAAATCCATGACCTTGTTGAAGATCCAAATTTTCAAGAATTGTAGCATAAAGAGATGGCGAAAATAAATGAATTGATAAATCGGGTGAAGCTGATTCATATTCAACATCAATAAAAGTATCCGAGTCATCCCGGCTTGGCATAAACCATGATTTATTAATTGCTTCAAAAGCTGCTATTATATTTGGACTTCGCAATTTTCCTGCAGCTTTTAACTTTTTAATAATTATTTGATTATACAACCAATCTTCATCATAATTATATCCAATATCTTTGTTTAAAACAGCTTTTATGAGTTTTTGAAAAATATTGTACATGTTTTTAGAACATCAAAGAAACATTAAATTTTGATTCAGCACAAAATTTGAATATTTGATTAATTGAAACAGTCAAACATAATAATTAATTAATAATATTAATAATTTTAGAACCAAATTGTTTCAATAAAAAAATCGATAAATTTTAAATAAAAATGAGCAGTGTTAGTTTAAAGCACTCCAATTTTTGTCGATAAATAATCGGGGCAACAAACTAAACACAACTTTTTTTTCTGTTTGTGTCCAAAAAAATATGGGATTCATTTTTATGTAAGAGAGCAGCAGTTTGGGAAAGGTTAAATCGAGTCCCTCTATAGAGAACTCTTTGATTTATTGATAGCAATTTTTTGAAGTCAGATAATAAAAAACTGCAGCAAGGAAAAATGTGTTGAGCTTTCGCCAAAATTTGTTTTTAAACATTTCGCGATAAAAAATAACGTTTTTGATATAATTTTATTAGTTTAAAACTATGTAAATATTGATTTGTGCAAGTTTTACATAAAAATATATGTTTTTTATCGTGTAATATATTCATAATTTTATTCTTGAATAGTTAATCTAAAAAAACATTTTTTAATTATTTGTTATTATAGTTGTTGTTACTCTATTTTTAGGTGGCAAATTTTGATTCATCTTGGAAAAAAACAATTGAAGATAATCGAAAAACATAAATAATGGTAACTTTTTAATAGTCCATATTCGATCTAACATAGCCAATTTCAGAATAATCAAAAGGACAAACATGGACAAAATTTGGATGATTTGATGAAGCAGTTTGCTGAATCTCGAGACAGTGTTTTCAACTATTTGAAAGAAAAACCAAGAAATGATATTGTTGAGACTGCAAATATGGTTGAAAGGTTTCAAAGGGTTAAAAAAGATTGGAAATTGGATTCCAAAAATGATTTCAATTTTGCATTTGTTGGTCATGCAAAATCGGGTAAAAGTAGTTTAATTAATGCCCTTGGGGGTATTGATAATGAACATCCAGATGCAGCTCCAGTTGGATGTACAGAATCAACTTGTCAAATCACAACCTATACATTTTCTAATCCGGAAATGAAACATGTCAAGTTTTGGGATTTTCCTGGCCCCGGGGTAGATGATTTTCAAAAGTAAGAGTTTCAAAATTTTTTGAACATCTTTGCTTTGACAATTTACTTTTTTGTCCACCCTTGTTTTTGTACAATCAATTTTAGGAATCGAAGTTTTTGTGGATTTGATTGTGTTTTTATATGTTGCCCGGAAGGTATTGACGATAATCGAATGATGGAAGCAATTGATTTTATTTGCAAAAATCAACAATTTGCATTCGTCAAAACCAAATGTGATGACAATCATTTAAACAATGCTTTAAAAATGAAAAAAATTGATCATAATTACGGGGATCCATGCTTTCATGTTAGTGCTTCCAGCCTTAATAAACTGATGAATAATAAAAATGTAACTTTGCAGATTTGCAGATAAGGTCAACATGGTCTAAAAATGATATTGGCAAGGTTTCAAGTAATGAAAATGTCTAGATTCCGAGTTACACTAGCACCCTACCTCACCCGCGGAAAAAATCAAATATCTTAGATATGGTCAAAATTGGCATTGGAATGGGTTAAGGGACTCAAAATTAGTTTATATTTAAAACTTCAGAATTTTTGGACAACTGGGACCAAAACGGCATCAACTCAAAATCACCAAAAATCTTTATGCCTATGTTAACTTTTTTTTTCACATACACTCTTAACACTTTTCATGTTTGGAAACGATGCAGAATATTCTCTAGTTTATTTTAGTATATAACTTTTTTCTCAGGAGTGAGGGGAACCTTGTCATTTCTCAAAAAAACTGCAAAAATCAACATCTCCAGGATCAACCCTGGGGCATAAGTCATCAATGGGGTAAGATATTGACATACGGTGACTTACATGATAAAATATTATGTTACTGGACTATACTGGGTGAGTTTCATGACGTTTGAACATGATTTCGAAATATGCCACCACTATGAAATTTCGAAATTTTGCAATATCATGTGTGGACGTATTAATTCAAAAAATGTTAATTTTTTTTAAATTAAAAGAGAGAACGGGTGTTAACAATAACATATAGATTATAAATAACTAAAAAAATGCATTAAACACCAAATTTGGCTAAATCCTGATTTTTAGGGACAATTCGAAAAATAGGTGTATTTTGCTCAATTTTGGAGGTATTCCAAAATAGTAAAAAACATCATATATCAACTTTTTGTGCTTTTTATGATGAAATATAGCATGTTTAGGGTATTTTTGCAAATTTTCAAGCAACGGGAACCTCTACTTTCCGTTTCGCAGCATTTTGAAAATCAGGCTATTTATAACCCAAATATGTCTTGAAAAATCTCGTTTTCTATATTTATAACTGCTTTAAACACATTTTTCATACTTTTTAGGCAATATTTATTAAGGATTAACCAATTGCAATAATAGTTCTAACTTTATCTGATTTTTTAAATTTTGATTTTTTCGAAATTTTTAAATTGTTGATATCTTATTGACAGATGTCGAAACTTAGCTCAAAATCATGAAATGGTCACAAAAAACAAAGAAAAAACGTTTTTGAAGACTTTGAAGAAGAAAAAAAATTGATTTTTTGATGGTTTAATTTCTAGAAATAGCCTCATTTTCAAAATGCTGCGAAACGGAAAGTAGAGGTTCCCGTTGCTTGAAAATTTGCAAAAATACCCTAAACATGCTATATTTCATCATAAAAAGCACAAAAAGTTGATATATGATGTTTTTTACTATTTTGGAATACCTCCAAAATTGAGCAAAATACACCTATTTTTCGAATTGTCCCTAAAAATCAGGATTTAGCCAAATTTGGTGTTTAATGCATTTTTTTAGTTATTTATAATCTATATGTTATTGTTAACACCCGTTCTCTCTTTTAATTTAAAAAAAATTAACATTTTTTGAATTAATACGTCCACACATGATATTGCAAAATTTCGAAATTTCATAGTGGTGGCATATTTCGAAATCATGTTCAAACGTCATGAAACTCACCCAGTATAGTCCAGTAACATAATATTTTATCATGTAAGTCACCGTATGTCAATATCTTACCCCATTGATGACTTATGCCCCAGGGTTGATCCTGGAGATGTTGATTTTTGCAGTTTTTTTGAGAAATGACAAGGTTCCCCTCACTCCTGAGAAAAAAGTTATATACTAAAATAAACTAGAGAATATTCTGCATCGTTTCCAAACATGAAAAGTGGTAAGAGTGCATGTGAAAAAAAAAGTTAACATAGGCATAAAGATTTTTGGTGATTTTAAGTTGATGCCATTTTGGTCCCAGTGGTCCAAAAATTCTGAAGTTTTAAATATAAACTAATTTTGAGTCCCTTAACCCATTCCAATGCCAATTTTGACCATATCTAAGATATTTGATTTTTTCCGCGGGTGAGGTAGGGTGCTAATGTAACTCGGAATCTAGACATTTTTATTACTTGAAACCTTGCCAATATCATTTTTAGACCATGTTGACCTTATCTGCAAAGTTACAAGTCCATAGGATCATTTTAAAAAAGTGCCGGTGAACAAATTTTTCATTTTTGCTCGAAATTGAAAAAAAGTCGATTATATGTTGCCCGGAAGCTATTGACGATAATCAAATGAAACAAGCCATAAATTTTCTTGACAAAAATCAACAAATCGCATTTGTCAAAACAAAATGTGACAAATATTTAACTAATGCCGAAAAATTCAGAGATTTCCAAGACTTTGACAATGCAGTTTTGAGTATTTTAAACGAAAGTTGGTTTATTTTTAGGAGAATTTATTATTTACCGTATTTTTAGTAAATGAGTGCTACCATGAAATCTACAAAATATCTGGGATTTTACAGGTTAATAAAATTCCATGCTTTTATGTCAGTGCTTTTAGCCTTCATGACCTTATGAATAATGAAAAACCGGAGGCAATTTTTTAAGAACAAGATTTTATTGATTCTTTAAAAACTCAATCCATGATTGCTCGGAATATCTCTATTTAATTATATTTTTGCAATTATCGTTTAAAATGCTGTTGTAACGTATTACAATGTTTAAAATTACTTTTTCTTTGTTGTCTCCTTTCATTGGTGTAATGCTTGTATGTTCTACGACTACTATAAAGCTGATATTAAGACAATAAATCACATATTACAAATGCTTACTTCATGGTAACTTACTTAAGTAATGCAATTTTATGTTACTGTAATACAGTATAATAGTTAAAGGATGCCTAAAACTCATTCGTCATCTATCATTTTCTCAAAAATGCAATTAATTTTATAGTTCTTGTCATGCTTCCATTTCTTGACTTTCTCATTTTTATTATCCGTTGTGTTACATTTTATTAAATACTAGATAATGAGTTTCAGTAAAAAATGTGTTTTAAAAGCACCTGGTAAATTTAACATAAAAGTAATTTCTTTTTGAATTCTTTATTACCTTTCAAAAAAAGCGTCAAAGTGGTATATATTCTTGTTTAAAAAATTTTAGGGTAACTTTTAAAAATGGATGAATCAATACAAAATTCAATTTTAAAGAGTTTAAAGATATTAGAATTGATAATCAATTTGATATCATATATCCCAATTTTCTTTTCATTTTATTTCTTACACAAAAATACAGTATTCCATATAAATATGATTCGATTATGTAAATGTTTAATATTTTATTATACTGTTTCACAGTTGATGAGATTGATAATTGCTATCAACGAATTTGAATATGATAATGTTATTGGTAAGTAATATTTAAACAAGTCCTGTTTTGTATACTGTAATTTTAGATTCAACAGATATTGAAAGGAATTATTTGGTTTTAAGTGGAACACCAGAAACAAAAGTATTTGGATTCATCCGGGCCGGTTGCATAATTGCAGTTTTTGCCAGTGTCGGTTCAATGATAGTTGAAAGAATTTTTGCAACAATTCAATTGCAAACTTATGAAAAGAATGTTTCTAATATTTTCTTTCTGTCCTGCGTATCATATCAAATCTCAAACGGTCTGATTATGGTATTTATAATTTACAGAGGTACTGTAACTATTAGTAATATTAAAAATATATAAACAGGTTTTTTACAGAAATGATAAATCTTAAAATGTTAGGAATTTGGTTGATTGCAAATAATATTGTTGGATATTTTGCATTATATTTTATTCATTGGTTCAATCGAAAACGATATTGCACAGCTTTGATAAATTCACAAAAATATACTTTATCAGAGAGATATCAGTTACAAGAGAATGTTCGAACTTCATCTAGAATCCGACAAGCTGCCGCTTTGAAATTCTTTGCCAATCTTGTCATTGGCACAATGATTTTTACAGCAGAATATTATAAAACTGAATTTACACAAAATTTGACGTATCTAATTTTAAATTATGGCTTTAATTTTTATGCTTTTACTTTTTTGTTTATTGGTTTTACATCAAATGGAAGAATGTGCCCATCTTTTATTACGTAAGTAATTGACTCTAATACTGTAAAAACCACCTGCGAGCATTTTGTACCATAACACAAAAATGTTATGTTAAAGTATCCCCCCTCATGTAAAATATTGCATTTAATAATACTAATGTTTGTAGTAAAATCAGAAGAAGACAAAAACAAGCTTCGTCTACTGTAGCTTCACAAATTGAAACTGCAAATCAGCAACGAGAAGACCTTTCAAAGAGAATCCGAGACATAAATGGAAAACAAATGGTTTTTTCAGTTGAAGAAGAACGAAAGCTTTACTTTGAACAATTAAAAAATGGATGGAATTAACTTTTTTGGACTGAACCATTCTTTGTAATCAAATCAAACTTTTTAGAAGTTATTTTACAAGCTTTATTTTTATAAATTACTTTAAAAAAATACTACAAAATAATGCTCAAAATAAGAAAAAAATATCACAGATTCTACAGTATCGGGATGACAACAATAAGCAAGATAACATAAATACAATTGAAATAAATATATAAATAATAATATTTTTAAAAAATGAAAGAAAGAAACAATGAAAGTGGTTAAAATTACTTTTTATCATTTTCAAAAGCAACCATAGCTTTATTGAGTTCAGTGAAGATTGCTTGAGCCAAAGCATGATGAGGTTGACCAACTTGTTTATCAGGATGCACAAGAAGACAAGCTTTGAAATATACCTTCTTTACAACATTATCATTCAGCATATCAGTAATTGATGGAACATTCCAATTCCCCGCTTCTGGCCATAGAACTTCATCCAACGAAGATAACAATGCTCGAATATTTCCATTTTTGTTTTGAGTCCAATTTCGAACCTAAAAAATCGTATAAAAAAGTATAAGGGATTACGGTAATCAAAAGCTTACTTTTATTGAAACAGGATCCAAGAATTTATTTTCTTCTGTTCGAATCATTTCTCCCATTGTAGCTTTTTTCTTTTCAGTAATTCCATGATCAGCTAGCAAATCCGCAAAAATATCTCCACTTCCTTTATTTCCAGAGGAAGCAGGTTGCTTTGGTCTTGATCGTTGATCCATTGGTGGTAAACCTGCTGCTGGATTATGTGGAGTAGATCTCCCGGATCCATGTTCAGATTTGGGTGTTGGTTTAAATAATCCCATATCCCCAAATGGATCATCATTCTTTCCACCACCATTTTTAATTGTTGAACCATTTGGAATTGATGGAGCTGAGACATTTCGATGCATTGAATTTGTTGATGAAGTTGAAAATATATCATCAAAGAAATTATTTGTTCCATGTTGTTGAGGTGGAAATGGTAGTGGAGCTTGAGCCATAGATGGTTTATTTGGTCTTGAATCTAAAGGGCAAATATTTGTTATGGATACTGTAGTATAGATAATACTTACTTCCAGCAAAATCTAACAACTCATCCAAATCATCAATCAGTTTTTCGGTATCATCTGCAGGCTGTTTTGCAACTTCAGGAACATTTGTTGTTGTCTTCTTTTCATAATCAAATTTATAAAAATGTGCATCTTCATCTTCTTCTTCATCTCTAATTCGAATTCCAGCTTTTCGTTCCCAATCAACTGCTGATTCTTTTTCTTCTTTGAATTGTTGATGTTGATGCTTGGGTGGTGCAGGCCTTGAAGGAGGAATAGTAATTTCTTGAAATTGATTTTGTTGTTGGCTTTGATGTTGTTGTTGCTGTTGTCCAGAAGACCAATCAAGTGTTGAAAAAAAATCAGCAAATCCTTCTTGCTTTGGTCCAGTACCGGTTGATTCAAATGGATTATCAAAATTCAAATTATGTGATGAAGAACTTTGAGATGATGAACCAGGTGCAATAAGTGGCACCGATCGACCATCTGCAACTCCGCCAGGTGGTGGAGGACGAGGTGGCGCAGGCTTTGTTGGACGAGATGATACAAGTGAAATTGTTTGTCGAAGTCGAACTAAAAACGTTACATTATCCATAAGCTACAGTATACATGTTCAATAATGGTAAACTTACGTTCATCATCTTCACATCCAATTAACCATTCTCTTTTAACTTGTTCTTGACGATAAGTTAAAAATTCTGGTAATTGTTGAGGTCGAAATCCTCTATCATTTGGGTCGACAGATAACGAAATTAAAACTTTAAAATTTGAGGGAATTCCATCTTGAGATTCAATAGCTGTATCAATTTCATCTCGACCAAATGATAAATGATCGGTATGGCCATCAATAAAATTTGAATGAAATCCACAACCAAAGATCAAAACTTTTTGAAGGCGTTTTTGAATTGAACTCCATCTTGCATGATAAACAATAATTTGGACATCCTCGGATACTGGCCATCCACCCAAATCCAAGGAAATTGATTTATCTTTAATTTCGTAAGTTTTAAGTTCTTCATATGATTTGAATCCAGACCAAAGCATATTTCCACCACAATAAATTTCAGCAAATGGACGGCATCCAGTTTTGGCATTATTAAATGTTGGAATTGGCTCCATATAAATGCAATTAATTTTTACTGCAGAATTATGGCACATCATTCGAAGTTCATCTGGATTCCCGCATGAAACAATTGTTGCCAAAACTTCAAGCACTCGAAAATATGATGCAGGAAAATAAAAATTTGAAGATTTTCGAAGCTCTCGTACAGTATCTACAGCAATTTTAGCTTGATCACAGTGTTGACAAAATATTAGCATAGATGCAACAGCAAGTGAGCATTGTGCTGAAAACAAAATTATTAAAAAGAGAGATTACTGTAGCTGTATATGGTAATTTTTAAGTAAAGATTTTTGAAAAAGTATCAAACATCAGTGGTTATACTCATATAATAATCATACCTTCAGAGCCAGTAAAAAATATCATATTTCTTTGATCTCTTCGTAAAAATGTTACAGCATTTTTGCATAATCCAATCATAAAATTCAGTGATGGAGCAACTCCAGAAGAAACAGGCGGCAGCGGCATTTCAGATGCACATCGATTATAATCACCACGAAGTTGTCGTTCACTCATATTGTATACAACAAATGGACGTTTTGCAGATGAATCAATAATATAATTTTTCATTTGTTCTTCTGATAATGCTGCAATTGCTTCTGGAACATTGTCATTCATTGGAGCCATAATTATTCGACTTGTTATCCATGTTACATCTGGACCCTTTGATCCATATGTCGTCTATAATGTAAACATTGGTTATTAATCGATTCTGAGAATATACAAAAGTAGTTAAATGAGTGGTCGAGTGGTTAAATGGAATTCCGGTTTTGGTCAAATAAAAACGACTCCATCCTACTGTCATCATTTGGAATGATCTGTGATATATAACAATGAAATCTTAAACTAACCTGAACAGTTTGTACAACAGCAGCAGATTTATCACGAATATTCTTGAAAATGCTTAAGCCTTGTCCCTTCAATTGAGCAAACATTTCACCAGCTCCAGCTTGTTGTGATGATTGTTGATTACTGCTGCTATTGTCGACGGGAGTCCTTCGACTTGTAGGTGGAGAAGGATGTTGTTGCTGCTGAGATGGCGTTGTTGCAGGAGATGCTTGCCTTTCTACAGCAGCAGCAGAAAATTCTACTCCATTCACAGGTTTTCCAAGATCAATTTTAAGATGGTAAGCAAGTTGTTCCAGCTGATTGCAGAGTTCTTGAATAGATGGACGAGAATGTGGATTTGGTTGAAGTAAAGATTTGATAATTGGATGAAAGCCTGAATATGGTGTTTTTTCTTCAGGCAACACAAATTTTGCATTAATAATTCGAAGCTTTGCAGAATCTTCAAATGGATGGGTTCGATAGCAAAGATAAAAAAGTATACATCCAAGAGCCCAAATATCTTGGGATGGCCCAATTGGATAATTTTGATATGTATCTAATATTTCAGGAGCTCGATACATTGGAGTTGTATGCTTTTGCATTTCTTCCTCAAGCAAAGATCGCTTCAACGCATTCCAATCATCATCTGGCCTCCAAACTTCAGTTGTGGCAGAACCAAAATCACAAAGTTTTATAAAGCCATCAGAAGTAAAAAGCAAATTTTCAATCTACAACTTATCAATGTTACGGTAACTCTATGACCATAAGATGTTAACAAACTTTAATATCTCGATGAGTAACGGGGGAATTTCGATCATGCATATGTTTAACAGCCGAAGATGCAGCATAAAAAATTTTAAAAATATTTTCTGATGAAATTGGTCCTTTTTGCATCAAATCTATCAATGGCCCACCAGAGCATAACTCAGTTAATAACAAAAATTCAGCTCGACCATGGGAAGTTTGCTCGGGATTCCTTGTTGCGGCAGATACAAATCTTACAATTGATGATGGACCAGATAACTAAAAGAAAGAGGCATTAGTTTTCATATAAATCAAGTACAAATCGGACCTCTTTTTGAAATTTAATTTCTCGAATTGCTGCATCTGCAGCTTCTTTATCTGCAGCTAATAACCGCTTTAAAGCATATAAATTTCCTTGTGAATCTTCAGCACTAAATACAAGACCAAATCCACCTTCAGCAAGTAGAGAACGAAGTTTGACTTTTATTCCACCAACATCAACCGTATTTCCAACCAACGGATGGGAAGTACCCAATCCATTGCTGCCTTGCCGAATTGGAGCTGCTTGTTGGATATATGAGAAGGCAGAACGGAATAAATCCGCCATTGGGGCTAAAAAGGATTATGTCTTTATGTACTGTAGAAATGTGCTAAACACGCGCGTGTTAACGCATAGCTTCAGTTATATATTTTTAACGATTATGTATTCCGCAATAAAAATGTCTAGTCACGTATTTAAAACATTGATCGAAAAGAAGATATTCAAATGCCCGGAGGGAATAAACAAAAACTACAAACTTCTGCAACAAACTTGATGAAACTTTGATGACTAATTTACTTATAATTCTTAACAACTTTTATTGGTTTTAGCAATGTTGTAAAACAATTGCTGTTAAAAATTACTTATAAAAACAGTGTTAATAAAGCTAATAAAATCCGAGTTTATATAAAATCAATATTCTAGAAGGAATCTTATTAGATAAACGAAACAAAAAACATTAAAATGTGCATGGTTGGAATGCAATTTGTCATTGACCAAAATTGATGAACATTGAAGAAAGAAAAAATTGGATGGAAAAAAATAACACATAAAAAAGTCTATATTTTTTTGGACTTCAACATTTTTTTGCTGCTCTTTTTTTTACCCAGCTTTTTTCTCTTTGTCTAACGTTTTGGCTAAACGTTCACAAATGCCAATGAAAAATGAAAAACACAAAAAAAGCTTTCCTCAAAAAATAAAGTTTTTCTGCTACATTGAAGTTTAAAACTTTAATTAAAACTTTTCGTTATCCATTTTTAACATTTCTTTATTCTTGCCATCATCTTAACACTCATTAAAACATTTTTAGTTAAAATACAATGGCAGAATTCGTGCAGCGTCAGTTGGAAAAACTGTTGCCAGCATTTACGGGACTTCAAAAAACTAAGATTCTGAATGATGAAGAAGTTAAAGCTTTGATTCAAAAAGTCCGACAATTTGAATATTCCATCAATAAAAGAGTAAGTGGATTTGTTATTACTTGTAAAATGCATAGAATGATGTTTATTTCAGACAAAACGTCCAAATGATTTTCTCAAGTATGCTGAATATTTGACTGATTTGTTGGAACTGATTGAGATTCGTCGACAAAAAATTGGTTACAAACAGAAACGTGGCGAAATTGATAAACCGTTAAAGATGCATGCTGCTCATTTATTTAGGATTTGCAGTGAACGTTTTAAGGTTTGTTTATTACTATCGTATGATGATATGATTGATACCCTTCTCATTTTGCTATGCTTAATATCTCAGGCATTCTTCAGTGTTGGAACCGTTAGAGATACTAATCCTAAAACCTAAGAAAGGGTAAATAAATTAAGGACTCCCAGTCCATCCTTTTCTAAAGTACATTTCATCCCCCTTTGCACTTTTTCCTTGATTCTCTTCCTTTCTTTTAATCAGCGTTATCGATGTCCTTTTTCAGAAAGCTGAATATTATCAAAAAGAAATTGATTTTCTCAATAATCATGCATCTCTATACCATATTCTTACAAAAACTTATACTCGACTTCTTCAAGTTTGTTTTTCCTACAGTATTTATGTTCATTCATTCTGTTTTATCTTTAGTTACATGGAAGTAATCCTCGACATCATGAACAAGCAGGAAGATGGGAATTTTTTCAAAATAAAAGTATTGAAAATGCTCGAGTAATCTTTCAATTTGCTGTACGAAAATTTCCTAAAGATATTGGAATTTGGATTGCATTTGTTGAAACAGAAATGGCTTTTGTTGCGATGTAAGTTTTTGTTTAAAAGCTAAGAAGGTGTTTTAGAGAAATTGTCTTTAGTGCGATAGTCAACTTTTGATCTGTTTTTCTCTAAAAAAATGTCTCCACACTTTTTTGATGCATTGCTTATAATGTTTTTCTTCAATTGTTACACATTTTAGGCTTCTGGAGCGTCGTTCTAAATTGACAGATTCTGATGTGAAGGATGATGACAATGATGATGATGGTGAAGTTATTCAATTTAAGTTGGTCGAAATTGTTTTAAATCAGGGACTTAAAGCTGTGGAAAACAAAGACGGTACGTTTTACTGTGTTATAATTGTGTGTTTATATTTGATATTTTAGAATTATTATTTCAATGTCAAAATGCTGCTTTCAAATATGGTGAAGCTGCTGAAAAGTTTTTCCTGGAGATTCGTGAATGATATGCTTTCGCGATTATTAATCCTTTTTTGTGTTTATTCTTATACTTTGTTTTTATCATGTAATAAATCCAAAAATTATTGTGTGAAATAAGTGTGATTTCGGGACCTTATTTTACCTTTTTTGGTTTTCTTTCCAATGGCTTTTATTTCTGAATTTTCTGTTGTAGATGAAGTTTGCTGATTTGGATTGGACAATTTTTGTGATGCTTTAAATTGCATCACTTCGGGCTTTGTTGTTTCATTTTTTTGTTGCCTGGGAAATTCATATGAGCTCTAAAAATGTCGCCGCTTTTCTCGCAAAAATTACAAAAATTTACTTGAACAGAAAAATTTTGTTGTTTGAGCTTTTTCAAATTTCTGTCAACATTGATACTTTTTTGGGTTGCTTCTTTTGTCATGGATTCTTCATTTAACAATTCAACAGCATTTTCATAAGCTGCAATATGAAGTGATAATGTGCTGCTACTAATGGTGGTGGTACTTGAAATTTTATTATCTTCCCATGCAGCTGTTAAAGAATCACCATAAAGATTTGAATATGATGAAGACCTTTGATTTAAAGTTTTTTCAAATTTATTTTTCCATATCTTTGATTCTTTTTGTGTATTTTTGGTGTAACATTTGATGAAACCTTTTTTTTATTAAAATGATGCAATTCCTACTTATTTTTTTTGTTTCTGCTTTAAGTTCTTAAAAACATCTTTTTTGCCTATGAAATGATGGCGATGAAAAGAAAAAATATATCAGTTTAGGATTGCATCCTTTTTTGTGTGTAATACCGTATGATTTTCTTTTATCATTAGTTTCAATATTTTTGAAATGCTTTATTTTTTCGTTTAAACATACATTACCGCGATTTACATTGAGATTACTGTATTCAACATTCTTTTTTGAGGTGGCACCATTAATTATTGTTTGAGAAAAGCAGTTTTGTTTTGTTGCCATCTGCAAAAAGTTTTAATGAACAAAGATATGTTTCACAAATATGTAATCACAGAAACAAAAAGTTTTAAAAAACTAAATGGCTTAAAAGTTGTTGTTGCTGTAATAACTGAAAAAAAAAATAAAAATCTGTGTTTTTAAAGTTTAAAATTTAAACTTTAAAAGTTTTTTTATTTAATTTTTCTTTTGCAAGATTTCTTTCCAAAATATCAGAATGATGCAATTTGCTTTTATTTCTAGAAATATTAATCTTTCCAAGTTATGTTTTGGCGTTAAATGTTTTATGTTGTGCCAAAACGCCCTGAAGGAAAATAAAGTTATTAATTGTAAAAAATCAAGAAATTTTTTAATAATTTATTATTTTTATTAACAGTTTAAAAAAATGCCCGAATTTTCATGTTTTGTATAGAAGAAAAAAAATCATTGGTTTAAAGCTTTTTTAAAAAAAAGGAATACTGTAATTATAAATTAACAAAATACATCATCAGGATTTGTAAGGGTGAAAGAAGGTAAAGAATTTTTATGTTCCATGCCATTTGGAATTACTTCTTCATTTTCTTTTTCATTTTGTTCTTCTTTTTGTAGGGTGAGATCATCTTCTTCTGGAAAACTTCCATCATCAGAATTCAAAGTTACTGCAACTGAATTCATTGAAGCTTTTCCATGTGCCATTGAATTTGGAATTGGTTCACATTCTAACAACATTCCCACCGAGGTTTGTTTATTCAGAGGAGCTTTTATGGATGGATTTGAATTATTGATGTTATGGTTATTGTTGCCATGATTACGGTATGATGAAGCAAGTCGATTCACTAAATTTGGTAGAATTCCATTGCTATGTGGCTTGGATTCATTTGTGAGATGATTGTATTGAAAATATTTTCGTGTTGGGGATGGTGAAGTTGTAGGTAAATATTCAACGGATTTACTTGAAAGTGAAGATTTATATGATGGATCAAATCCGGCAATGGATGAAGTGTCCAATGGAATTGGAGTAACAGCCCGGGAAAATCTGACAGTAACAGCAGAATCTTTGTGAGAAGTTGTATTTGGGCGATGAATAGAATTGTTAAGTAAAACATCTTGGCTTTGACTAAAAAGAGAAAAATTAGAAATGTAAATTTTTTACATTAAACAGCTTATTTACAGTACAATGAATTTGAAAAACTTCAACCCGTTTTTTCCAATTTGTTCCAATGCTTTCCAATGTCTTTTCAACTTCTTCAAAGCATTGTTTCTTTTTTTCGAAAACTTACGAAATTTTTCAAAAAATTTTGTTAACTTTCGTAAATTTTCAAAAAAAAGAAAACAATGCTTTGACGAATTCGAAAGAACATTGGAAAGAATTGGAGAAAAGTGGAACAAATTAAAAAAAAAGGTAAACAGGGTTGAAGTTTTTCAAACCCTTTCTACCATGCCAGAGTAACATTGAAAATTACTTACTGTGAAAATCGACTCCATGTACTTTTTTTGCTTTTTAGGGATCGAATTGTTCCATTTCCGTACATTCTTGAATCTTCTGCATCTGTTGGGGAACGAGGTGCTTGCCGTGTAAATAATGATTTAATTGCAGTTCGAAAATTTTCCGCATGTGCTTGTTAAATTCACACACAAATGTTTGCCTTTTGAATATTTTGTAATTTTGCAAAAACATTCCACAAATAAAAATTTTACTTTGTTGTAATAATACATTTTTATGTATTTTTTGGTAAATACTCCAAGTTCATAACTTAACCCACAATAATTAAAAAAACAAAAAACATGTCATTTTCGATTTTATTTTAATAAATTTTTGTACAGACAAGAATCATACAAGAATATGTAGTGTATGTGTAGTTTATAGAATTATAAACAAGAATCTGTAACGTTTCTTCTGGGGAAGATTGTTACTTTAATATGTCTGTGTGTTTGTTTTTTCAAAAAAACGTTTAATAAAATGAAATATTGTTTTGAATCATCGGTTGCTTTTAAACGGTAGCTAAAGTTCAATTGGTCATTTCAAATGTCGGAGAGACAACACATCACTTTTTTAAATACTCACATAATAATTTTGTTCTTGTACGAAATAAACTATGTTTTGCATTTCGAAACAGCTTTCATCTGTTTTGCAAAAAGGTGCGTTTTTTAAACATTTTGTTTCAAAACCAAATGTTTTTCTTTTGATTTGTCTGCTCGAAAAAATGAGCTTGAAAATGTTTCTTTTATGGAAGAATAAATCATCAGGGTGAATAGCGCAGACTTTGTTTGACCAACAATTTGAATATTTTATTTTTTACAAAACATTACCCAAAAATGGTAATTTTATTCAAATATATGCTATTTTGGGATGTTTTTGAAAAGACAATCAAGGTTATCCTTATGAACCAATAATAAAAAAGTAAAAAATGTTATTTTTCACATGATTTGTTTAAATTAAAATTTAATAAAATAGTAATCGCTCCAGTCTTTTTTTACAAAAAAATTATCTGTGGAAAAATACAATGGGTTGCGAAAACTTCAGCTAATTTTTTCCATACACTGCTCCCACTATTTATAAGACCACAATTATTGTAGCTCTTTTGTAAAAAGGGGATATCCGGTCAAAAAGATAGTGTTACCATCTTATTCAGCACCCTCGATAACCTATGTGTGCCAAAAATAACCTTCAGAAACTTTCAAGTTTTCGTTCCAGGACCAAAAATCGAAAAATCGCCTCCCACGAATTATAAGACCAGAAACAATTAAATTACAAATTATTATAAAAATTTTCTAAAAAACTAAAATTTGTGTTTGGAGCAATTAATAGCTTTGTTATCTTCATGAATAACCTCAAAAATTAAGTCTTCTTGCCTTCAATAACTTATTGCATCATAATAAGCTGATACACTTGAAAAATCACGAATTTAAGCAGAAAATTATTTTTTAGCGTCTTTGTTGCAGCCGTCGGTGTTTAAAACTATAAAAATACAATAATTAAATAATATTTGTTAAGGAATCAAGTGGATTTATCAAAAAATGTGCATTTAACATCAAGTTGAATATGGCATTTTTCACTTTTTTGGCACTTTTTTAAGTGCCGATAAAACGTGCCATGGTTAGATTAAAGAAATGACAGATACGTTTTTTGGTAGCCCTACTCATGCTTAACAAGTCCCCCAAGTTTCATAAGTTGGGACCTTCCAGGTCGAATTTGCCATTCAATCAAAGTTCACCAATTTTTGCATTTTTTATCATTTTTCCTCTAATTTTTGCTATTTTTGGCTTTTTTCCCCATTTTCAATCGAATGGCAAATTCGACCCGGAAGGTCCCAACTTATGAAACTTGGGGGACTTGTTAAGCATGAGTAGGGCTACCAAAAAACGTATCTGTCATTTCTTTAATCTAACCATGGCACGTTTTATCGGCACTTAAAAAAGTGCCAAAAAAGTGAAAAATGCCATATTCAACTTGATGTTAAATGCACATTTTTTGATAAATCCACTTGATTCCTTAACAAATATTATTTAATTATTGTATTTTTATAGTTTTAAACACCGACGGCTGCAACAAAGACGCTAAAAAATAATTTTCTGCTTAAATTCGTGATTTTTCAAGTGTATCAGCTTATTATGATGCAATAAGTTATTGAAGGCAAGAAGACTTAATTTTTGAGGTTATTCATGAAGATAACAAAGCTATTAATTGCTCCAAACACAAATTTTAGTTTTTTAGAAAATTTTTATAATAATTTGTAATTTAATTGTTTCTGGTCTTATAATTCGTGGGAGGCGATTTTTCGATTTTTGGTCCTGGAACGAAAACTTGAAAGTTTCTGAAGGTTATTTTTGGCACACATAGGTTATCGAGGGTGCTGAATAAGATGGTAACACTATCTTTTTGACCGGATATCCCCTTTTTACAAAAGAGCTACAATAATTGTGGTCTTATAAATAGTGGGAGCAGTGTATTTTGCCATATTTTCCCATATTTTCCCATATTTTGCCATATTTTTAATTAAACGATTTCTAGAGCAGATAAAAACATAAAATGTTTTGGAATTAATCCATATGGATCTTAGGAAGATATTGGTATGGGTTTGAGCCCTCCTTGACCCCTCTGTCCCCCAGGGCGACCCCATTCGTCCCCGTGGTTTTAAAAAAACAGGAAAACATGGTTTTAAAAAATTGTAAAAAATCAGAATTAAATATTTTTGCCTATATTTTGGAGGTTTTAGGGGTTTTTGATAATAGGGAATCCGTTTCTGACCTTTTTATTTGTCCCCCGTCCCCCAGAATAACCCCACATACATAAATTGTCGAAAAAAACATTTTTAATTGAAATTTTCGTGGGTCTAGAGGTTTTTGACCATGGAGAATCCATTTCTATGGTTTATTTTTGTCCCACGTCCCTCTGTTGTCCCCCACATGTCCCCCATAATAACCCCATCTACAAAACTTGTTGAAAAAAACATTTTTAATTGAAATTTTCGAGGGTTTAGGGGTTTTTGACCGCGGAGAATCCATTTCTATGGTTCATTTTTTGATTTGGCGTGCCACGGCATTTTTGTGCCGTTCTGTCGCCCTGGTCTTAGTTTTGATGCGTTTTTTACAAATGAGGTATATTCTCGTAGCCCTAATGATCAATAAAAATACAAATAAACAGTAACTGGTGATAATGAAAATATAATAGTGATACTTGTTATGTTAAAACGGATTTGTGGATATGACAGCCAAAGCGACCTAAAAATTATTTTTCGCCCAATCGCGCTCGTTTTGAACTTATATAGCAAATTGATCACGGGGAATAAAATGGTGAACTCCGTTTTTGTTTAGATTATCGTCAAAACTGTCAAAATTTCGGTTTTTTTGAAAAAGTCAAGGAACGCATTTCGAAATCAAACGTTCATTCATACCAAAAAATAGGTCATAGAAAATGGCATCTATATAACAGAAAAAGTTTTATGTTTACTCCCCTTTTTGGCACCCAAATCTGGCTTTAAAAATCTCGATAAACAGAATTTTCGTGGCGGGACCATCAATAAAAATTCCAATGTGTGCATCTGGTAGCCCTGATCAAGGGCTACGAGAATATACCTCATTTGTAAAAAACGCATCAAAACTAAGACCAGGGCGACAGAACGGCACAAAAATGCCGTGGCACGCCAAATCAAAAAATGAACCATAGAAATGGATTCTCGCGGTCAAAAACCCCTAAACCCTCGAAAATTTCAATTAAAAATGTTTTTTTCAACAAGTTATGTAGATGGGGTTATTATGGGGGACATGTGGGGGACAACAGAGGGACGTGGGACAAAAATAAACCATAGAAATGGATTCTCCATGGTCAAAAACCTCTAGACCCACGAAAATTTCAATTAAAAATGTTTTTTTTCGACAATTTATGTATGTGGGGTTATTCTGGGGGACGGGGGACAAATAAAAAGGTCAGAAACGGATTCCCTATTATCAAAAACCCCTAAAACCTCCAAAATATAGGCAAAAATACATAATTCAGATTTTTTACAATTTTTTAAAACCCTGTTTTCCTGTTTTTTTAAAACCACGGGGACGAACGGGGTCGCCCTGGGGGACAGAGGGGTCAAGGAGGGCTCAAACCCATACCAATATCTTCCTAAGATCCATATGGATTAATTCCAAAACATTTTATGTTTTTATCTGCTCTAGAAATCGTTTAATTAAAAATATGGCAAAATATGGGAAAATATGGGAAAATATGGGAAAATATGGAAAAAATTAGCTGAAGTTTTCGCAACCCATTGTACATGGGTCATATAAAAAACGGTATTCCAGCTATTCTGATGCTTCCAAAAGTGTCTTAATCTAATTCCCCATGGTCGAAAACCTTTACAAAATAAAAATTATGACAAAAAAATAATTTGCCGATTTTTCGCATGAAAGTGAAAATTGGTCGGCTTTAACCTTTGATATATGCAACTACCGTAACAAATTTTTTTGAGCAAAAATACATTACCCAATCGTTTTCTCCAGGGTCGATTTATCTATGGTCAAAGTTTTATGCAAATCTATTTTTTTCGTGTGCCGCCCCTTTGCTTATTTTTTTTTTCACAAACTGCTTCTCAAAAACATTTTGTAAAATCAAGCGGTACTGTTCTCGTTTTCGCCCCCCTCTCTCAATTTTTTAATTTTTCATTTTTACATCTTCGGTTTTTCGAACTTTCGCCCTCAAAGTGAAAGTCGCGCGTCTTCACCACTCGGTCATTCTGCCAGTTACAAAGTGTTGCAGAAAATGAATGACAAGAAATATGCAGAATTTGCTTAATTATTTTGAGAATGAAAGAAGGGGGGGGGGGGCGAAAACAAGAACAGTAGCCTGCAACGTACTGTTCTCGTTTTCGCCCCCCTTTGGAAAATTTAAAAAAAAGAGTAGTTGTTTTGCTAATGGCTAGATTTGTTGTTCAAAATTGAAGGTATTCAATATCCTTCTAATTTTTTTCTATAAATTCTGTGCTGAAAATAAAAAAAGAAATACGCGTGCATGCAAATTTTTCAATGAAAATGAAAAATGAAAAAATTGAAAGAGAGGGGGGGGGCGAAAACGAGAATAGTGCCAAATCAAGCAATAAAAAACGTGATTTTAAGACTTTTTACAATCAAACGAAGAAAGTAAGGACGTGTTTTCCAAAGATGCAAAATAAATGCGTATTATTCTTTTAAAATGACTCATTAAAAATTTTATTTTGTTATTTAACAAGTACAACTAAAGAGATAATCAGAGATAACGGCAAAATTTGAAAAAAAATGCAGAGGAGGTTAGATTTCTTGTTTTTTTCGAAACTTTTATCATTCATTTTATTATTTTTTTTCTTTCTGTGCTACAGCTGAACTCATCAGTTTATTTGTTACTTTGATTTCAGTTTGTTTTTCCAAAAATTCGAAGTCGAAAAATTGAGGCAAACTTTTTAGGTGTTTTTGTTGGCCGATTTTGAGTTGCTGTCAGAATGTGTCATAAATTTAAAAATCTTTTTATTTATTTACAATAAAAACTTCATGAATATAAAAAATACAAAAATTTGAATTTAGGTTAATAAAAATAGTTTAATCTTTTAATGTTTATTTTTGGAAAGGTCAGTCACTTCAGTGCCATTGAAATTATGCTTAAGTATATTGAAAGATTTCTTCGGGTTGGTTAAACACAGGTATAAAAATTTGAATGTTGAAACAACACATGTTGAGTACCCTGATAATACAGACAGAATAATAAAAGAATCTAAAAGTAACCGAATCATATTCAAGGATGCTGTAGTTGAATAATATTGTAACAGTAATAACCATGGCGGTAAATCATCATAAATTTTGGTAGTCCCAACAGCTTCAGCTTTAATTTGCATATATTTTTGAATTCCTGTAATTACAAATATCACAGACATGGTCAAACATTGAAATCCAACAACCGACGAAATTTTAATTGTTTGTTTGAAAGAATCCGGATTAGTTTTAAGTTGAAATTTAAGCTGTGATACAATTTTCCAAAAAAGAAATCCGGCACAAATAATTGATAAGAAGAACATGACAGGTGGGATTGAATATGAAAAATATTTCAAGTATTTTGCAACTTTTTGTTGTTCCCTTAGGGCATTATTCAAATTCAAAGTATATCCATTTATGCATTGAAAATATTTTGGAAAATTTTGCATGCAATTTGTTGGATTTTTAGGAGTTGAACAATAAGCATCACATTTCTCAAAGCCGCTTGATGCCGCATTTGCAAAAAACACAAACGACGCAGAAGAAGCCCCAAATATCACAATACAAATTACATTAAAAATTATTATGAATACAAAAATTTTGTAGCCATGTTTTACAAAATTTTTGTAAAATCGAGGAAAATACATTGCCAAAAAGCGTGAAAGTGCCAAATGAAATATTGGAATGAATGAAGCATTTCTCAAAAAAACTCTAAAAGCTCGAAATAGATAATAAAGAAAATCTGGTATTTCTCGATTTCGATAAAAGCACGTATTTTCTTTAACATAGATATAACGTGTAAACCATACAAGTAAGGTTGGCTTTGCACAAATAAAATCATAACAAAGAAATGCATCCCATATAGCCTGATTTAAAATGAACCATCGATAGCTTTCTTTTATTCCACCAAAAAGCGAAATTAGCATAATCGGAATAATAAACACAAATCCAATATATCCAATTTGAATTCTTTCAAGAAAAAATGGTATTTGAAAAAGGGCACATGAAAAAAGCGAATCTAAATATGCTTCTTTTCCAGGTGCGGAGCAGTGATAGTTACCGTATCTTAGTGGTACATTATACATATTTATGATATAATCGTCATATTCCGTATAATTCGTATTTAATAAAGGAGTGATTTCTTTAGCTTTTAAATCTTGTGCAAGTTTGGACATATACTGATACATAGGATCGTTAAAATCGGAGTTCAATTGATACCATGATAAATTCGCTAACACTTGGTTATAATAATCAGACATTTTGGAAGATTGTACTTCCAAAATTTTTAGTACATGAACTAATTTATTTTTATTGGGTTAAAAGCAATTTTAAATTGACAAAAAACATTTTTTTTACAAAATGTTTAAGAGGCGGTCCTTGTTTAAACATTTTTTGCACTCAAAATTGCCGAATTACAGAGAACTTAAAAAATAAAATGAATGGCTTGTGTTGAAGATAGATTTTAAATCATAATCGTTTTTGGCATTATGTGTCTAATGTATCTCTCTCTTCTCCCTTTTCTGTCTCTCTCTCTTTTACTTTGTCATCCTATTCTTATGACTTGTATTTTATTTTATGTACTAACCGCAGCCTTACAGATCAGGTGCGTGTTTGAGGATCTGCTATTAATAAAGGATATTTAATATTAACTTCTTCCACTAACATTACAAGAAATAGGAAGGGATACTTCCATTCTTTACATTGGTGACGAGGGATTCAAATCCGCAGCTGAAAAAAGAAGCCGGAAAAGGTTCTTTTTGCAACTTTAAAAGTGCTGAAGTGATTGAAGCTCGGGCAGAGAAGAAAGAAGAAGTTTAACACCGGATTGGTGAAGTTGATATTCGATCTCAGGCTGAGACAATAGTAACCATTTCAAAAAGTTGGTCCTCGACGAAAGCTGAAACGATGAACGATCAAGGAAATAAATCTTCGGGTAGTAGCAATGCAGCTGATACAAAAAGCAATTTTGTTAATCCAGCAACGATATGGCCACCTCCAGCTTACAATGGAAAGTTCAGATTTGAAGTGTGGGAAACACAATTTGATTTGTACATCAAGGATGCTGGAGTAACTGATAATGAAAAGAAAAAATCATTACTATTACAACATATCGGTGGTGAAATGTTGGAGAAGATTTTCGATTGGATTGCGCCAACAAAATTAACCGATATTGATTATCCTGGTCTCTTGGAATTACTTCATTCAAAGCTCCAAAAGAAGAAGAATTTTTTTGCACTTCGAGTACAATTCTTTAATGAAAAGCAACAGGTTGGGCAAACCTTGGAAGATTACTTTTCTCGAATGACTCGTCTTTACAATGAATGTGCACTGGGATCAGTGACTGCTGAGAATTTTGGTGTTTTAGCTCTGTTGAAAGATAAGATCAACTGAAGGCTATGAAACATATTTTTAAAATTTTTGCTTCTTTGAAAATGTACTTTTTACAAATTGTTTTTAATATCCTAGTGTTAAACAGTATTTAAATTTTTTTTCCAAGAATCATATTCTGTTTCATGTTTAAATTTAATGATACGGAAATTATTGTTGAACACTGTTTATAAAATTTAACACTTTCTTTGAAAATTCTAACTTTCTTGAAAAAGTGCTTAGCGACTAATAAACTATTATTTAAAATGATTATTAATTTTTTTATTAGTTTTCTATGAAAACTTTTTTTGTGAAAACAATTGAAATTTAGCGATATAAAAAACTCAAGTATTACGAATATGAACAGATTTCTGCATTGTAAAAATGGAAGTTTGAGGAATCGAAAAAGTTTTGGAAATTTGAGACTTTGAAAATTGTTTTTGAATGAATTTTCGATACGGTAAAACAAAATATAGGGTTGCAATAAATTCCAAAATGGAATGGGCAGAAATAAATGAAATACAAATACAACCATAAAGCGAAGAATGAGGGATTTCGAAAAGAACAATTAAAAGAACAATTAAAATTGGTAAAATAAGAAAAAGTAAAGTCAATAAAATTTGTACAACTGAAGAGATAATTAAAGATCGCTGAACTTTTGTTACCGATGCAGAAGTATTGCTTCGAACAAGATAAATAAAAATTATAATTGTTGCAATTCCACCTGCAAAACCAATAATTAAAATAATTAATGCTATAATTAAAACAAATTTATACGGTTTTACTAAAAAGAAAATCATTGAAGGTTCTGTAAACTTTTCAAAGAATTCTTTGTCATATGCCATGGCATTTGTATGAACGAAATTGGCATCATCATCATAGACAGTTGTTGAACCATAAATTATTGGGGGATATAAAATTAAGAGAGAAACAACTGCAAAAATGAGTAAAGATTTTTTTGTAGCTTTTTTTGTTGAAGATTTTGAAAAAGTTGTCATATATCGAGTACCAATTGTTACAAATAATGATGCAATATAATTAATCCCAAAAAGAAAACCTGCAAATGTTGCAGTTGATGTAAAATGGATATGCCACCCTCGAATAATTGTTAATGGAAATCCGGAAAAGGCTGGCAGCAGCAACATTGGAGTAAATAATCCAATAATTGTTTCAAACATTAAAGACCAAAATGAATGATTTAAAATGTACCATTTATAACTTGTAAGACCTTTGGATTGTGTTAAAATTGTATAAATCAAAAATGGAAATGTTATCCATGACAGGAATGAAGTTAAATGAATAAACCATAAATAGGTTGTGCTAAATTGTTCAGATGGAAGGGAAATTTTTGAATAATTCATTCAAAAAAAAATGTACAAAAATTTCTATCAAGGAACTTTTTTGAAAAAATATTAAAAATTTAAATAAATGTTTCTAACAAGCCAATTCTACAAAAGTGTAAGGATTTATTAAACAGGTGTTCAACAGTGCTATTAAAGGTGTTATTAAATATGCAATAAACAGGTACTTATTTTTTAATTTTACCTTTTAATCTTTTTCTAAAAAACCTGTTGTACTTAAAAAGAAGAGAGTAGAAGTATTAATAAGTTCGGAGAAACAAACAAAATTACACCTGTTAAATAAATTTTTACTTTTTTGTGTGATTTGTTTCTTAGAAACATCTATTTAAAGTTTTAATACATATATAGGAATAATAGCAAAGCTCGAAGTTTTTATGTATGAATATACATAAAAACTTCGAAAAACATGATTTGCATTTTTGATAAATTCTTCGCCAAGCAAGATATATCAAATTCGATGGAACATTTGAGAAACGACCACATCCAAAAATTGTTATTCAACAACCTCGTGTAAATTTAAATTGGTCTTTGCCTGTCATCCATCAACAACAATTTGATCCAAAATATTTTCAATATCAATATCAACCTCTTCAATAATTTGTATTTTTAAATTGTTTATATTGTGTTTTTACTTTTTTACATTTTTTAAGTTTTGTTAATGTTTTTTATAAAGTTTGTACTTTACTTTACTTCATCTTTTAATTTTAAGTAGTTGGCGCGCATTTTATTTTCACCGTCGATATTTTTGTTATTTATTGGCTTTTTATTGTTTGACCTTTTTGCCTTTAAGGCAAGCAGCCCAAACCACACAAATAGTCAATCTCGGTCGTGCCAACTTGAAGGATCCAGCAGCAGCCGAAGAATGGGAAGCGGCTTGCGACCATTGAAAGGATAACGAACTTATTAGTGCGTGGCTTTCTCGAAGCCTAATCTTTTTCCATTTTTTATTAATGTTTTGTAATATTTTCATTTGATTTTATTTTAATTCTGGTTGAATCACCTCTCCTTCTGCGATCTACAGCCATTTTTTTGCAATAAAAAATGATACCCTTTCTTTCTCTTCCATATCTTTTTCAAGAACGTTTTGTTGAAATTGTTAAAGATGAAATCTTCATCTTTTTTTTGGAGGTATCTTCTTCAACCAAGGAACTTTGTAAAAAGCGAAAAATCGTCCAAAATTTTGAATATTCCTCTTCAATTACAGGAAGTAAAGAATTGGAAAATTTATGGCAGATTAACGATTTACGAAATCTCAAAAAATTGAAAACTCTCAAAATTATTAATGAATTCAGAAAATTATTGGGGGATATAAAATTAAGAGAGAAACAACTGCAAAAATGATTAATGATTTTTTTGTAGCTTTTTTTGTTGAAGATTTTGAAAAAGTTGTTATATAACGAGTTCCAATTGTTACAAATAATGATGCAATATAATTAATCCCAAAAAGAAAACCTGCAAATGTTGCAGTTGATGTAAAATGGATATGCCATCCTCGAATTATTGTTAATGGAAATCCGGAGAAAGCTGGCAACAGCAACATTGGGGTAAATAATCCAATAATTGTTTCAAACATTAAAGACCAAAACGAATGATTTAAAATGTACCATTTATAACTTGTAAGACCTTTGGATTGTGTTAAAATTGTATAAATCAAAAATGGAAATGTTATCCAAGAAAGAAATGAAGTTAAATGAATAAACCATAAATAGGTTGTGCTAAATTGTTCAGATGGAAGGGAAATTTTTGAAGAATTCATTCAAAAAAAACAAATTTTGAATTGTTTTTATCAATGAACTTCTTTTATGAATATTAAAACTTTTAATAAATGTTTCTAACAAGCCAATTCTACAATAGTGTAAAGATTTATTAAACAGGTGTTCAAAAGTGCTATTAAAGGTGTCATTAAATATTCAATAAACAACAACAGGTACTTATTTTTTAAATTTACATTTTCCTTCTTTTTCCTAAAAAACCTGTTGTACTTAACAAGAAGAGAGTAGAAGTAGTAGTAATAAGTTCGGAGAAACAAACAAAATTACACCTGTTAAATAAATTTTTACTTTTTGGTGTGATTGGCTTCTTAGAAACATCTATTAAAAGTTTTAATACATATTTAGTGAATAATAAAAAAGCTCATTCATAAAAACTCTAAAGAAATATCTCCATTTTTCATACATTCATATGAGGGTATGGTAAAAATTATGCTATTTAGTCTATTGTATTCCAATCAGAGATCCGACAGCGAAAAATGCGAACATAATTCCGGGTCCCATCGAGTGTAAATATTCAGGATTTAAAATCATGATCAAAAATGATCCAAAAATGATAAAAATTGAGAGAATTTTGGTTCCAGTTTTAACATGAAAATATCCAAAGCAACTCTCATACCTCAAAACTGATTCAAAATCTTCCATTTTATTAAAATTTGTTGTCGCATTTTTCAATGCAGCAAATAAAGTGTTGTTTTTCAAAAAAATAACATTGATCTGTAATTACCATTTTTAGGTCAGCAACTTACAAGGGAACCGCACGCGATGATAATCGAGTTTTGCAACCAAATATGGTTTAACGGTGTCTAATAAGGTTAAAAACGAACATAAAAAAATTTTACGTGCCACTTTTAACTTTAAGGCACTTTTTCGGCACTTTGAAGTTTGGTACCCTTCTTTTTCAAAGGGGGGAGTACGTGCTCAAAAAAGTGAAAAAAATTAAAAATTTTAAAATCGTTAAAAATTGATGAAAACGTTAGTAATAAGTATATTAATGATGCCTATGAAATATTTTTGCTTAAAACTTTCATTAACATACTTTTTAAAGCGATACAAGCATGCACCTTGATATAGTAGAGGAACTTTGAAGGGGTTAAAAATCGAGTTTTCGGCACTCTAATGACAAAATACTTTACATACGTTTATAAATGATCCTTAGGAACATTTTTGAACAAAAATTTGAGATTTTTAAAAAAAATTATTTTTTTTTCATTTTTGAACCCATAGGGGGGAGTAAGGCAAATTGTGCAACTTCAAAGTGCCGAAAAAGTGCCTTAAAGGGACTGTCGCAGTGCTGCCTGATTTAGCCAAAAGTGGTTTTAACACGAAAAAAAAGCAATGATAAAGAATGCGTTGTTTGTTGTCTTCGTCCGTCAAAAAAAGAAAAAAAAACTGACTGCGACAGTCCCTTTAAAGTTAAAAGTGGCACGTAAAATTTTTTCATGTTCATTTTTGACCTTATTAGACACCGTTAAACCATATTTGGTTGCAAAACTCGATTATCATCGCGTGCGGTTCCCTTGTTAGTGATAAAATTGAATAAACATTGAAAACTAACATATTTTACAAAGATGCAACTCAAAAATTCTATTTTCATCGTAACCTGTTTAATCCAAAATTTTCGACAATTTTTTAACGCTTGGAATCTTTTCCGTTGATAGTTGCGAATTAATATTTTTAAACAAAGTTTTTAAGTTTATAATTTTATCATTTTACAGAAAAAGAATATTTTTTGATACTCTTGTACTAAAATATTCAAATACAAAACTTTAATAAATGTTTTTGACATATAAAACGATAAAATATAAAATTTTCAAAAAAAACTTTGCAAAGGAGAATCGTTCTATTTTGAAGATTTTTTCCCTAAGAAAACGTTTGAAGTGGAAAAAAAGTAGTATCTCTTTTGCAAATTTCTTTTTTTGAAAAATTTTATATTTTATCGTTTTTTATCGACGAATTTTCATCCCCCTTTCAAATAGTAGACATCATATATTTTTTTGAACAAAAAAAAGTATATTTTATTTCAACACAACGTCCATCTGTTTTGCAGAAAAATCTTTTTGTTTACGCATTAATGCATTTTGCCAAAAAGCAGGAAAAGGTCCGCTGCGTGCATTCATTGTGTTTTTTGTTGTTTTTGTTCGTTTTTTCAAAAAAGACACTCCTCTAAAGGCGCAAAAGAAAACCTTCAACAGACATTCGGTTTTTACTTTCACAAAAACAGAAATCAACAACAGTAAAAATGTCTTGCAACTTGTGAGACATTTTTCTTGTAAGTTACAAGACTTTATTACTGCAGCTGAATCTGCACAAAAAAGTGACCCATTTGAATATTTTGTTTTTTGTAAAACTTTTCGCAAAAAAATTTAGTTTTTCCTTTTCATTTTCGTTACAATGTTTTTCAAACTGAAGGCACGTATGAAAATGAAAATTCAATAATTAAAAAAAGAAAAGTATTGTCTTATCTGACATTATTATAAAAGATTTATGACACTGGAAAACTAGGATGAAAGAATGATTTTGTGTATTTGCTTTTCGAGTTCAAGAAGAAAGTCTTTGTTTTTCAATGTTCGATCTAGTCAGCGCCTAAAAAAGTGATTCATTTTTCTTTTGTTTAACCTTTTTTTGTTTTAATTCAATGATTGCTGTTGTTTTCAATATCGCCAAAAAATAAAAAGGCTCTTTTTGACATTTTTAGCCAAAGAAATAATTTAATTTACAGCCATGTCGGCATAAGAAATTCAAAACTTTTTGATATGCTCTTTTTTCTTTTTTTTGAAAGAAAGCTTTCTAGAAAGAGAAAATGAATTTTTTGAATGTTTAATTTTTTAAACAAGTTATTTATATTTATATGATTCAATTGAAAAAATACAAAAAAAGAATTTGTCGCGAAATATCGCGATTTTCTCCATGTTTTGACTTGTCAGCAATATGCGATGACACGATAATAATTTAAAATGAATTGTTCATTGTACACTTTGTGTTGTATGATAAAAGGAAATTAAATATCAAAAGATATTACTAATGATTGTTAATTTCCCGGAGTTACAGTATTCCAAGCAACATTAATGTCTTTCCAAAAATAGCTGCAACCTACAAAAGGACTGTTAAATATTAACTTTTAACATATTTGACTATTTGCAGTGTTTTTAATGCATTTAAATAGTAGATAACAAATATTTTTTGCACAATAATTTTTTTCATTTAAAAACATCTTCCATCAGTTTTACAGAAAATTTTTTTTATTTATGTACACATTCTATGTGTTTTTTTCAGTTTTCGTTCATCTTTTCAAAAAAGACGCTAAAAAATGCAAAAGAAAACCTTCAACAGACATTTAATTTTTATTTTCACAAAAAAAAGAATTAATAATAATGTCATAAAAGATTTTAGTCGATCAACACATAAAAGTGAGGCTTTTGAATATTTTATGTTTTTGCAAAACTTTTAGCAAAGAAGTATATTTCTGGTTAAATGTATTTGTTTTTTTGAATGTAATAAACAAAAGCTCAACCATGATTATGCAATAATTAAAAAAACAACAAAATATCCTTTTTTCTGACATAATTTTAAAAGAAATGTTTGATATTCTTCGTTGAAAATGGGAAATATCCCTTCATGATTTTTTAAATACTGTCGAATTTTGAAAAAAACGTGTTTGTATTGCTACATGAAGACATTGAAACGAAAAAGAATGGAAAAAACATTTTTTTAAGGTACTCTGATTATATAATTAAAATTTGCTTTGCTTTTCAAATTCAACGAAAAAGATATTTTTTTGCCAGGAAAAACGGGCCCTCACTAAAACGCGGAACGTGCTGAATTCCGGAACGTGCTACTAAAACGCGGAACGTGCTACTAAAACGCGGAACGTGCTACTAAAACGCGGAACGTGCTACTAAAACACGGAACGGGCCACTAAAACCCGGAACGTGCTACTAAAACCCGGAACGTGCCGTACAAATTTTGGATTTTTGATATCTTTATCACCTGAGGTGGATTTTGATGGGGATTTTGAAGGTGCCAATGATAAATTTTTGTGCCAATGCCGTCGGGGGAGTGCCAATGCCATTGGTGAAGTGCCAAATTTGCATAAATAAAATTTTTTCTGACAAAATGTGGATTATACTCAGAATTTTTTGCTGATTCTAGTGCCGTTGACAAAAAATTTTTTGTGCCATTGCCAATGGCATGCCAGGGCATGAAATTCTTTTTTTGACGACAAATCTCTCCCAAACGGTTGTAGATGCTCATTTTTTTAGGGAAGAGTGTCCAGACAGAGGAGCATCTTTTGCACCCATTTTTTGGCATTTGGAACATTTCGCCAAAATGGCGATAACTTGAATTTGAATTAAGTAGGGCACAAAATTGGCATAGATTCTGAAAGCCTAGATATTTTTACACATAATAGTCGAAAAATATAGGCGTTATCTTCAAAACTGATAAAATGCCATCAATTTGAATAATTTGAAGAATTTTTGGAAGTTAATGAAGATAAAGGCAAAATTTCACGAAAAAAAATCTTCATTAACTTCCAAAAATTCTTCAAATTATTCAAATTGATGGCATTTTATCAGTTTTGAAGATAACGCCTATATTTTTCGACTATTATGTGTAAAAATATCTAGGCTTTCAGAATCTATGCCAATTTTGTGCCCTACTTAATTCAAATTCAAGTTATCGCCATTTTGGCGAAATGTTCCAAATGCCAAAAAATGGGTGCAAAAGATGCTCCTCTGTCTGGACACTCTTCCCTAAAAAAATGAGCATCTACAACCGTTTGGGAGAGATTTGTCGTCAAAAAAAGAATTTCATGCCCTGGCATGCCATTGGCAATGGCACAAAAAATTTTTTGTCAACGGCACTAGAATCAGCAAAAAATTCTGAGTATAATCCACATTTTGTCAGAAAAAATTTTATTTATGCAAATTTGGCACTTCACCAATGGCATTGGCACTCCCCCGACGGCATTGGCACAAAAATTTATCATTGGCACCTTCAAAATCCCCATCAAAATCCACCTCAGGTGATAAAGATATCAAAAATCCAAAATTTGTACGGCACGTTCCGGGTTTTAGTAGCACGTTCCGGGTTTTAGTGGCCCGTTCCGTGTTTTAGTAGCACGTTCCGCGTTTTAGTAGCACGTTCCGCGTTTTAGTAGCACGTTCCGCGTTTTAGTAGCACGTTCCGCGTTTTAGTAGCACGTTCCGGGTTTTAGTATCACGTTCCGGAATTCAGCACGTTCCGCGTTTTAGTGAGGGCCGGAAAAACGTTTTCGCTTTTTTCTTCCCTTTTTCAATACAGCAAAAACTATTGTTTTTACAGAAAAAACTGTGATCTGTTGTTATCATTTTTACGGACATCATGATCAGCATGGTGACAAATGTAGCAAATATTGAAAATTGAAGTATTTAAAAATATTTGAAAATTCTTATTTTCTATCTTTAATTGTTAAACCAAAAAGTTTATTCTGTTATTTAATGAATTGAAGAGATAAGAATTATAAGTAATTTTTCCACATCAAAAAATTTACAATTTTGTAGCTAAAAAATTTAAGCATAAGTTTCCGTACTTTTAAAATTAAAATATTAAAAACAAAGAATTTCATTGAAAGTTTTTGAAATATTGTTTCGAAAAATATCGGTTTCCTTTACACGGTAACTGTGAGCCTTATTGGTCATTTCAAATAGTCTTATGCCAGACGGCACATCACTTTTTGAATTCTAACACAATATTTTTTTCTTTTACGAAAAAAACTATTTTTTCATTTCGAAACAGTTTTCATCTGTTTTGCAAAAAGGTGCGTTTTTTAAACATTTTATTGCAAAACCAAATATTTTTCTTTTCATTTATCTGCTCAAAAAAAGGAGTTTGAAAAGTGTAGAATAAAACTTTCAACAGAAATTCGATTTTTCACTTTCATAAAAAAATGAAATCAACAAGAAGAATAACACAGATTTTATTCGATAAATAAACAAAGGTGAACATTTTGAATATTTTTTTTTGTAAAACTTAACTTAAAAATGGCATTTTGTGATGAAATTTTACATTATTGATGTTTTTTGTAAAATAAAAATAAGAGAAGAATCCAATAATAAAAAATTGTAAAAAATGTGTTCTCTTTTTCTTTTCACCAAAGAAAAATAATATAAAGCCATATAGGCTTCGAAAAATTGACATTTTTTTGATATGCTCTCTCTCTCTTTATTTTTCTGAAAGAAAGAGACAAAGAACTTTTTGAATATTTTATTTTTTCCAAATACATAACTTTTGCCTTATCATATTTATTAATAAAAATGAAACAATTTATTTGAGAAAGATTTATGATTGAAAAAGATCAATAAAAATTCAAATTTGCTTGTTCAATATTTACTGTACTGTAAAGCGAACTAAAATATTAAAGCACATTGCATCGATGCTTTCACAAATACAAAATTTTCAAACATTTTAATTAAACTTCGTTTATCACAATACTAGGTCACCCCTAGTGTTGTGATAAATGTGTGATTACTTTTTCTCTCTCAGTAATTTTTTTGTGTTAGAAAAGCAATTCTGCTTCAAATTTTATTTATTTATTTATTTATTTTATTTAAAACCTTTTATCTGTCTCGTAGGACGAAAGGGGACACATTTAGACACCAATAATTAGATAAACAAAGTTATAATAATTCAATCGGTTTTTTATTTGTGTATTTCTTGAAATCATCCATCCATCTTGTAGGTGGTCTTCCAACCGGACGTTTTGTAGTTGGATTCCATTCAGTTAGTTTTGACATTTTGTAAATAAAAATGTCGAAAATCGAAAAGCAATTTTTTTAATATTGTAATTTACAATTTGTAAAATACAACATAGAAAATAGCTTGTGGCTTTACGTTTCAGTATAGATTTTAATATATAACTTGGATGATCAGATAATCTGCCTGATTCATGAAACACAGAAAAACAAAAAAACGAAATATTCAAAATTCAGCAAAGAATTTTTTAAAGCAGTTAAATATAAAAGTTTTAAAAAATTTTGTACACAAAATATCATCATAATCATTTATTTGCTTTCCGTTTTTATAAATTTTTTGTAAACAAATAATCTGCTTTTTGCATCTTTTTTTCCTTTTATTTATATGAAAAAACGTAAAACAACAACACCCTGTCATTGTTCATAAAATAACATGAGATCGGAGCTCGAAAAAATCAATATTTTTATTTAACTTTCATCAAATGAAAACACGGGCAGTTATTTTTTGTTCTGCAACAAAGAGTTATATTTCGATGTGCTAAAAACGTTGCCTTTTTTGAATATTTAATTTTTTATGACAATAAAAATTATTACCAAAATCATATTTTTTAATAACATAGATATCGATAAAAATAGTAATAAAATGTTTTTTAAAAATTAAAAGCCATGGATTTTTTTATCATGGCATTAATAAAAAAATGATCTTTTTTGCAGTGGTTCAAAGTTTTGTCGGTAAAAAATTTTGGTTTCTTATATTTTACAAGATTCGTAACAACACTTCAATGGAAGAGAGGCATTAATTCGACTGATTGCTTCATTTGAAATTACGTTAAGCATTATGCACAACTTATTCTTTGATTTGTTTGTAAAATTTTGTAAAAATAACTTTGTAATTAACAGTTATTAACATTTTTAGGTCAGCAATAAACGGTTATAAAATGAAAAAAAATTAAAAGTGGTGAAGTTTACAAAAATAGAATATATAATTTTATTTTTATCTTAAACTGTTCAATCATAATTTTTAAGCTATTATTTATCGATTCGGAGCTTCTTCATTTGTGAGTATTAAACAATAATTTCTTTCTTTATAATTTTATCACTTTGCAGTTAATAAATTAAATCACACTTTATGAAATTTTAAAACAAAAATATTCAAATATAGAACTTTAATCAATGTTTTTGAAATATTGTTGAATCTTCTTTTTTCTTGGTCAATTAAATAGTAGACAGCATATATTTTTTTGCACAAGGTGTTATATTTCATTTCAACACATCTTCTTCCATCTGTTGTGCAAAAAAATACTAATGTTTTCACATTCAATATGTTTTTATTTTGTCCATCTTTTAAAAAAAAGACCCTTGAAAATCGCAAAAAGAAATCCTTCAACACAGACATTGGATTTTCTTTTTCACAAAAAAAGAAATCTCCAAAAAGAAGAATGTTTTACAAGGCTTTTTTACACACAAAACTAAACCTTTTGAATATTTTGTTTTTTGGTAAAAGTTCTTGAAAAATTGAGTTTTTCCTTTTAATGTGCTTTGTTTTTGGAATGCATTGTTTTTGACAGTGATCCATTCAAAAATTCGTAGATCACAGTAATTAAAAAAACAAAAAGATGTCTTATTTTTGTCATAATTTTTAAAAATTTGTGTAAATCAAACAATGAAAAACGAGACACAAAAATAATAATTATGTGGTTAGTTTAATCTAGTAAGAAAAAAAATAATACATTTTTTTCGGTTTGACATTTATGTTTTCGTAAAATCGACGATTGCTGTTGTTTACATCGTCGCCAAAAAATGAACATGCTCTTTTTTGACATTTTTAGTCAAAAAAATAATTAACAGCTTAAAAATCAAAACGTTTCGATCTGTTCATTTTTTTAATTTTTCCTGGAACATAAAAGGAAAGAATTTTTTGAATATTTAATTTTTTTAACTAGTAATTTTTAATTATCTAATTGATTTGAATCTTAAAAAAATAGTTTCCTAACTTCATCTTTTTATCGAAGAAATGCTTGGAAGAAATTCTGATCCGTTTTAAATAAATATTACTGTGTGCAGATGGTACTGCAAAAGGAATTTTTATATCACATATGTGCTTTGACAACAATAATTAGAGAAATATTAAGCGGTTTTATCAAACGTAAAAAATACATTAATCATTTAAAATGTTTACCAATAGATCATTCGTATATGACATCATACAAAAATCGTAATATTTGAAACCCTCCCTCCGTACCCCTGCGGCATCATCAAAGGTGCCGCCTTTGAATTTAAGGCAAAAAATCAAAGAATGTCATAATTGGCTGATTCCCTCCCTGTCTTCGCATAAAGTCATACTTAGAAAAACCTCAAATTGCCAAGATCTTATTCCAGTTTTTTTATTTCCAAAGAAAGTGGTTGTAATTCTTGTGCGAAAATGAATAGGTGCACTGAAAAAAAATACCTCTGAAAAAAGGGAGAAAAACCTCCGAATATCTTGGATAAAAACCCTACCAGCTGGGACAGGGATTATTTGCGTACCCCCGAAATTCGGGAATATTTTTCTCCTGTTAAATTGATGTATTTACTCCTTTTTTCGGAGGTTTTTACTTCCAAAATTCGAAGGTTTTGTTCACAAAATTCGAAGGTTTTGTTCATGAATATAGTGGGTTCTACTTTCAAATAAATTGGGTTTAGTAGGCCTTAAAAATTACGAACTTCCCCTTTATCTTATTGCTTTTTTTCCCGTTCATTTTTGCGTTTTTCATACTTTTGCATTAATTTTGTCTCAAAATGTTGTTTAACATTTTTTGCCCATTGGCTGCATATATATTTTTTGCAATAGTTGAATTATTTTGCTGACGTTACTTTTTTACCTCCATTTTTAATACTCTTCAAAAAGGTGTTTTTTATATTTAAAATATCATTAAAAAATTTGACTGATTTTTCTCAAAAAGAAAGAAAAAAAATCGAAAACAAGGAACAACAAAAAATGTAGTTTGATTGAAAGCCTTTAATTCACTAACAAAACAATAATAAAAAAAGGAAAACTTACTTTTGCTTCTGAAATGGGCATAATTAAAGGCAAAAAAGGATAAAACTTACCAGCAAATCTGAAAAGGGAAACATTAAAGGAAAAAAAGGAATAAACTTACTTCAAACGTTGCTGAAAAGGGATGATTACGTGGATAAAGAGATAAAAGGGAAAACTTACAATTTTTTCCTGAAAAAGGAAGATTAAAAACTTATTTGCTTAAATTAAAGGCTTTCAATCAACAATTTTGTCTCCTTTTTTATAGATTTAAGCGTTAAATTTGGACAAGTTTCAGTCTATAATGCTTTGTTTTTAGCAGTTTTTGGGTTTTGCACTTTGTATTTTGTACTTTCTTAAATTCAAAAACTGATAATCAAAAATTATGCAAAACTCTTTTAAAAAAGCATAAAATACTAAAAAATTAGTAAAAAAACATCCAAAAATATCATTAGAATTTCAGAAAAAAGTTCAATGTTTTATTGAACACTTAAAATAAAAACCGAAAAAAATTTAAAATTTTTTAATTAAATTAAAATTTTTAAAAAATCCGAAAAAAAATAATCAGAGCTCAAAAAGCAACGTCAGAAAAAAAATGCAAACTGATGAATGTTTTTTGTCGACGAAGAAAAAAAACATTGATTTTAAAATCAATGCTAAAAGCTGCTGACCTTTAGTGTTCGCGAATGCTTTCGAACGCGCGTTTTTGTGTTCGACTGCGCATGGACGAACGAACGCACACAAAAAGAAAGAAGTTGTGTATAAAAAAATCAATAATTAATTTGCAAACAAATACAAGTAAAAATTAACAACTTTTATTAAAACAATTAATTTTGACACAACAAATTTATAAACAAAAAAGCACATAACAAATACATAAATATTGTTAAAATTTTTGAAAAACCAAAATTCTATATTTTCACTTCTTGGATGATGAAAAGTTGAGTTTCAGTAATGAATGCTTGTTTAATACGTTGAAAAAAGTCAAGATCCTTCTCGGCAATTTGGTTGTAGATTGTCTGAAGCTTTGGTACTTGCTGCAGTTGTTTGAGAAGGCATTGGAGTTATTGATTATTGACGTTGTTCAAATTTCTGCTCTTTTGGCGGTGCTTGCCCTCTTGTCGAAAGAAATGATTCAGTGTTTTCCTTTCAGCTAATACATGATATTCAGCTTTTTGAATAATTCTCTTGGTAAAATCTGGATTCAATTCGGATTCAACTAACTGAAAGAGGAGAACAGTAATAAATATATACAAGTACATATCAAAGAAACACAAACCTGAACTTGAGATACTCGAAGAATCAATGGATAACCAACTTTGACATTCTTTAAGAATAATTAAGGATTAAAGATAACGAATTTGTTTTAACTTCGATAGTAATTGATGCATCAGCAGCGGAATACTTTGCTTTCGATTCTTCTTTTTCATCATCATCTGGACTTTGAAGATTTGCTTTAGCAGCTTTTCAATTTTCAATTACAGTATTCATTTGTCCAGAAAGTTGAGATTCAATTGGTTCAATGGCATTATCATCCCCGGTATGGACATCTAAAAAGACATACTGTAGATATAAAACTGTAAAGAGTCAAACATTTTATAATGGCACCAATAGAAAGCTTAAACGCATCCATAAATAACAAAACGACTTACTTATGCATATCTTCTTCAGGTAAATCCGCTGCTGTTGTTCATTTCCTTTCACAAAAAATTCTTTAACAGCAACAATCTTTTCGCAAGTTTTTCACTGATTCTGTTCGCTCTGTTGTTGTTGCTGAATTTCTGTCGAATCTGTCAATAATACAACCATTACTGGAAAAAACAATTTGGACATCTAAAATGTAATGCAATATGATAAGCAAAAGCATACGAAAAAACTAACCATTTTAAGTTCAGAAAGGTTCCAAAACCCATTACATAATTCTATATCAGATTTTCGAATAATTTTGACAATTCTTAATGCACGTTGTTCAGGATAGATGTTTTCTGGAATTAAGGAATGAACTAATAGGTCCTTCTTCTTTATCCCATAATAGAGAATACGTTGCAGGAACAAAACCAACAGCACGAGTAATACGAGCAACAGATGGTGAGAACTGTAAACGAAAGAATATAATAAATCGGTTTAAAAAGAAGAAAAAGCTAACTTGAAATGCAAGAGGACGAGTATGAAGTATCAAGACTTTCAATTCCACGCAAAAATGAAGTATATCTGTCATATTCATCTTCCAATGGAGAAAATAAAGAATTTTCTGCAAAAATTTCCATACCAGCAACGACATGTTGATAAGCAAGAATAAGAAATTTGAATACAGCAGCAAATCCTTCAACTTCTTTACAATGATGAGAAATTCTGAGTATGATATTTGAACGATTTTGACTGCAATCACGGAGAATATAAATCAACTGGCAGACGGCCAAATCACAAACATTTATCAACAAACTAAAATAATAATTTATAATAAATAAAAGAAGGAAAGAAACATACAGATAGCCATTATAATCATATTTTGAAAAAATAATGAGCATTTGCTTAACCAAGTCTTTGTCATTTTTGTTGGACATTCAATGACAAAAATTATAAAAATATATGCAAATTCATATGAAGGAAAAACATGTGAAGGAGAAGAGGGTGATAAACTAAAGAAGTTAATTCACATTCTACATTTATTAAAGGACTGTTTAAAAATGTACAAACCTCATTTAGTATTTCAGCATAAAGTAATTCTGCTTATTCTTCTAACATCTTCTTTGTCCATAAATCGTTTTTCATTTACATAGTTTCATCAGCGTATTCTCTTTTGAGTCAGATAATTACAGCTTCAGTTTCTTCAATGTTCCATGAACAAGACTACAGGATTGATAAAGATAGATTCCTGTTCAGGAGATTATATGTATGCAACAACACAATGCGATTTATCAGGATATAAATTTGCCATAATTTGATCAATAAATCCAAAAGTATCTAGTTTTTTTATTGAGCAGATGAGGAAAAGAACGAAGTGAAACAATTCTTTAATCAATAACAATGGTGAAGATTATAAAATAAAGTGATTAATATAGGAGAAATACAATTGTTAAAAGTACACAAAATATTTTCAAGTTATAACTTTTAATAACATTAAAAAATTATATATAAATATTTCTTTTAAAGTTAAACGCAATTAAAGAAATTAATAATTTTAAAGACATAAATCTGCAATTCATTCATCTTTTGAATGAACTAATTTGTTTTTGTTTATTGATTGAAAAAATGGATAAACAAAAATAAAAAGGCAGTAAAATATTAATTTACTTTAAAAATTTAATTTTTATCACTAAAAAATGACTATAAAAAATTCGGAGATATTTTTCACCTTTTTTTGAGAACGGCGTTATTAATTATCCCCTTTTCAACATTTGGGAGCATTTGACACCCAATATTCGGAGGCTTTTACATATCCCTTTTCTTTCCAAAAGAGACTTTTTTTTCAGTGTGTTTATAAACTGTAAATTATCTTTAATTTATTTGTTGAAAACAATGAAATAAAATACGCTTGTGCCAAAAAAATTAAATAATTAAATAGCTGAATAAATGAGTAAAAACACTTCTAATTTGTATAAAAAAATTTTATAATCTCATCCATTGTGTCGTTTTATAGGCTACAATTATAGCCCATTTTTGAAAAACTTAAAAATTCTTTGGCACAGGGAACTTGAAATGATGTCAGACAGGTATAAAGGGGTTTTTCTAGGTAAACAAGGTCCAGGAACATGATTTTTGTTGTTTTTTTGTCCTATTAGATAATTATAAATTACTAGTTAAAAAAATTAAATATTCTTTCCTTTTACATATGTTCCAGGAAAAGTAAAAAAAAATGAACAGATCAAAACGTTTTGATTTTTAAGCTGTTAATTATTTTTTTGACTAAAAATGTCAAAAAAGAGCCTGTTCATTTTATGGCGATGATGTAAACAACAGCAATCGTTCAAAAAAATCAAAAACGTCTGTGTCAAAGATATTTTTGGTTTAATAAATAAAATGTGTTGTTACTGTCGATGTTTTCAGGACATCGTTTTTCAATGTTCGATCTAGTCGGCGGCAAAAAAAGCATTACACTCTGTTCTTTTTAAAATTTTTGTTAACGTTTATTTTTTGACATTTTCAAATAAAAATACTTTCATCCGGCATAGAAAGATCGAAATCTTATTGATCTGCTCTTTTTTTCTTTTCCGAATCAAATGGAGAAGAATTGTTTTTTCTCCTTCAAGAATTTGAATATTTAGTTCTTTTCTAAATACGTAATTTGCCATTATTTGGTTTAATTATTAAATTGAAATAGGGTTTTCAATTGTATTTTGAAAAAAATTTATAAAAAGTTTAGTCCAATAATAATATTTATTGAATCGGGGCCCTTGACAAACTCACAAAGTTATTCTGTGAGTAAATATCTTTTATTTATTCTTTTTCTACAAGATGCTGCATTTTTTACCATATATAAAAATAAAAGATTATCGAGCACTTTAATTTAACTTGAAAAATACCTAAATCAACGAACAAGCTACATTCACAATTTTCGAAAAATGTTTTTTAACACTTTCAGTTTTCTTGTATGGTTTTAGTCGAATTATCATCAGCAAAAGTTTTACTTTCACATAAATTCTATTTTATTCAACGATTTCTCATCATTGGTACTTAAATGGTGTTAGTTAATTGGCAGTTATAACTACATATTAATTTTTTAGGTGTTTTTAGCCTTTTCATGTTTTGCAGCTGAAAGTATGCAATTTTGTGGCATTTCTAAAAATGGACCCATAATAAATTGTATTTAACTTTGTGTCGCCTTGACGACTAACACAAAAAAGATTTTCAAAAGTACAAAAACACAAAACTTTAAAACCCCCAATTTTATTTTTTTGGTAAACTTTAAATTCGAGAAATATGGTTTTAAAAGACCCGAGATTTTCAATAAAATTTATACTTTTTACATTTAATTAACAAGAACTATAGATTTAATCTACTGCAAAGCTGTAGTTCTCGTGTACTTTGTTGTGTTTTTGTTTCTTCTAGTGTGTTTATAATGTTTTTTTAATGTTATAAGATTTTAGGTGCAATTCTTGGGATACAATAGTACACAAACAGATCACAAACACGAGGATCAAAATGTCGGACATTCAAGCTTCAAAATACAGATGTTGCTGGGATTTGCTTCACGTAAAAACTGGAACTAAAATCATCTGTACTTTAGTCTTATTTGGATGTTTTCTATCTATCGTTATTCTAATTCGTCAAAGGGAAAATCAATATTCATATATGGATTACATTGAAATCGGAAGTTTTGTTGTTCAAACTTTTGCATTCAGTTTGGTCCTTTTCGGAATTAAAAAATCCAAAGCTCATTACTTTCGTCCATGCCTTTATTTGATTGTAAGTCAATTTTTCGTTAAAATTCAAAGATTTCATTTTAAAAACAACTTTAGGGATTTGAAATGGCAATTTTTGCTTTTATCTTTTGGGGTTACCTTACCTTAACCCCAAATATTGAAGTTTTTGAAGACAGTTTCACTTATATCAATTATCGAAAAATGAGTAAGTTTTTCTCTATCATTTTGTGTTATTCAATGTTAACTAATTTTAAGTGATTGATCATACAGTACTTTGGAGTATTATTGGAATGCTTGTTAATATTTTTTGTTTTGATATCATTTACAAATGTTTCAAATATGTCAAAGATAATTGCTGCAAAATCAGCTCACTTCCGCTTTCAACAATTTCACCAGGTCCTGTTCAACTCGAAAATAAACTTCCTCTTTAATATTCAAATTTGCTCTTTTGATTTTTGTCTTTTAATAACTAACTTTGAGAAGTAACAACGTGAAAACAATTATCTCTCAAAATTTAAAGAATCATGATTTGTTCTGACTATTTTAAAAGTGGAATTAATCTTTTCCATTAATGATTTTTTAATGATAAATTCTATTTAAAATTTATCTTGGTTGTATGTAATTAATAACACATTATGCAAATTATTTAATAATTCTTATAAAAAGATGAAAAAGATCATCTTTTAACCTTTGCAACCGTAAAAATTATTTTACAATCAAGACTCGCAATCTAGAATAAAACTTCAAAATATCTTTTGAAAAATCACTGATATTATCTCGTCATTTAACAACTGCAATGAAATGATGTTTTTTAATCGACAATTATAAATGAAATTTTTTTTGAGGTGTTTTTGACCTTTTTATCTTTTGCACCTGGAAGTATGCAATTTTTCGTCAATTCCAAAAATGGGCCTATAATAAATTGTTATATTTAATTTTTTGTCACTTTGATGACTAACACAGAAAAAAATTTTAAATGCATTAAATACATTACTTCAAAAACCCCAAATTTATTTTCCCGTAAAATTATATTTTTGATACAAAGGATTTTGAATCTACCCGTAAGCATGGCACCGGGCTGGGCCAGGAAAAGCCCGGTGCCCGGCCCGCGGGCTTCGACCCGGGCCTGGCCTGACGAGCCGGGCTTCCAAAAAGTCGGCCCATTGCCATGCTTAATCTACCCACAAGCTGTTTTTATCTAGAAATTTTAAAATATTCAAAAGAAAAGCATTTTGTCTGCCTAGAAAAAAAGCTAAAAACTAGGAACAATTTATTTCTCTGTAAAAAAACGAACAAAAAACGACGATTTCAAGCTGATCCAAAAGATCAAAGACCAATTTATCGCTCTGTGCATCTTGTTAAAAAACACAACAATGGAAAAACACTTTTTTAAAAGAAGAGATCAATAAAAAGAATGTTTTAGACTTTTTTTTCTCACTGACACACTAAAATGAAGCTTTTAAATAAAGGGTTCTTAATGAAAGATGAACAACACAAAATTTGAAGATTTGGTTTTGTTTACTTCCAGGATAAAACAAATAATTTAAAAAGGTTTTCAAATGTTTTTGTCCTAATAATTAAACTAACAAAACATTAATCTAAAAGTAAATTTTTTTATTATAGTACATAAAATACTGTAACAATGGAAAAATTTTTGTTGCAATTTTCATATCCTTTAGCAAAGATTAAAGTAGACGATAATGATCTCGATATCGATCAAGTAAGGCATTTTGATGAGCTTCAACCAAATGATTCCATTTTAAATGCTTCAATAACTAAAACAGTTAAGCTTAAAATTACATAATCTATTAAAAGCTTACGGTAATAATAGCCAAATCAATAACTTTGAAATTTGGATTTGTTTGATTTTTTGTTGAAAATTTATTCATGAGTAAAAGTGCCTTTCCAAAATGCCCAGAGGCAATTGCTTCTTCAATTGGGTCATAATCTTTTCGATAAAAATCAGATTCAGGTTTTAGAAGGAAATTTCTGCAGGCTAAAATTACTTCTTTTTGAATTTTATTCAAATTTTTTGGAAGCGGTTTTGCTGGAATGAAATTATTATTGAAACTATTCGATTTTGGATTTACAGGATTTATGGATACATCCTTGAATGATTTTGTTAATAATGAAAGAATTTCAGAATCTGATGTTTTTTGCTGTTTTTCATTGTTCAAAATATATTCATGTTTAATGGGAATACCCATTTTAAAATTTGAATTTTTGACCTTCAATATCCCCTGGAGGGTTATTGTTGAAGGCATTGGATTGCGAAGTTGTTTGGATGAAATCGGTTGGAAATAAATTTGATGGCTTCCATTGTTAATTAATTTTTCTTTTGTATATGTAGATTCATTATTCTTAGATGGATTACTGTAAACTTCAGAAATATGTGGTTGTTGAAGTTCCATAGTTAAAGTTATTGACGGCAGTTCATCTGCTGGTGGAATATTATTATTATTAATGTCTGATGATGATGAAGAATAAGACACATATACAATAATTGAATATTTACCAGGTAATAATGTAACCTAAAATGCATAATTTGGTTAGAAAGTGCATTTTAGATCAATTGTCTCAGTAGTGTAGTGGTTAATGCGATGGATTTGTGTTCCAAGTCTCTTGGGTTCAAATCCGCTGGCGTTCAGCTGATTAAATTCATAAAAATAAAAAGCAAACATACGAATTTTTTGTAATTATAATAAAAGCCATGAACAAATTTCTTTGATTCTGTGAAAATTTGTGCTCTGAGAACAGGAAATTTTTTTTTGTGATTAATTTCAAAAGAGCATTTTGTTTCGTGTGTAACTGTAAAAATAAAAATTTAAAAACGTAAATTTTTAGAAGAAACAACAAACTTGTAAAGAAATATGTTAGCTTTAAATAATCCGTTGATTTAGAATCATAAACATGTTTGATACTTTCATTGCAAACATTTTCGGGTGCAAGATTATAGGAAACTTTATTGAATTCCAAGGACAAAGCTGCAGTCAATGGCTCCAATAAATTCAAAATTGTAAGAACATTGTTTTTATTTTCTTCTGGTTTTGACACTATTTCATGAATACCAAAAAAATCAATTTCAACCTTAAATTTTCCAGATGTTGAAGTCGACGATGAAAAATTCAAAGAAATTTCATGAACTTTATTCCCAAAAACTTCGATATAATGTGTTTGAATTTTGTTTGATGCATCAAATGAAAGCCATTTAGCTTTTTTGTCATCAACATATGCATCTTCAACGGCATGGTGGATATGAATATGTGTTAAATCATTTTCTAAAGATGTAATTTTGACAAGACATTGACGGCTTTTTTCTGGGGCTAATAAGAAAAGGCGAAATGGATTTTCAGTTGTTAAGGTAACATCTTTTTGGATACGGTAATTCTCTTCTTTTGTTACCATTTCAGGGTTGATTACAGTAATTGGAAAATAAAAAGTTGTTAAATTCGTTGAATCGATTCCACAAATTTGAGCATAATTAATTGTTCCAGGTTTAAATGATTTTGTTTGAAGTTCAGCTTTGAATGAATTATTTTCAACCTCTGAACAATGAATAAATTTTCGAGCTCTTTTTGTTAGTTTAAGTTTCACGTTTTCGGCATCTGGTTTGTTTAAAATTTCTACCGTATACGTTTTATTAACTTTTCCGTCTTTTTCATCAACTTTCAAAACGATGCCATTTTTGTTTTCATTGGAAAGTTTTACTCGATGATTGCAGTTTTCACAAAGTTTTGAAAATTGAGAACTTTTATAAAAGTCAAAAGCAGCCAAAATTTGAATAATCCCATGTCCATATGATAATTCGTTACCATTTTCAGGTTGACGGGAAGTTTGGGATAATGCAAATTTTACAGTTGTTGGAAAATATTTCAGTGATGCACCTTTCAAAGCCGAAATCAAACACGCAATTGAACCGGCGACATTTGGTGCCGCAAAACTTGTACCATTTTGTAATGAAGTTTTACTTTGATAGTAATGGGGATAGGTTATTGTTGCATGCCCTGGAGCAACAAAACAAACTCCACGATCGCCATAAATATTTGGCCCTCTTGAAGAATATTCGCAAACTTCATATGAAATTTTATGCTGCTTCATCTTTCTCTTTGCCACTGAGCCGATCATATAGATATTTGGGTTTAATGAGATATCTCTGTCAAGAGAAGAATGAACAGGACCACTATTGCCAGTTCCAAAAATAATTATAATGCCATGTTTTTCAATCATTTCAGTTATTTCTTTTTCATAATCTCTAAAAATAATAATAACGACTGTGATGACCTAACTCAATATTTAAAGGGCGAGTCGCACTTAGTACAACTTTTTTTCTCTTTTTTGCTTATGAAAGTCATTGAAAATCAGGGAAATGCGTTGTTCTTTTTTCATTCCCCGTTGACTGAAAAAACTCTTTTTACATTCTCTTTTTTTTAGTCAACGGGGAATGAAAAAAAATAATGCATTTTCCTGATTTTAAATAACTTTCATAAGAAAATAAGTTGTACTAAGTGCGACTCGCCCTTTAATCCTTACTTAGTAGAACATCTAAAAGAACAATTGACGATATCCACTTTCAATTCAATGCATTTTACAAACTTAAAAAAATAATGTAATTAAATTTTTAGCATTAAAATAACTTACAGCTTTTTTTAAAGCATTATCGTTTAAATAATTTCCATCCCGACTATCCATAACTGTCATCGAAATAACTTGTGCCCCGGGGGCTAATCCATTCCTCTCTGGCTCGCCTAGGAAACAAGCTGCTGCAACCTGGGCAACACAAGAACCATGGTCATGAAAAGCAGAAATGATTTCAAGCAAATTTCCATTATTGTGAATTTTGATACAGTAACTCAAAATATCCATTACAGTATCGTATTCATGATCAACATTGTAATTTGTCAAGACTTTAACATTTTCTAAATCTCCGACAAAAGTTGTATCAATGCAAGCTTGCCATTTTTCTCCATTAAACCAAACAATGCAATCTGCCACCAATGAATCTTTGGATAAATTTTCGGTCATTTTTAAATATTTTATCGCAGCATTGAAATCATCTTTGTTGTTTTTGTTGATGCTTTGTTCAAGAACCTTGTTTTGCTGCAAAATTGATTCATTTCTTTTTTTCTAAAATATTTAAATTTTAAAAACACTTTTTACAAATTCTGAACTTACAATTATGCTTTCCAACTCAACTCCGGAACACATTTCATAAATGGATTTCATTCCCAGATGCCATTTCCCTGAGGGGTTTATCCAATTTGAAGGAATCTAAAATTTTACAATGGTACAGTATCCACCATTAACAAAAATTTGCATACCTTTAACAATCGACCAGTTAATCCAACAATTACATTATTATTGTCAACTTCTTTAATAATCGAAGTATCAACATTTCCGGCACCAGTAAAATCAAAGCTATCAACAACCTTTGGAAGTCCGGTTGAAGTTTTTTGCATTCCAGAAAAACTTAAATCAACTCCTGTATCAAGAATCGCAATTAAAAGTCCTCTTCCATCACATTCGGGATATTTTTTAAGGAATTCTCTCTAAAAATATTATTACCATATTTTTAACTAATTTAAACAATAAAGGTTTATTACTTGTTGAGTTGCTGCTTTATCAATATAATCTTTTGATAATTTTTTATCAGACATAATATTAAAAATAAGAATATTTTGGTACGAAATTTTCCAGTAAAAACTTTTCTTTTCTGTCACATCTAAAAACAAAAAAAATGATCCCATATGCATAAACTATTTATTCATATTTAATCAAAACCAGGTCAATCCAATAAATCACCATACCTCGTTCCTCTCCGATTTTAAAAAAACAAAACAATTGATTTCATTACGTCTTGAAGAAAGGTAGGCAATAAAGTTGTTGCAGGAAAAATCCTGGAAAATCTCTACAAATTTCAGTACTTTTTTTGCGATTTAGCTAAACTGAAGCATCAAAAGCAATCAATGTCTTCTTTAAATAAATTCCATTGGTGGAAACGAAATTTCTTTTGTTGATAATTGATGAAAATGTAAAATGCTGTTGTGATTTATAATTTAAAAATGAATTTTCAAATCTTATTCATCTTTTTTTTAAAACATAAATAGCATAAGCAATAAAATTTATTTTTTCATTAAATTTGAATGATTTGACTCATGAAAAAATAAAAAACAAAATATTCAAAATTGTAACAAAAAAATGGTCCATAATAAAAGCACATTGTGTTCTTACTTTCTTTAAAAAACATAATTCGCATGTTTATGAATTATGTAAAAACTTGCGTCTCTCAGTCTTTTCTTTTCAGCAATAAAAGAAAGAAAATGAGCAAGGCAAAGTCATCATTTTTTAAAACACCAATAAATCGAAGAAAAAAAAATCAATATTTTTCACAACTTTCACCGATGCAAAAAAAACTGAAAATTGCTTTTTCTTCTGCAATAAAAGTGTATATTTTGCTTTGCTCTGTAACAAAATGTTTTGAAGTTTTTTGAATATTTAATATTTTATTGAAAACACATTAAGAAACGTCAAATATTCTAAAAATTTTACTAATACTAAAAAAGTAATTAAAAATTATTCTAATCCAAATGTTCTTAAGCCTCACATTATTCAAAAAGAGATCATAAAAAATATTTCAAATATTTTGCTGATAAAAATTATATTTTTCCTTTTTCCTACTTCATTACGTATATTAAAAAACTTAGGCATGTAATAAAACTTTTTTTATAATCAAATATGAGAATCATTAGCTCCATTTTTCAGAGGTTCATCTGAAATTACAGTAAACATTATGCATATCAAATTCTTTGATCAAGCAAAAATTTGTTTATATCCTTTATTTTTACACCAAAATAAGTTTTTTATGCAAATTAAATTATCTTTTTCATGAATTTACCATAGCAGCAATAAAATGTGTAAAACATCCAAATACAAAAAACGAATGTTGGAGGAAAGTCTAAAATAGAAGTTTGGATTTTATGTTTTGGTATAAAAATGTTACTTCAGTCATGCCTAAACAACTGCTCACTGCGATTTTGTTCGAACTCGTTCTATGAAAACTTACTGGATAATTCGGATCTCGAAGCAAAAATCTCTGAAAATACGAAAAATATTCCAATTCCGCAAAAATCTTATTAATCCTCTTCGCACAACCCCTAGGACTACCTCGATGCGAAATCTCACTTCAAGTTTTTCTATTAATTTTTAAAATACTATCCGGTCAAACAAGTGATAAGACTTATTGAACAACCCAATATTTTAGATCTGCAGTGATATGAGCCGGATTAATTTGCTGTGTATATTTCTAGTTCAAAATTTATGTTTAATTATATGAGTTATTTAAAATTTTTTACTTGATCTGTTTCAATTAATTTCGTAATTTTTCCCTAAAATTTGTAAATGTCAATTTTATTCAAACCTTTTTCTTTTATTGTATGGTTTCTTCTTTCTTTCCATCTGCTTGCTTTTCTTCCAGAATGTTCTTTTTCAATCACCCATTGAAAAGAAACTTTCTTTAAATTAACTTTTTTGTTGTTGTTGTTTTCCTTCGATTACTGCCTGAAACACATCTGTCTTAAACTCTTTTACGGCGCCTTTTTTGTTTATTAGTAGCAAGTCAAAAAAGACAAAATTTTGCGCAGTCGATCGTTCCACACACATTATATATGCTAAAGAATTACAAAAAAGGTGGAGCTCAAATTTAAAAAATATTGGCGGTGTTTTTTATGTTGCGTTTGCCCTTTAAATGGCTCGATTCCAGCAAAAGTAGTTCAATTTTTCTTTTTTGAATTTCAAATTGGTTACTTCAAAGTTCTTTTTCTTTCAAAAAAATTTTTTTTGCCTTTTATGGTCTTATTAGAGATATTTGAACTATATTTTTTTATGGCAAAATGTTACCCAAACTTCTCTCTCTCCTTTTCTCTCTCGCTCTAATATTTTTGTCTTTGTTTTTCTGTTGTATTTTTATTTTATGAATCTAACCACCTTTGCGTTTTTTTGTTAAAAGTTTATCTTACCGTAACCTGTCGAATTTTAGTAAAAATTTTAGAGCCTAAAATCTTTGTTGCTAAAATAATTATTTTTTAAATGATTTTTTTTGATGCCGTGTTGTATATTTATTTTATTTATTTTTAATTTACTAATAAGGGATTAAATTTTTAGGTATTATCATAAAGTGTTTTGACAAAAGTCTCGAGATAAAAAGGAGCACGAATTTACAAGATCGAAATGGCCGAAATCCAAGATTCTGAACATCGATGTTTTTGGGATTTTCTTCATGTTCGACATGCAACTCGATTAATTTGTGTTGTGTTTTTGATTGCAAGTTTAGCTGTTGTTGTCGTCATTGTCTGTCAAAGTCAACGTTCATATATGGATTACTTTAAAATTGGATTCGCTGTTGCTCATACTTTTGTATTCATTTTGGTCTTTTTTGGAATTCAAAAATCAAAACCTCGATGCTTTCTTCCATGTCTTTTGTTGCTTGTAAGTTAATTTTTCACTGAAATGGAATAACTTTTTTAAAAAAAAATAGTTTTTAGGGACTTGCAATGGGAATAATTGCTTTAAGATTTTTGTGTTACTTCATTCGTGCACCAATTGCCGGAGATTTTGAAGACAGTTACACTTATATTAATTATCGAAAAATGAGTAAGTTTTATTCCATTTTTTGTAATAAACTTCGATTATTATTTTTATAGATATTGATCATACAGTACTTTGGTGTGTTGTTTATATGCTTATTACTGTTTCTGTTTTCGACATCGTTTACAAATGCTACAAATATGTCAAAAATAATTCCACCGAAGAAAATGCTATTCCGCTTTCAATCATTTCACCTGCATCAGAAGATTAACTCGAAAACAAACTTCTAATTTGATCTTCAAGCTTTCTGTTATGTTTTTGTTTTTTATTAATATCAATAACCACCGGTATAAAAGTTGAATAAAAGTTTAGCATTTGTTAATTTTATTATTTAATTAAAACAAATTTTGTTATTAGAAGCAAAAAATCCGATTTCACAGTACTTTTTTTCAAATGCTGAATTTTAAGGCATATTTGGAATCCATAATGGATACCATATTTCTTCTTCCTGCTTTTTTATGATCTCGAAAATGTTACCGCTTTTAAAAATTCATTAGACAAAACCTTAGTTTTAGCCATTTTGTGAAGATTGATTTAATTTTTTTCGTAAAAACTTATGTCGCAAATGTGTGAAATAAGACATCAAAGAAATACATGTGTAAATCACTATGTTCCAATTCCAGCTGTTGATTTTACGAGCTGAAAAAAACATTATGTAATAAAGTTTTTATTTCATTCAAAAATTGGATCAGATAAAATTTTTATTGTTTGTTTGCATCGGAATTATCTATTTAAAACTTTTTGGATGATCACAGTTGAAACGTCAAAGTTCTCTCTTTCTTTGAACCTTTGAAACATCCCATTTTTTAATGCACCAACAAAAAAATTATCCCATGCTAAAAATCCGAGAAAATTTGGAAACAAACGTTTTTTGCTGTTGTTCATTTTCGGCAAAGAAAAGGAAGCAATTATCTCACCTGATATTTCTTATTGCTGCTTCTTTTCTTTGATCACTTTTTTGTCACCTGTGAAACAGCTAATATCTATCCTATCCTCCCTCAATTGGTGATCCACGCCTGTCATGTTCATTTCCTTGCTGCTAGCAAGCAAAAGTCAAACTTTTACCTTTTTCTTTCATCTTTGACATTTTTTATTGTTGTTGTGTTTCTTTTTTTTATTGAGATAATTCAATTTTCACCATGTTTCAAAGAGCACAAAAAAGATCAAATGAGCTCAAAACAATTTGTCGAAACAAAAAACTATTTTTTAAAGGCGGATCAGTTTGGATAAAAAAGGATAAAAGGAAACAAAAATCCAGGTAATTTTAAGTCTTTTCTAGTTTTGCCTTAAGGGCTTGTTGTTTCTTCACCTTGCCTTAACCTAAGCGTTGTATTTTTAAATCGTGTTTATTTCTTTAACTTTTATTTTAATTATAAACATTTTAGAAAAGTTTTTATTTTAATTTTTAAAAAATGTCAGCAAGAAGAAATTCGCAACAAGTTGAAAAAGAAGGTGGTACTGTAAGTTCATTTCTTAAAATTCTATTTATGCAAATTTTTAATTTCAGGGAATTGGTAGAAGAGATTCAAAGTCAGGGCCGGATGGATTTGTAAGATTTCTTTAATTTTCATCCCATATAAAATCATATGCAAATTTTTAGGGAACTCATGAAATTCATCTCCGAGATTTGATAAATAATAATCCAGATGTTGATCCATTTTTAATACGAAAATGGGAGAAAGTTTTTACTCTTACTTTTGGTAAGTAATTTTTTTAACAATTAGGTTACGGTATTTAAAATTTATTATTTAGATCGAAATGCATCGCATGAAATTGATTGGAGTGATTTTTACATTTGTCTTCGAGTAAGTATAAATTTGCATAATTTTTGTTTGTCTGATGTTATGTATACTGTAGTTTACTGTAGAAATAAAATTCTATATTTTAGAAGATCCGTGAAATTTATGGTGATAAATCAAAGCAAATGGAATATGCCCGAAAATCTTTAGAAGCCTTGTGGGAAGGCTTACAGGTGTTAGCTGATACCAGCGGGGATGCCATTAATCATGACCTTGTAACAATTGAAGAATGGATAAAAATTTTAAAGAAATCCAATAGCAAAGATAAAACTGGCCCTAAATGGTTTACGGATTACATGAAATTCATGTTTAAACTTTTCAATGTCTCTGAAGGTGGATGGGATTTGAATATTGATGAATATTCTGATGGCATGGCAGTTTACGGGCATGGCTTGCATGAAGCCCATGAAGCTTTTAAGAAATTTGCCATCGATGAAAAGGGAAATCCAAAAGAGTACATTTCATTTGAAGAATGGAAGAAGCTTTTCTCGGATTTGTTCTTCAGTTCGAATGAAAAGGATTTGGGAAATTTTTTGTTTGGGGATTTAAATGTGAAATGTCATACTCCACAACGAAATTATTGTGCTTCTCGGCATATGTCAATTGATACTTCATAAATTATATTTGTGAACATCATGATAAGGTCAAAGTTTCATTAAATATACCTTTCAAATATATCCAAAACTTTCTTTTTTTTCACATGTTTCAAACTGAAAATATGCAAATTTAATTTACCATTTTAACATTTATTCCATGATTTATCCTTAACAATTTTGTTTAAAACAATTGTATTTTATCTTTACATAGTTATATCTTGTTTGTAATAATTTTAATAAAACACTTAAAACCATATCTCTCAACTTTTATTCAAATTTTCAAAAAAATGTAAGTGATATTAATACCGTACAAATTTTATCAAAGGCAAATAACAGTTTACGATTTTTAATCCTCTCGATGTGTTTTAATTTTTCCTAAAATTCAAAACTCAATTTCCAAAAACTACAAAAAAATTCTAAAAAACACAACGTAGTTGTTTTTCTTCTTTGAGTCATTTTTCGTGGAAGTAATTTATCACATTTTGTATTTGTTTATTTCACAATTATTTGTGTTTACCTCAAAACAAAGTGTTATTTTTATAATTAATCTTTGACACAAGAGTACGTTTTTAATCAAAATTTGCATGTTTTTTTCATCGAAATAGCTAAACTTTTTTAGAATTTTTTCACAAAAATAAATTAAAAATTAGCACCAGACTAAAAACATTCTCTTATTTTTTACTAATTTTTAGTACCAAGTTCAACTTTAATAAACTATAAAAGATTAGTAAAAACTTGTGTAAACAAATTTTCTTTGAAAACATTTTCTAAATTTAAAAAAGACAGCAAACTAAAAACATCAACGTCAAATTAATTAATAACCGGAAATATTAAATACGTTTTTGGCAGCAGGCAGTAATCTTTGTTCAAGCGAATAATTTTTTGAAGTCGTGTGAATGTTTTTTTATTTAGATATAACATCTTGGGTTAGTATAAATAGATGACAAAATTGGATAAAAGTTCAAATTTTTTATTTTCTGAAAAAAATTACTGTAAAGATGAATTGGTTCATTTTCTTTGAGATGTTTTTGTACATCTTTCATTTTTCGATGTTTTTAATGTTGGTGATAAAACGAAGATTTGGATTTACGGGAGCCTTTTTTGATATCTTTAGAATTGTTCTGGCTGCAGATTTGTTGTGTTACATTAGTGTAAGTTTCGTATAAATATTTACTGAAAAAGTTGAAAATGAGCCTTGAAAATATGGGGGGTCGAAGATGACGAAAAGAAGCATATTAAAAAAATTTGCATAAAAAATGAAAAACACTATGGGGTATGTGGCATACCGTATACCTTCCCTTTCAAACGACAGGTCTCTTTTTTTAAAAGTTCTAAATAAATATCTTATGCGATGAAAGTAGCCATATGTACACTTATGCAAATTTATGATGTTGTTCCCAAAAAACCATTTTTAGACATTTATTGTTCTAAAAGCTCCTACCATAATTGGATTTAGTAAAATTGATCCACTTGTAAACACAATCATCTTAGCAACATCACTCTACTTTGCAATTATGGAATTCCTTGGACATCTTTTACTTGCTTATAATCGATTTACAATGTTATGGTATCCACGAACAATGATTTGGCAAAGTCGATGGTATTTATTTTTGTTGTTGGGTTTTCCCTTGATCCAAGCAATCTTTCAATTTAGTAAGTTTTATAAAATTGGAATAATTTAAATAAAATTAAATTTTAGCACCATATGTGTTGACCTTTAGTTCGTTGGTTTTGATTGCGACAACTTGTCTCGCAGCAATTTTCAATACTTTAACATTTATAAAACTGTACATTGCACAGCAACCAGGAGATATTAAACGTGTAAAAGAAATGAATTTAATGAGTATGTTTCTTGTTAATTAATTTCAGCTAGTGAAATTTGCATAAAAAATTAAATAACCTAACTCAAAAATTAATTTAAAAATTTGCATATTTCATTGATAAAATAAAATTAATAACAATCGTTGATTTTAGTTGTTTCATTTGTGATTTTTATTGCACAAGTTCTTCGATCGTCATATGATGTGTTTCTGTATTTGGGAGATGCGGAAACGAGAACCTTTTTCCTCTCAATTTTTCCAATTCTTCAATGCATTTTTGCAATTTCTGGTAGTATTTCAATGCTAATTTTGAGGTTTGTTTAACTTTATAAAACTTCTTCGATTTCTTCAAACATTTTAGCAAAAAAACTAGAACTTCATACATTTCATTTTATTTCCCTGAGGCTATTACAAAAATCCTTTTTAAACCATCCAAACCCATCATCATCACTTTAAGTCAGGCCGCTCCAACAAAATCAAGCCTTGATCGATTTTAATAAAAACGTTTTTGTACGAAAATTTTATTTATGTTTTTTTATTTACTATTTCTTTGTACTTTTTATAAATAAAAATATTAATAATCAAGCCAATGAGATATTTGTCAAAATAGAACAGAGCTTAATAAATTTTCAATTAATTTAACAAAAATAAGGTAAAAACAAAATCATTAATTTAAGAGGCTGTCCAGACGTTACCTAAAGCATTTTATGGGTGGATAAGCCAAATGTCAAGCGGCTTCGATTTTGTCCTCCTTGTCCTAAAAATTAGTAAAAAATTAAGAGAATGTTTTTAGTCTGATTCAGATTATTAATTTATTTTTTGTAAAAAATTCTAAAAAAGTTTAGCTTTTTTCAATGGAAAAACATGATTAAAAACGTATTCTTGTATCAAAGATTAATTATAAAAATAACACTTTGTTTTGGGGTGAAACACAACTATGAAAATAAACAAATACAAAATCTGATAAATTACTTCCACGAAAATTATTTGAAAAAATGACTCAAAGAAGAAAAACAACTACGTAGTGTTTATTTAGAATTTTTTTGTAGTTTTTGGAAATTGAGTTTTGAATTTTAGAAAAAAAACTAAAACACATCAAATTTGAGAAAACTAAAAATTGAGATGTCACCTTTTTTTCAAAACTTTTAATAAAATTTGGCACGGCCGTTTTCAATTGTTTTAATTCAAATATTACAAAGATATAAATATTTAGGAATAAAATAAAATAGTTTTGAAGCAAAATTTTTAAAATATATCATGAAATAAATATAAAATAATAATTTATTTATTCATGTCCTAACTTTTTATTTTAATTTAACTTGTATTATTATTTCTAAGACTTGTTCTTATATTTATTCCATTGTTTGTTTGTTTATTATTTAATGCGTCATGTGTTAGGGCATGAATAAAATTTATTATTATTATTATTATTATTATAAAAGGGCGAGTGGCACTTAGTACAACTTTTTTTTCTTGTGAAAGTTATTTAAAATCAGGGAAATGCGTTGTTCTTTTTTCATTCACTATTGATAAAACAGGATAAAACAAAAGAGAATGCAAAAAGATTTTTTTCACTCAACGGGGAATGAAAAAAGAACAAAGGGCGAATGAACATTGGAAACGAGCCAAAATGAATTTCTGCGGATTTTCAGAATTTATTGCCATTTATTTGGAATTCCTGTCACCGGGGGTCCCATTGAACGATTTTTTTCACAACTTACTCTTCATTCATCCGGGTATAAATGTAATGCAAGGTCTGATTATCTTTTTTCCAAATGTTTGTCATCTTTAAATAACAAGAAGCTTATTTTTTAGAATTTTTAGAAACTTTTATAATATAATAAAACTTTTTTTTCCGGTTGTTTTTTTGTACCTGAAATAAAAGAGACAAATTGTTTTTATTAAAATACAAAATAAAAAATAGTTTTTAGAAAGATAAAATAAAAAAACATAAATAAAATTGAAGTGAAGATTTAAAATTCATCGCTTTCGCGACACGAAAATCCAAATTTTTGACATATACAAAAAAGATACAGTATGCGTTCCAGGAATTAATCAACAAAATATCGATGATTAAACAAAATTTATCACCTTATTAGCTGGAAAAGATCTTTTTAAACCCTAAGATTTACTTCTTAAAGGATTGATAAATTTGCCTTCGATTGTTTTAATCGGTTTCTGATCACTGCTGGAGTATAATTTGAAGTTGAAAAATATCTCTGCGGGGCGTATATCCCATTCTTTATAGTAAATAACGTAAATAAATCTGACGGCATTTTTGTCATCTTTTTTTATATGTTCGTAACTTTCTGAGAGGGCATCTTTCCATTGTTTTGTATCTGCCTGAAAAAATACAACATCTCTGATATTGGCATTAAGCATGACACGGGTCCATTTTTTTATGGGTCCGAAGTAGCCCGATATGGAGAAAAGCCCCAACCCGCACGACCCGATCCCGGTTCCGTCCCGAAACCCCGACAAGATGTTGCTCGGGGCTCGACCTGGGCCTTAGGGATCTTGTGCATCGTCTTTTTTTTACGAAAACACGCTCACCGATGAATGGAGATTAAAAGCATTACTAAAACCATCATATCCACCGAGCCATTTTGGAATAAATTGCGACACCGAATCTCCTGGTAATCCATATGGTCGAAAATGTTTCATTGTATATTCGGATAATTCCTGACCTGAAATATATATATATAAACGAAGATTGATCATGCAAATATTTTTTTGCTTACCTTTTTCCAATGAATCATATTTTATTTCACCTCGGAGGTATATTTTTCGACCACCTTCATTAAAAGCTACAAAATGATTGTGAAGAGACGATCGCTCGGGATCGATTCTGTTAACAAATATAAATGTGGCTAAACCATCCTTGATGACGCCAGAAATAAATGCTGAATCTGATGACGATTTTGCAAAAATTGAAACAATATCTTTTGATTTGCCGATACCGGCAACTTTTTCAAGGCAACCAAAACTAAGTTCTTCAAATTTATCTGACGTTTCGTATTTTTCAACTTCAGGGATTTCTGCCATCTATAAATAATTGGTAAGTACTATATACTTAAGTATTTCGAGAAAATATAACAAAGAAAAATAAAAACAATGTATATTAATTTTAACAATAAAATTAACAGGTTTATCAACATAAAACTAATAAACTGGAACAAGAGATGGAGTAATGTAACTATCAATCGGAGTAAAGAAAGTTGAAATGAAAGACAATTTTGTGCACGCAAAGCTTTTTTTGCCAAAAAAAATCGTTTCTCAACTTTGTCTTCTGGATTTCAGGAAAGATATAATATAAAGAGCTATTTTTACGAAAAAACGGTATAAGCAAAAAACTCAAGAAGAAAACAAAAATCCTGCGACATTGCAGGATTTTTGTTTAGTGATTATATAATATTACAGAACATTGGAAAACTGAAGATAAAAGAAATCTTAAAATTTCATTTAAAAAAACAGAAATTGTAGTTTGAGTTACGTAAACAAAGAGAGGTATGGAACCGTGCGTTATAGGTTTCACCAACAAATCAAAGCCTCCAATTGGGAGGCTTTGATTTGTTGGTGTCGCTTCAATTCTAGGTTAAGAGCAAGAGATTTTATTTAATATACTAAAAAAAAGTTATATAAATTTTATAAAAAGAACGAAATTTAGAAATGACACATTTGAATCGGACGCGAAGAAGGGATATGGATAAAATAAAAGATATGAGCTTTATCAGCTTCTTTTAAGCATTTTTAATAAAATCATAAAGTTGTGAAAGGAAGGCGGGAAGATTTTAGTTTTAAACAATTTTTAAAAGAAAGAAAGAAAAGAGAGAATAAGAAGTTACAAACTATAAAAAATATATTATGATAAACAGTCTAATAGGAGGTTACGTATCTCTGGCGTCCAAGTAACAAACACAGTGAAATTTTTTTGCTTTTTTTTTGACTAACGTAAAAAAATGTCTTTGCAGAGAAAGACGGACAGAAATGTTTTTCAGCCAAACGTTGCTACAAATAATGAGTTCAGTGATGTAGGATTAGTGTTCATTCCCCCCCCCCGTAAACCGAAAATCGCGGGGACGGGAGGGGATGGACCTTTACGGGGACGGGGACGGGCATAAAAGCGGGGATGAAAATTTAAAGGGGACGGGGATACGAAATTTTGATGGGAAAATTCCAGAATTCCCAGAATCCATAATTAATGAGTGGAAGTGTCATTTTTAACACATAATAGAACTGATTCGACCCTTTAAATAGTCAAAAACAAATACTTTTAAATTTCACGGGGATGAAATATCGCGGGGACGGGGATGGGGATAAAAGCGGGGATGAAAATCTTACGGGGACGGGGAGCGGGGACATCCCCGTCCCCGCGGGGAACGGGGGGGGGGGAATGAACACTATGTAGGATGACTCCGAGTTCTTCAACCATTTGCTTTTTTAGTAAAAAAAACTCGAACTTCATACATCTCATTTTATTTCCCTGAAGCTATTGCAAAATTCTTTTTTAAACCATTCAAACCTGTCATATTCACCCTAAGTCAGGCTGCCCCAACAAAATCAAGCATTCTAACAGTTTCGTTATCTGAAATTTTCTCATTGTTTACTAACTTATTAAATTTGTTGTTTTGTTTTGTTTGTCATTTATTTGTATTTTTTATTAATAAAAATATAAATAATCAAGTTGATGAGGTATTAATTTTAAGACAAAAAAAGAATTCAGAAAATCGTCAATTTATGTCATAAAAATTATGCATGAATGAAGTCATTAATTTAAAAAGAACCCTTTTCTTGCCATATTTGATATGCAAATTTCGGGGCATCAATTGAAACTCTTTTTCGGCAAATTTCCAAATAACAATGAACATAAAAAATTAAAAGCACCAGCACTTGCATTAATGTGACTATCCGAAGAATTTTACGACCTACTCGTTTTGGTTTTTGAAGTAAAAAACAGAAAATAACTTTAACCATCGTTGACCACAATATAAATCTTTTCGCCATCCATTTTATTTTTGCCGTAAATTCAATTATCTTTAAATCTGTTTCAGCTATGAAGAGTTTTTTGTAACAATTGTAATACGTCATAATGATGTAATCGAATTCTACTGTTCCTTCATCCCAATAATTTCGATGTTGATGTTTCTCTAAATTCATGTGATTTTCTATGGAAGCATAAAATTCATCCAAGGAAATATCATTTGTTCCATTACATTTTTGAATCAAGTCCAAAATATTGGGACTTTGAATTTAGATTTCTGTCGAATCATCAAAAATGGCAAGGGCCACAGGAACTATCATAAAAATTCTCTAAAAACAAATTTTAAATTTTAAAAGATTTTTTTGGAAAAAAAATAAACGTACAAACACAAAAATGTTGTGCCGTCTATCAAAGCATTTGCATCCAATTAAATAATAAAACCATAGTTTTTTAAGTTTCTTTAATGAAATCATTATCGAAGATTTTTTTAAACAGAAAATAACTAAAGCAGTGAGAAACTTAAACCTTGTTTGGAAAAAAACACTTGTTTTATAACCTTAAAGAAAATTTCAAAGTATTGATTTTTACATATATGCAGAAACAAAGAAAAAACAGTGGGGTAGGTCAAAAGCAACCCAATTTATGTCTTTATAAAATGAACAATGAAAACATGTACAGAGTGTCCCAAAATGCATTCAATGATTTTAATTTGTTTTCCATCGGTTCAAATAATATGCATAAATCGCTGCACCTTCTGCTACCACCCAATCAGGATTCACGCTACATTGATGGCATGCATCGGGAAATAAATTAGATAACATAATTTTAATCATTGGCATTCGGCATCCTCCACCGACTTGAAAAACATAATCAATTTTTTCACTTTGAAGATTTGCATTTTCAAGTGTTTTCAAAATTAAATTTGTCATCCGTAGCTTGTAAGGATGTGCCATTTCTTCAAAATCATGCCTTGATATAGGTATTATACTTTCTTTATCCGGATGAAAGTCATTTGTGTCCAACCTAGAAAAAAAGAAAAATAAACAATATGCCAGCTCAGTGGCTTAGTGGTTAGCGCGGTGGACTTTCGTTCTGGTATTCCCTGGTTCGAGTCCGTTCGGAGTCGAAAACGAACTCCATGGGTGGCAACCAGGTTAAAAGGATAGCCATATCCTCAGGACATTTCCCATTAGGGCAGCCCTGGCAAAGCTTTACACTTGTATAAACAACAAGTCTGGCAAATTCCTCATTATATTCGTAGCCGAGAAAAAAGGTCTAGCCAATATTTTAATTAATAAATTTAACTTACCAAAAGTAATCTTGAACCGAAAGTGTGCATTTGATGGCCTGGCATTTTTGCATAAGCAAATATCTTTTATTATTTTGCAAAATATCAATATTATATTTGTGTTTTAGGATTCCATTGAAGTAATTAAACAATAAATTATCAAAGTCTCGTCCACCCATGTAAGAATCTTCATTGTGTGACACAATACTTAATTGATAATTTTTTATTTGCGTTATGCAAACTTTAGTCGATCCACCACCAAAATCAAATAATAAAATTTTTGAATAATTTGGAATTTTTCTTTGAATAAGATATGCAAATGCGGCTGCAAGGGGTTCTGTCAAAAAATAAATATTTTTCCATCCAGCATATTTTGAAGCTATCCTTATTGCATGTTTCTGACTTGAACTGAATTCCAACGGGATTGTTAATACAGCGTCTGTTAGTTTTTTATTTTGATAAGCTTCCGCTGAAAGTTTTATGTTTGCAAATAAGGTAGATGTAATTTGCGCAGGTGTTTTTGTTTCTCTTCCATGGTATGTTTCTACTTCAATCATAACCCCAATTTCAGTGTCAAAAACTTTAAACGGCCACATTGGATCAATCACAATAGTTTCGAACCTTTTCCCAATGATACGTTTCATATCAAAAACACTGTATTCAGCTTTATGTTTCATTCGATCAATGACAATTTGACCACATTTTGGAATTTTTTCGTCAAATGCAATATAGGATGGCATTGTCCGTAAAGTTGTTATTCGATCTACAACAATACAATCTGGGCCGCCTCTTCGCATTACTGCCGTAACACATTCGGTATTTCCAAAATCAATCCCAATAGCCTTAAATCTTGAATCATATTCAAGAGTTTTTGCTTGAATGACATATTTAGTTAAAATATTATTCATCCCAGGATTGTTTCTCGTAATATCTTGCAACTGTCTAAAACATTCGCTATAATTCAACAATGTTTTTTTAATTATTCTACCCATTTAAGACCCCGCTTATACTAATATCAATTACGTCACTTTCATTTTGATACCCTTTTAATATGAGTTGGTGAATGCCATTATTATCAACTTTCAGTATTACCTCTTGAACTTTTTCTTGCTCCAATTGCAATTCTTGTATAAACGAATTATTTTCATAAACCTTAATGTAAGTGTTTTTATTTCTTCCTCAAAAAAAAACATGATATACACTTACTTTAAGCGAATGTGATTCAGTTGGATAAATAATTTCATATTCTTCGATGGGTAATGAGCTTCCATATTTTGCATTGATAAGCAATTTTTCATTTATTTTAACTTCAATTTTTCTATCCAAAATTGGAACACAATGTAGCCTCGCAAATTTTTGTTTTTCTTGAAAATATCTCGCAAAATAAAGTCCCCAAGTACTGCAGTCCCAAAACTTTGTAAATTTAATATCACGATAATTCTTAAAAGCGGTTTTAAATGATTTTTTGTCTATTTTTGTTTCAACATGATAAATCATAACGAATGGAGAACATTCTTTGTTTTCAATTTTCGAAATTAAGATCTGCAAATCTTCGATTGCTGGAGTAGAAACTGTCCCAAATTTTGTCGTTTCATGACTGTATATTGCTACAGATTCCCATCTATTTTTCACATTATATTCCCATATAATACATTGAATTGCAAATTCCTGTAAATCAAAAATCCACAGAATATCTCCTTGCTTTGGTAAAATTAATAAAGAAGTTATTGCTCCGCTGAGTCGTAATTGGTCAATGGAAATTATTTTGACGTTTTTGATATTATAATTTTTTGATACCTCCAAAAAGTTGTTTCTGAATTTGGAATTACAGTAACTCTTGAAATAAATACAAAAGTGATCAATTGGTTGTTTTATTTTTCCATTGATTTTTTCAAAAAATTTTCTTAAATTTGTATCTTCTGGATTGGTTTCAACTGAAAAAGGAGGTCATTTATTAATTTATTTAATATTCTCGGCTTACATTTATCAACATCAAAAATTTTAAAAGATTTTTTATCATAATTATATAATTTAATGCAGCCACTAAAAGGATTGCAGCCAACACAAATAACCATTTTTATTATTAACACTACAGAAAAAAATTATCTTCAAAGCTAATTTTTCATTTCTTTAAAAAAAATGAGCACAAAAACAATTTTAATTCTGTTGATATCAAGAAAAATTACATGCATGATCAGCAATCAAAAAGGATTATCTGATCATTTTTGTGAAAAAGAAATGATATTGACAATCAATTATTGATTTCTTTGCATTTTTTGTACTAAAAATTTGCTCAAAACAAAGAATTGGAGCGAACACCAACCTGCACTTTTTCCAACCTGCACCTTTTCATGACATAGTCAACCTGCACTTTCCATCCTGCACTCATGGTCAACCTGCACTGACCAACCTGCATTAAATAAAAATTGTGAAATTTTATAAAGTCATTAGATAGCTATAAAAAGCTTAATTCATAAATTTTATTTCATTTTAATATTTTTGATATTTTATTTATCAAATTTTTTCAATATCTTCAATATGCCACCTGTTCGGCGCTCTGGTTTTGTAAATTTTGGTAATTCTGATATTATCAAAGTTCATTCTCAACGTGTTAATGGAAAGATGTGCTCTTCTGAAGATAAAACTGATCGATTTTGCCTTGTAACAATAAATCCTGATCATGAACAGGGCTGTGCGAAACTGAGTTTTCTTCTGCGAAATATATAGTGCAGGTTGGTCATGGGTGCAGGTTGGCCTCGGGTGCAGGTTGGTTAGTGCAGGTTGGTCAGTCGGTGCAGGTTGGTAAGGTGCAGGTTGGAAAAAGTGCAGGTTAGTAAAGTACCAAAAAATTGCTATTCTATGTTCATATCCGGTAGCCTTCAACAACTTTTTTTTAATATTTTACAAGAAAAACAATTTTGTGTAAAACTCAAATCATCAAAAATGACTTCTTTTTTGCGACAATGAAAAAGAATAAATTGACTATCTAGTTTTTATTATCGGACTCTTTCTTTTTTCAATCAAAAAAGTGCCGACTTTGACACTTTCTTATTTTTTTCAATGTCAAACGGAAGTATCAAAAAACGATTAAAAACTTGTTGTGTCTTTTTTTATTGTTTTTTTGTAATACAGTAACAAAAGAAATTTTAAAGAATGAACAATGGAAAATTATCTGTATGGTAATTGTAAATATTGTTGTAACTGTTCTTATTGTTCAAATTTTTAAAGATTGATATGCAAATTTTTGAGAGCGATACCAATTCGACAACATTATCGATTTCATCTATGACAGTAACAATCACAAGTTTTTCGCAGGTTTCAAAGTTTCACTTTTTTGCATTTTCACATAAACTTTTTTCTGCAATATCACAGGCTACAACTTTTATCATCAAATATGTTATGTATTGCCGTAGGCGATTGAAAAGCATTGCTGACACATTGTTCCTTTTTCTTTCCCCATGATGTGCAATGATAAAAATCAAAGTCTGTATCATTTTCAACAATATATAAATATACATTTAAAAACCACGATCAAGACTATCAATTTTCACTTTCTTTTTTTCTTCTTTTTTTGCTTCAATTTTTCTTCTTATTCATCCGAGAAAAAAAGGAAGGAATAGTTTTGGTTTTTAGGTTTGATACATCAGCAAAAAAAGAACACTGAACATGAATAATCATCTGCCATGTTTTTTTACTTTTTCCAAAAAAACTAGTGCAGTTTTTTAGAAAAAGTAAAAAACTGGGAACCCGCAAGCAAGGTTGCGCGGGTTTTTTTTATTCTTCTCTTTGAAAAAATTGGAGAAGTTCGGTGTTTTTTTTGCCATTTTTGGAAGTCAAAAAAGAAACAAGAAAAAACACGGTCATGAGAAAAAAATTGAAGGAGAGTCGTTTTTTGTTTTTTTGTTGAACAAAAAAAATGTTGCATTTCTTTTTTTTGTGTTTTTTTATTCTCTTTAAATTGACTGATGAATTTTTTGAGACTCAACTGTGAGTGATTTTTGTTAAAAACAGAGAAAGAGGTGTTTTTGAAATAAATCATTGCTTTTTTGTTGCATTTTTTAGTTGTGATTTGTTCTCTTTTTTTCTTTTGAAAGCATTAAAGCTTATCATTGACTCTGACAAAAGAAAAAAAACATACAAGGTCAAAGTTCTCTTTTACAAATGTTGTGATATTCAGTTTGAAAGTATTTGTAATTACAACTAAAAATGTGATATGTTTTATTGTTGTTGATATGCTACAGTAACCCCCTATGGGGAGCCAGGGATATATTATTTACATTCATGTTATTTTTCGGCTTGATTTTTTCGCTAAAATCTTAATTGTTACTTTTACATTTTTATGACATTTTCCGAGAACAAAGCTAACGTTCCAATGTAAGTTTTTATACAAAATTTTTGCAGAAATATCATTATTTATCTCCTAATTTAACAACTTTGCGAAATTTCGAAAATGTGCATTTACCTAAAATGCACATTTTTGAGATTTCTAGATACCCCAAAAACCCCTATCATTAACATGCTAGATATTTATTTTTTTATCCACAACCATAACATTGTTTTATTACTTACTTTCTTAAACATAAATAATCTGAGCTTCACTTAAAACCAATAATTTTTGCCGCCAAAAAATTCTTTTATATTTTTTGAAACTTTTTTATGCCCTTTTTTCTCCCTCTTTTTAGAATAAAACGGGTCATTAAATTTCGTTTATTAAAAAAACAGCAAAAAAGAAAAAGAATCTGTCGAAAAAGCCGCTATTTTTTCCCTCTTTCCTTCATTTTTCAGCTTCCTCTTCATTTTTTCCTTTTGGTGTTCTTCATTGTCATCGGTAAATGACCTTCACTTTACCTTCCCACTTCTCCCTCATTCTCCCTCACTGAAAATTGAGAAAAACCGTTTTTTTACATTGCTTCGTTTGTGGACTTGTCTCTTTTTTGAGACAGTTCTGAGTTTCACATGTATGATGCATAAAAATGCTTAATTTTTTTGCAGCTTCTAAAAGTGATTGATTTTCAACAGCTTTCTTTTCATCGAAAAGAGCCTTTAGTATTCAATATGTGTAAATACAAAAACCGTTTTTGCCACTTTTGACAGAACTTTTTGGGAGTTCACTTTTTTTAGATTGTTTTTTGTCTCTTACTAATTTATGCAAATTTTCACTCTTTACGGATATTATGATTTCAAGTCATCAACACTTTTCCAAAATTTTTGCCCAAAAAGCTTAAATCAAAAATCAAAGATCTGCAAAAAAAGAATGACTAAATTTTTTAAAAAATCCTATAAATTTAATCATTCAAGCTTTTTTACAGTTGAAAAAAGTAAAATTTTTTCAATGAAATTATCTTTTTTTGATCCATATTATTTTTAGTTATTTGGTTCAAAAATATACTACATAAAAAATGCGCGAAAATAAAGTTTCTTACATTTCATTTTCTTTTATGATATTTTTTGCCACCAAAAAATCACTGTTTTTGCCTTTTTTTGTCCTTGCATGCCATTAGAATAGATGAATAAATGAATGTGTCAAATAGATATATATCCGATTGGATTAAGAAATTAAGAAGTCGATCTCTCTCTCTCATTTGACCTCTTCAAAACACCTTCCGTCATTCATTCTTCATTAATCGGGTACGGCCTTATTCATGGCCATTTTTAAGAAGTGTGTTTTTTTTTAAATCGAAAAAAGATTATCGTTCAAAAGTGGCATTTTTTCTATCTTCTTTTTTTGATTTACGATTATTCGCTTCTTTTTTTTATTCTTCCGACACAAATGTTTTTGTTTTGTTTTTGCAAAAGTGAAAGAGAGAAAATGAACACTTTGAGACATTTATTTTTTTAATGTGTCAATATAAAAAAATATGAAAAGTGAAGTGTTAAAAAAAATGCTGGAAGAATTGCTTTGAAAGTTTTTTTTGTATTTGATAAAATTAATTTTTTTCTTCTTTAGATTACTGTATTTTTATGTGACCCAAAAATGGGAATTGTTGTTTTTAATATTCAAGTCTGGTTTTAACTGTTGAGATATTTTTGTGCCATTTTAAGGTATTTTATCATTTTATCAAGGATAAAAAACTTGAATGCCTTTTCCATGTTTTTCATCCTTTTCTAAAAACAATGCTTGATCCATTTTTTTCATATCCGCCATTTTCCATTTCCATTCTTGCTTATCTTTTTTTCCTTCCATTTTTTTCAAAACCTTTTTTCTTTTGCAACACTTTTTTTACTTTCACACATTTTTTTTCATTTTTTGCAAAAGAAAAAAAAATGTCTGACATATTCCTTTGAAGCGGCTTCGAGCTTTTGTCGCTTAAATTTTTTAGCAAATTACCTCAATTAATTTTATCCTTGAGGTTTTTTGTTATCATTTTCATTCATGGGGTTTTATTACGTTTATTTCCGGTGCTTTTTGGTTTTATCATTTTTCAACCTACAAAAATATAGTTATCACATGTTTTTTAAATAAACTTTGAAAAAAGGAGAATATTTTGGTGGTTGAATGTGATAGTTTTTCTAAGATAAAAGATTACAGGCGACCTTTTAGATGATTATTGTATTTTTATTTGCACTTTTAAAAAATAGAATTTACTTATTTTTGGAGGAAAACAAAAACTGAACTTTTTAGAAAATTGTAAAATTTAAAATCAAATTTTTTTCCCGCCATTTTAACGCAATTAAATTTTAACTTTTTGTTGTTTTTGACCTTTTTAATATCAAAAACTACTGTAGCTTTTCTGCTAATTTGCTAATATTTTGACCCATATTAGATCACGATAGTCGGTGCAGTCTTCTTTGGATAAACAAAATTTAGAGGGTCAAAATTTCACGAATAATCAAACATTTTTGAAACCAAAACTGAAAAACCACGAATGTTTTTAAAAAAAAACAATGCAAAATAAAATTGAACGGTGAACATTTATTCATTCATTATTTTTTTATTCAATTTTTCATGCAACAATCCGGAAACCTGCTTTTTTCAACAACAACAGAGAAAACGGAGCCAAAAAAATAACATCAACGATGACTTTTTTTCGATGACAAAGAAAAGTAAGAAAAATGCAAATTAGACTCCGATCTATTTTTTTTCTTTCTTCCGTTCTTCTTTTTTTGGGGAATTTTTCTCCCAAATTAGAAATTAAAAGGTGGCTCTGACATTTTCGAAGCAAGCAAAGTTTCATTTTGGCCAAAAAATGAATGAATGGGTTTTTAATTTGGAAGAGATCGCAATTTTTCATTTTCTTGAAAATTTATCTCTTGCATAAATTAGGATCCTGGGAGATGACTTTTTCTGGTATTTTGGATGCTTTAAATGATGACATTTTGTTACAAAAATGTGAACATTTGAGCTTTAATTTGGTTAACAAATGCATTAATTAAAAAAGGTGTAAGAATTTGAACTTTTATAAATTAAAACATTGTGATGCAAGTGTTCTTTTCCAAAAAATTAATCTTCCTTTCTGGATTTTGTGTAAAAATTATTTTTATTACACAATGAAAACACCTGAGGTTTACATTAACCCCTAAAATTCCAAATTAGAATAAAATCCCTTTTTAGATCTTAGAAATACGATTCTGTATTTTAAACATCAGATTTTTATGTAAGTTTACCTTAATCGATCCTTTTTCTTTCCTTTCTATTAAAATTTAACTAATAATCATCACTTTTTTATAGCTTACCAAGGTTAAATCAATCATTGAACACTATATTTTAAAATTTTATGCATTTTTTGTTTAAAAAATCCAAAAAACTGTAAAATGTTTTTGTAAAAGGTGAACACAAATCATGCATTCCTAAACTATCTTGCATTTTATCCCAACTGAAATGACGTTTACTTTTTTGAAAGCCATGATTTTTTTAGTCTATCATAATTCTTTTGTTCTATAAATATATCATCAACTCAAAAAGAATGTTTGTGTTTTTTCAAGAAAACACCATAGAAACTAAAAAGATAAGAAAAACCTTCTTTCATTTTTGGCAAAACCAAACAAAAAATGAATGCAATAAAACGGCTTTTCTTCCCACGTTTGTCTTCTTTTTTTACCCTTTTTTAATATTGATGTCAATGATATAGCTAAAAATTGGGTATTAAACGTTCATCATAAAAATTTTATTATGAAACCTCAAAATTATGACTCATATATTTTGCTATGGTCAAGCATGGGGTAAAATTTTTAAGCATTCCAAATCGTCATCATTTTCGTTGTTGCTACTTCTTTTATTATCGATCAGTAAATTTTCGAGCTTACTTCTTCCGTTTTTTATTTTTGATGATCAAAAACTGTCACTTGTATTTGAAATTTTTTCATGTGACGTTGAAAATCTTCTGTACTCAAATTTTAAAGTTTTTTTTTCACTTTTTTTATTTTCCGCTTTTTTTCACATGGTTTTTAAGCTATAGAGAAGAAAAGTACTGATAAGGAAAAACCAAGAAAAAATGCGATTTTTTGATTCAAATTGTTTTTCTCTTTTTTTTTGGGGAAGAAAGCTTGCTTTTTTAGGTTTTATTCATTGTTTTAAGAAAAAAGCTTAAGCTTTTGTTTTGAGGATTGAATTTTAAGTGTTAATTTCAAGTTGAAATCTTCTTCAACCATATGGAATTGAACACTTAAACTTAAACTCAGTTTGTTTTTTATATAAACTAAGTTCTTGGGTGGTATTCGGTTTTTATAAAATAAATGTGGCCACTTTGTTTTGATTGATTAATTTTGTTCAAGTTGTTGTTTTTTGGAGTATTTATCTGTTAGATATGTGTTCAGCATTAATTTGCCACTTAAGTTACCATTGCTGATTTTACATTTAACCCGATTTGCCCTGGTTGTAAAACGCTTTCGTGTCTTTAAGCTTATGCAAATTTTTAACTGATAATTATAAACCCCATAATCACTGTTTTTGAACAATGCTATTTTTCTTTTAACTTTTAAACCTAATATTGAAAATATCCATACCCCAACAGCATATTTGCCATAAAAAAATTTACCACTTTTTGCGTGAATTTCGATACTCCACATTTTTACACGTTTTTGAATCACGTGTTTTTTTAACTTTCATCTTCTTTTTCAGTGTTTTTCCTTTTTGGCAGCGATGAGGCTGACCTCAAACAATCATGCCATCAATTTGTTAATTTGCATATCGTTTTTTCTTTTAATTTATGATTCAAATGAAGCAGAAATTGCAAGAAAAGTTGTTCCAGAAACTCGAAAAATTTTGCAACGTGATGGAACAATTAAACTTGTTAAATTTAATCAAACTTGTAAGTTTATGATTTTTTATTCAAATTTTGTTTTTACTTTTGCACTTTTAACTATTTTTTCTTATTTTTTCTAACATTTTTGAGTTCTTTGCTTTATTCTTCTTTTTTGGTTGATTTTTGTTGTGATAAGAAAAAAATTAAAAGCTAAGCAGTCAATAATGAAGATTTTTTAAAAAATTTGTATAAACAGGGGTCAAAGTTTAATCTACGACAAAACTAGAAAAACTATGACAAAAATGGGACTTTAATGTTTACCTAAATATAAAACATATGGATTTATGGTTTTCTTTAGCTTTTACAAAAAATTTGCATAATTTTTTACCAAAAACTTTATTTTTGTCATTTTTGATTTATAATTTTCGATAATGTTTTTATAAATTATTACTAATCCTGATTTTACTAACATGTTTTTGTTTAGCATTTAATACCGATTCCTCAGAAGAAAAAGAATCTAAAGAAGACTCGGATTCAGAAGAATTTCAATATGTAACAGAACCAATTATAGATTTTAAGGGTTTGCAAAACTTTTTATTAACAATTTTGACTACCCTTTTGTTATTACCGTATGTAAATTATCCTCCCTGTTGTCAACAAACATCCCTAAAAACTTTTCTTGTGTGTGTTCCATTTTTGAATCCAAAAATTATTCCATTTCATTTCCCCTTTTTTTCTTTCATATTTTTAAAGATATTTGTTTTTACCCCAAATTTGGCTCAATTACCCTTCATCAAAAAATATATATTATTTCCGCTTCGTATTTTTATACCAACAAAAAAAACATATACACATCCCCCCTTCGATGTATTATTTACAATTTGTTTACTTTTGTTCAACTTGAAAAAAAATAGAGAGAGAAGTTTGTTTTAGACTTTTTTGGGAAAAAAGCGAAAAGTGAGAAATAAAAGAAAGAAGATAAGTGAAACACATTTAAGACATTTAAAGAAAGAAAAAGTTGAATTGATTTTTTTGTTCTTTTCCTGAAAAATGATTCTAGTCAAAAAATTGGGTATTAAAAGGTAAAGGTAAAAAGGGCAATAGTCGATTGAAAAGAATGAATGAATGTTGAAATGATAAATGAGGGAAAATGGAGCACAGAAGTTTTTTCTTCTTCTCTTTTATAAAAAAGTGTAAAAAAGTAACAAAAAAATGAGTTTAGTATTATTTATGTGTTCTTCCTTTTTTTGGCTGATGAAGACAAAAGAAAAGTTGCTGATGTGAAGATTAAAAAGTAGGAATGTGCAAAAATAAATTAAAAATGATATCATTATCAATATTGATCTACACGTCTTTCAAGAGACCGTAAAAAAAGATGTTAAATCGAGGTAGACGGAAGATCGAGGTCCGATTAATATGGGCTCTTTGTTGAAGGGACCGCAGACAAAAGACGTAAAATCCGGGCTCGACTGTAATATAGACGAAACTTAACTCATCTCTTTATGATTTCAAATTTAAATATTTATGGTTCATATTTTTTTCATACATTTTCGAAAAACCGATAAAAATTTACATATCGAAAATATACTGGTCATTACAGTAACCACTAAAACCATGGTTACTGTAATAGCTTTCTCTCATTTTCCATTTAAGGAAGTAAGTTAAATTGGATTAATGTAATATAACTAGTTTTTGCAATGTAAAGCAAAATTTAGAAATTTTTTGACCCCCCTTAAAATTGAAACCTCATCAATTACTTCCTTTTTGTACATTCTTGAAAACACAAATTTTTAAAACAAAAACATTCCTTCAAAAAAAGTGTTGGAGCACAAAAACAATTGAACCTCTCCAAAAAAGAAAATGACAAAAAAAGAGAGAAGTCAATTAGAGTAATGACTAATTTCCATCCCTTTTTTTTATTCTGATTCGAACCAAACCCAAAGCAAAAAGCATCCAATAATTTGTTTTTTTTATCAATTAACCTCCTCTTTCCTTCTTTTTTCCTCTAAATGCAATTCAAAGAAGACAGAAAAAAAGTAATATATTTTGATGCATTCAAAATTTGATTTTTGATACCCGCCCCAATATATATTTATTTTTCTTGTCCTCTCCAAAAAAAGACCCCAAAAAAAGAGAGAAAAAGTCATCCGTTTTTTGCTGTTGCTTTGCAAATATTACGTTCTTCTTCGATTTTGTTGCCTTTCTTTATTCTTCTTTTTCTTGAACTTGAAACTCACGGAAAAAAAGAAAAGCTTTTTGGATTTTTTTTAATATCAAAAAAGCTGTTTTTTATTACTTTGATATTACATTCTTGTCCCAGATGTTGATGGTACTGGTGGTGAAACAAGTTCTTGTTTTGGGTTAAAAAAAATTGAAAATTTGTTACATCTTTTTTTCTTGATTGAAATGTTTAAAACTTTTTGATTGGCTAAAGTTATTTACAAATGAGAGGAGTAATTTTATTTTTTATTTGCATAATTTGCATATTAGAATTTTATTTTATTTTTGGATTCATTGAAAATTTTCAAAGTAACGTAATTAAAAATGAAAATCCATCTCGAAGAAGGAGTCCACAATGTGCTGAGGGGCCAATTGGATGTGGTATGCTAATTTTTTTGGGAATTTTTTTTTGTGTTTGTGTTTGTATGCTTTTTTACAATTTTTAGGCATCTTTTTCCTTTTTTATTTTTTGTTTCATGTTTTGTCTAATATTTTTTGAAGCTTAAAAGTACAATCAAAGATTCTCTCAAAAAAGCTATTTCGAGACTACTTTTTAGGTAAAAAAAACTTAAATCGGAAATGAAGTCATAAAAAAAGGCTTTTCTTATCTATTTTTAACTGTTATTATCGTTTAGTTTTTTTCTATGTAAAAAATATCGTCTAAAATAAACATAGAAATTGATTTTTCCTCTTGTCAGGTTTACAACTGCCTTTGTTGATAAAAAGGAAAAAAGCAATCTTTGCTTATTTTGTCTAATGTTGAAGAAGAAGAAACATTTTTGACGATAAAAATGCATGTTGTTGCCCTTGTTAAATTGATTCAATGTGTTGCAAAAAAAATATCACAGATGTGGGATATAAAAAAGCATGCTTAAAATTAAAAGTGATGAGAGCTCTGATAGATCCTTGAAGCTTATTAGCTTAACAAAAGGTACTCATTTCCTTTGTCTTGTTCCAGGCAACTGTTTCATGAATATCGAATCAAATAAAAACAAACAATATGCTAATTTGCAAGTTTTTGATTTTCTTGAAATTTTGTAATTTTGAAAAGATTGTACAAAACGTAGAACAATTTGGCATTTTCTTTAATTCTTAAAAGTTTGCATAAATAATGTTGTAGAAAGTGGCAATTATCCAAGAGCTACATTTGCATAAAGTTTATGCTATTACATTAAATTTTTAACCTACCCCTATGTAGGGGATACTAAACCACTGTGTTACTTAATAATTAATAGTCAAAAGTATTTTAATTTGTATTAACGGAATTAACTTATTACTAAAACATGCTTTTATTTTGTTTAAATCTTACCTTGCTTCTCTCACCTTTTTGTGTTTATTTTTGCCACTGCACCTTTTTCCTTGCTTCATCTTTGCAAATACTGTCCTTCTCCAGCTTTTTAGTCTTTTCTTAAAAATGCTTTTAAAAAATTAAGAAAAGATTAATTTTTTGTCATTGTCCCTGCTTCTGCTTGTTGCAAATCCACTTTCAAACCCTTTAATTTTTCTATGGTTCTTTAGATTGTGCTGGAACAATAAATGGAGCAAATGTAATTTCAACGCATTACAAATCACATTATGAAAGGCTTGCAAAATATTATGAAAATTGTACCATTATTACTGGAAATCTTGAGCTTACACATGTTGATAAAACGGATATCGAAAAGGCGGATGAAAAATATAAAACAAATTCAAGTGGAAAAATTTATCGTAAAAAACCATTTTGGTTTTTATCAAATGTTCGAGAAATTAGTGGTTATTTGTTAATTTTTTATGTGCAATCTGACAATCTTGAACTTCCAAATTTACAAATTATTCGAGGCAGAAACTTATTTGAAGGAAATGGATTATTTGTTAGCCGAAATAATATTAAATATTTAAGAATGCCAAAGTTGAGGAGTAAGTATTTTTTAAAAGCCTATTATATGCAAATTATTTTGCGTCATTTGTGATGAGTCATTAATTAAAAAATTTGCATAATAGAACAGGTCCAAAATAGTACTGCAGTTGCAGTAAACTTAAATGTCGTCATCTGATAAAAATCAACAATGTCGATGTGATAAATTTGCATAAAATAATTCTATCCCAAATTTTAGGTGTAATGAAAGGTGGCATTACAGTATCCGCATCAAGCTCACATCCATTATGTTATCTTTATAATTCCATTGATTTTGATCATTTACGAGGTGATCGATCTGCAAATATCTCAATTTTAACTCCAAAAATGCCCTCCGGAGCAGATGTTATTTGCAGTCCTGATGAATATTCCTGCCATCCAAGTTGTGGGGGACATTGTTATGGTCCAACAGCCCGAGATTGTCAAGAACGTAAGCGTTGCTTTTTCTTTAAGTCGTTAAGATTATGCAAATTTTTGCAGTTTATCGAGTTGATTGTCCAATTGGTTGTGATTCATGTTTCACTGGTCCAAATGGCACAAAACATTGTTGCCATTCTGAATGTGCTGCCGGCTGTACTGGACTTGGCCCGAAGCGATGTGTTTCATGCCAAAATTATAATCAAGATGGTGAATGTGTCCCAGAATGTAATGGTCTTGAAAAGTATGATCGTGAACAATCAAAAATTGTGCCTCGAGGGAAAGATGATCGACGATATTTTTATGAATCTTATTGTTTAAAAGAATGCCCAGATAAAACTTTGATTGAAGGAAAATATTGTGTTGTGGCATGTCAAGCTGGACATTATCGAGATGTAGATGTTGATCGAAGAAAGTGTGTTCCATGTAATGGTCCATGTCCAAAAGGTTTGTTTATTTAAAAAATCAAGTATAAGAAACATGATGTTTTACATATATTGCGTGTACGGTATTAAAACTCAATGTTAACTAATATTTTACTCTTTTAAACTTTTGACTTAATTAATGCCATAAATTTAAACTAATGTTCTATTGACACTTTTCATTTAACATCAAAATTTACTATGGGACTGTCCAGATCTTTCGTAAGAAAAAAACCCAAATTTTTCGATCATACCCACCCTTACCGTAAGGTTTTTTCCTTTGATGTTTGCTGCAGTTTATATGGACCGTAATATCTTTCTCACCTCCACCGACCCATAAAAGTGCTTACGTAAAATCTGGACAATCGGTATCCAAAAATTGATATAAGGTTTTATCAATGTAAAATACAAAATTTTCAATCTACCAAAATAAAAAAAGCGATAACAAAAAAAATTCAGATTTTAGATAAATTTTAGACAATACTTTTTTGTTCATTAAAAATTTTTAATGCATCAGCTAAAACAAAAGTCTTGACGCGAATTACAGTTTTCTTTTTCAACGTTTAAAATTTTGTGCCGTCGTTGAACATGAATGTTAAAAATATTTCACAAATATTTACACCGATTTTTTTTTAAATTCAGTAACATTGAAAAAATATTTTCAACAAATGCCATAACATTCACCTAATCCTTATTAATTTTTCAGTTTGTGTTGTTCGAGCTTTCCTCGATGTTCAAACTCTCAGAACTTTGGTGAATTGCTCTGAAATTGATGGAAATCTGGAGATTCTGAATCATCTCTATGAAGAAGCCGGCTTTGAATTATCTCTTCTCAATAACCTTCGATCTGTGAAAATTGTAACTGGATATGTGATGATTGATGGTGGTGGAATTCCAAGTGATAAAAAGCCAACAAATTTGAATTTCTTGGAAAATCTTAAAGTTATTGAAGGCCGTGATTTGCATATTCGATATTCCCTTGTCGTTCAAGGATTAACAAATTTAACGGAGCTTGGATTGAGGAAGCTTGAAAAGTTTAGTGCCGGAAAAGCCGCATTTTTGAACAATTCTCAACTTTGTTACGGTAAAAATTTGGATTGGGAATATTTGAATGTTGAAGGTGTACAGTATACCCATAATGCACCAGCAGAATTTTGTGGTAAGTCTTACCGGATTTTATATATCCATTGTTATGTTATTATCGGATTTATTATATATTTTCTTTCAGCCAAGTATGATTTTATCTGCCATGATACCTGTGATCCGACGAAAGGCTGCTGGGGAAAAGGTCCATCCCAATGCCTAAAATGCAAACATTTTATTAAAGATGATGAATGTGTGAATAGCTGTGAACCTGAAGAAGGCCTTTATCGAAAAGAAAAGAATCAATGTCATCGATGTGATCGAGAATGCAGTACTTGTTATGGCCCAACTGCCTCTGAATGTGGAACCTGCAAACATTATCGATATGAAGATGCTTATAATTCAAGATTTCTTTGTGTTGAAAAATGCCCAAATAATACTTATGCTTATCTAAATGATTGTTTTCCGTGCCATGATAATTGTTACAATAATGGTTGTTACAGTGCTGACAGTACCCTTGGAACTGGTTGTAAACTTTGTCGCTTCGGGGTTAACACTGATACAGAGGTTTGTTTTGAATTTGAACATTGCGGATAGATGGGATATAAGATATCCATGAGGGGATTTCGCAAATCCCATTTATACAAATGCTTTCTATGTTACTTTTTGGCCCAAAAAATACATATGTCTTTTTGTATGATAAAAATTCTAAAAATTTAGGGATTTCAATAATTTGATGAAAAAAGATATACCATTTCAACTTTTGGATTTCATATATCCATTACAAGATAAATACCTATTTTTATATTTAATTTTTTCAGATTCAATGTTTGGCTGGAAGTGATGTGATGAATGCTTGCCAAGGATGGGATGGCTATTATCCGGATATTCCATCAACTCTCGGCATTCAACAAGGTGAATGTAAACGATGTCGAAGAGAATGCAAAACTTGTGTATCCTTGAATAATTGTACTGAATGCTTGGATTATCAAATTGTTTCTCTGGAGTCCAATAAAATGATTGGATGTGCATTGAATTGTGGAGAGTAAGATTTTCAACTTTTCTGAACTTGTATTACTACAGTATCCTTTTTGTAGGGGTAATTATGAACTATTTTCAAAGACTTCAAAAACAATTGGTACATGTCAACAATGCCATCCACTTTGTGATCGAACAAAAAGTTGTAAAGGCCCAACTGAATTTGATTGTGATCGATGTGATTATGCTGGAATTGATTTATTAACAAGTGTTCAATGTGTTAGTGAATGTCCTGAATCTCATAAATATTTTTATGAAAATGTTTGTCATGCTTATGACGTCAAAACTGAAGCTCGGAATCGGTATGCTATTTTTTTGAAATATTGATATTTTAGTTTTGTAATTTCAGAAAGATCATTATTGTATCAATTATTTTAATTGTGTTGGTGGTTGTTGGACTTGTCATTGGCGTAAGTTTTCGTTAAAATTTCATATTTGTTATTACACTGTAACTGTTACAGTTTCTCGTTATGCGTTGTACTCGATACCGTAAAAAGTTCGAACAAGAACAACAACTTCATCCACCTGAAATTCCTGAATATGATAAGAATGCCCTAACTCGTCGACCAAATATGAACCGGCTGAATGTGATAACTCGAAGTCAACTTACAAATTCGAAACGAATTCTTGGCACTGGAGCTTTTGGTACTGTATATGCTGGATTTTATAAGGTTAAAGATGCCAAAGGCAAAGATATTCAAATTCCTGTTGCGATTAAAGAAATCAAAATGGATTCTTCTGCATCTTGGAGTACTGAAACTGAAATGATCGCAGAAGCAACAATTATGGCATCTCTCGATCATGAACATTTACTTAAACTTGTTGGAATTTGTTTTGTTGATGGTGTTAAACTTGTTACAGTACTTCGACCAATGGGATCTTTGAGAGATTTTCTTGTTTCACATTCAAATTGCCTTGGGGCAAGAGATTTATTACTGTATTGTTACCAGATTTGTTCAGCAATGGAATATCTAACTCGACATAAAATTATTCATTGTGACTTAGGTAAGGCTTTTGAAGGGGTAAAAGGGTTACGGTAGTTGTAGTTTTTTGGATTGAAATTTTATAAATATGAGTTTTATTATTAAGAAGATTACAGTAATCCTAATAATAATTTTAGCTGCTCGAAATGTTTTGATGCGAAAGAATAATCATGTTGAAGTAACAGATTTTGGGTTAGCAAAGATGTTGGAAGGAAGTAATTCCGCTGCTGCTGGATCAAAAGTTCCATTCAAATGGGTTCCACCAGAATTGCTAATTCCTCGAGGGCAATTTTCAGAAGCCAGTGATGTCTGGGCATTTGGTAAGGATTCTTATTACTTGCTTGCCGATATCTTTTTAATCCTTATTTTTAGGGGTAACATGTTGGGAAATTATTACCTATGGTGCAACTCCATACAAAGAAGAATACATTCAAAAGGGTGATGAAATGTATAGATTTTTACTTGATGGACATCGATTGAAGCAACCCTCAAATTGTGGAGTACATTTACATGGAACTTTAATTTCTTGTAAGCATTTTTTTTCTTGCCGGATATCATAAATCCTGTAATGAACTTCTTTTTTAGGCTGGTCTGAAACTCCTGCCTCTCGACCACATTTTATTGATTTGAAAGAAACATTTGCAAAATATTGTAAAGCTGCAACTGAATATATTCAAGATCGACATATTACTCAAAGAATGGATTCTTACATTGGATCAGAGGAACAACAACGGCATCAAATTCAGCGATTACTAAGTTTAACAGATTCTGCAATGGGTGAACAAATTTATACAGATCAAAATGGCTTTCAATTTGTTTATAATCCACTTAATCCAACAAATCTTGAAGATGGTCGACCAATGCCGGTAAAGTCTTTTTGGGAGATTTTTAAAATACTAAAATGGATAAATGAAATCCTTTTTTATGTTCGTAATTGTTGCTTTTTTGTTTCAAAAGCTGATAATTACTGTATTTAAGGCCGTAGAAAGGGGGGCATTGGGGGCACGTGCCCCCCAAAACTTAGAAAATCCTTTGATCTTTTGCCGCCACCATGTTAAAGCGGCAAAAGATCAAAGGCGTGCCCACCCCGAAATTTCTTTTTCTCTCTACGGCCTTGAATATATTGTCCGTTGCAGTAGTTATAGTCTTTCACTTAGTGAAACATTACACTTCTAACAATCATCAATTTATAGATATCCAAAAAGCGAAATTCAAGTTCTGCATCAAGCCGATACAAAGCTGATCCACTTCGATCTCATCAATCTAATACCTTTGATACTCGTCTAACCGAGGTTGATACAGATGAAGAGAATTATCTTGTTCCAAATAGTGCTGAAATGGTAAAACTTGATCCAAATGGTTGCAAATATACAAAAGTAAATGTTCCGGTTATCAGTGATCATGGCATGAAGCATCATCAAGATTCTGAAGAAGAACCACAAAAACATCATTATCAAAATGATGGCGTTGCTGAAACTCTTGGAGAATATTTAAATGTTGATGAAACAACAACTGAAGAAGATGAAATCCCTTCAGGGCTTGGTAATAATACTGTAAAACCACAACAGCAGCAGCAGCAACACAGTCCATCAATTGGATCTCATAAAGAAGATAGTTCATCAAGTTTCTCAAAACTCGGTAATGCTTATATAAATCAAACTGAAAGTGTTCTGTAACATAAGAAAGATATCCCATAGTAAAAGCTTTACAAAATATTTTATTAATTGTATGTAAATATTATTTTTGAGATTTATGTTGTTTTTGCAACCTTGTGACAAATTTAATTTTGAATGAATTGTGAATTTTTGTTATTTTTAATAAATAATTTATTTGTACGAAAAAAGCAAGAGTTTTCTTTACACCAAAAAACAGAAAAAAGTCATTGAATGTTCATAAAATAAAATAAAAGGTGGACTCGCCAGCAACCCTAGTCTCTTTGATCTCGATTCGAGACTGAAGATTATGAAGTATCTGAATTACGAGAATCAGTTGGAAAAAGATTTTATGTTGCAAGCATACTTTGGAACTTTATGCCTTAATTGAGCAGGAAAAAATTTATCAACAATGTCGTATTTATTCATCAAAAAGGGCATTATGTATTCAGTTTTTATGTAAAATTCGTTAATCCACTTTTTCCTTCCGATTACTGTAAATGTCATGAAAATGAAAATAGTTCTGATACGTTTACCTTTGTCGATAATTCACCCTTTATCAAAAAGTCAACTAATGAAAAAGGAGATTCAACTGAAAATTTACTAGAAAGTTTACCTATTGCTGTTTTAACCGATGGAAGAATAAAGGCTATTGGTAAAACGCGAACCGCCACGAACCGCGAACCACGAACCAAGTTCGCGGTTCGTGGTCAGTTCCACGAACCACGAATTAAAAAAAACTTTAAACTCAATTAAAATCTTTTGTTAATTAAAAATATTCATGTATTTTTTTAGGTCACTGTTTATTCTTAAAAATTAGTATTTCTGAAATGTGTTTAATTAGCAAGTCAAAAGTATTGAGTTTTTGCCTCAATGTTTAGTATCACATACTTTGCTCTTTGGGTTTTAAACTTTATTCAAGCAGTAGTCTTAACTCTACGAGCAAATACAAAACAATATTACACATACTAAATAAGGCACTGGCTCAAACAGAGCGAGGGCTATTTGACCCATTTAGGCTGTGAAATATATGATATATACATTAGACCAATTCAAAAATATTAATTTTTTGTTTTTACAATGAAAATTTTTTACTAAAAATATAAATTATTTCTATTCCAAAATGAATATGATTTAAAAATTTAATATTCTTTAAATTTAAATGTTTTTAAAAAACGAACCGGTTCTTGGTTCGTGGCGGTTCGCGTTTTACCAATAGCCAGAATAAAAGAAAATTTTTCAAATACAAAAGATTTAGAAAATCAGATGCGTAAAATAAAACGACGGGTTTTTGGTTTAGATTGGTCTTTTGTCATTAAAGTTAAAAAACCTGAATTTATTTTTATATTTTAATTTCTGCAAGTAAATAAATATTATATTTTACAATAACTTTGTTGTTTTAAGCATTAAAAATTCAATTATATTTTTGATTCTACGCACATCCTCGCTGAAATATTTAAAAACATTTGTTTAAATACAATGAATGAAAATTTTGTGTAAAAATTGAATTTATTTATTGATTTTGATTTCGTCATAAATGACGGGTGAATCGATAAAAATAATGTTTCTCAAATGTTCATCGTTAATAAAAACATAACGATTTCTTTCGCCCCGCCTTGTTCACAACTTTAAAATGTGTTTGCCGCAAAACGTACCTAAAATTCATAAATTTCTTTTCGTTTTTTTTTGAAAATTTGATACATCTTTAAAAAAATTCATAAATTTATAATTTTTTTGTGTATTTTAAATAAAAATCAAAAATTTTTTTGTTTTTGAAAGATTGGCTGTGGGGATGAATTTTTTAACATTATTTTAAAAAATAAATATAGAATTACCAAGGTCACACTCTCCAAAACAATTAGAAAATAGCTAACATGTGAAAATGTTAAAGTAAAAATAAAGTTGTATTAAACTAAAAATAGAACAAAACTAAAATGAAATAATGCAGTTTAATCTTTTATGTTTCTCTTTCGTGAAAAATTTAAACATTGTTATTTGCAATAATAACAATGTTTAAATTGTTATTATTGCAAATTAATAATAACAATTTAAACAATGCTTAAATTTGTTGCATTTTATAGAAATTTGTTTTACTTTATTTTTATTTAATAATCATTTTGTGATATATCAAGCACAAAAGAAATGTATTTTTTTTATGAATTTTCAAAGCAAACCAAAAAAATGTTTATTTATGATTCTTAAATTATAATGTGTTCCGTTTGCATAAAAAAACCGGTTTTTAATTAATTACTTTGTGTTAAAAAATGCATGCAAAACATCAGTTTATCTCTAGTCAAGGATTACTTAAAATTTAAAAATATTAATAATGATATTTAGCACATGATTTTTTTTCAAAAATATCATTGTAATACATTTGAATTGGTCAGTATTTTACGTAAGACAATTCATAAATAAATTTTTTTAAAACTATAAAATAAAAAAATATAAAAACCAGCAGAGATAAAAGATATTGTTTTGTTTTTATTTTCTAAAAACATTTTATTGCATTTCCATTTCGATCACAAAAAAATAAAAAAAGCATCATGGTGCACCGGAACAGCAAAATTTCGAAATCATTTTTGTCTTTTCTTTTTCAACAGCGCAAAACATGTTTAAAAATCTATTTTCAATATTTTTGTTGATTCATCGTTTCTTCCTTTTTTTCTTTATGACATTTTGCATTTTTTTTTTCAATTTTGCAGAAAAAATCATTGCCGCTTTGATTTTCTGCTTTTCCTTTTTTCTCTAGAAACATTTTGAATATTTAGTGGTTTTTTAAAAGGAAAATAACTATAAGTTTAATAATAAAAATTTTTCTAATCATTTTGTGCAACAAAAATTAATGTGATCAAAAGTTGCATCATGTTTTTGCAATTTTGATTCAAAATTGCAAAAACATTATCAATTCTGATTATTTTAGTGCACATAACTTTGTAATGATAGAACCGATCTTTTTTATATTTCAAATTTTGAAGAAATATAAAATAAAAATTAATTAAACAAATATCTAGTGGCTGTTAAAACTTTCAGCTTTGTCAGATTTGTAAATTCAAAACATATAACATTTGCTAAAAATTCATATAACCAGATTAATTTAAAAAAACCATGTAATAAAATTGCTTAAAATATTCAAAAAATAAAATCCATGAAAAATATCTTTCACAACTCTGCCTTTAACTTTAATTTTATTGATTGACAGACTCAAACATGACGCTATTGAATATTTTTTGTGTTTAATATTACATTGACTGAGTCTAAGATATTTTGTCCTATGACCGCATTGTTGTAAAAAGGGTCGATTTTGCTCTTTCTTTCATTTCGTAAGCAAAAAAACCGTAAATATCTCATCATTCTTTCCCTTTTCACCTTATTGCTTTTTTGATATTTATAAATGCTAAACAACATTGCATTTTGAAATCTGTCAAAGATTAAAACTTGTGTAACACATGTGCAAAATATGGCGCCTCTATTTCATCAGAAATTGGATATGTCTACTGTAAATAGAAAGAAACATGCAACATACATTTTTAAAAATAATACGAAGCATGTTGCTCAACCATCTTGCTTGGTAGATGAAATATTATAACCTAACCCTCCTACGACTTTTATATGCCAAAATTACAAATTAAAAACATGAAGAGTAATTAATGTTTTGAAGATGTTAAAGATTGGTGTTCTTGTTAATAATCTTCGCGATATCATTGGTGATAATTAATTACATTTAATAATGTTAAAATATTTGTCACAAATTTAAATATTCAAACAAGTCAGTCCACTAAAAACTATATCCATATACGATCCCTTTTTTAAAAAGCCATTTTTTGTTGTAAAAAATACAAAATAAAAATTGGAAGATTTCGCAAGCAAGACAGATAAATAAATGAAAGAAAACGAAATATTGTGCTGGCATTTTTCTTCGGGCTTCCAATTTTGTTTCTTAAAAGCAAAATGACTTTTTTAAAAATAGAATGTTCTCTTTCTGTTTTTTCCATATGGTTTCTATCAGCCTGTATAATTTATTTTTTTGAATATTTATATTTTTTGGAAAAATACAATAATGTTTTTGAAATAAAAAATCTAAAATTTTCAGTTTTTAATTAATTATATACAACCGCGGAAATTTTCATTATGAAATTATTGATGGGAAAAAATATGTCATTTGTAATCTAAACATTCAAATTTAAATTACAAATGATTAATATTAGTTAAAATCGTTCATTAAAAATGTGCAAAAATTTATTTAATTTAATTATTATCTGTAATATAATACCATTATCCATTATAATTGTTTTTAAAAGTACATATTTTTGTAGAATGTTAAAATAAACAAAGCAATAAAATAAATTACATTAAATGACGATTTTTGTTGTGGTAAAAAATAGAATTTTGAAGTTTGTAGAAAAATTCACCTACTTTCAAAAAGTTCTCTTTTGTCAAAAAAAGCAAGTTTTATTCCCCGTTTTTTCTTATTTTTGACAATAATAAATTAAGGAGATTGAATAAGAGCCCCAGTGAAAGCCTGTATCCTGGACAATTTTTTGAAAGGGGTTGAAAAAAATTTACATGAAGCCGGTCTTTGATTTTTTGGCCTCAAAAAAATCACAAGACATTTCTGTTTTTGGGATAGATTTCATCCACCTCAGCCACAAGGGATAAAATTTTCCTTCCTCTTCTCGTCTGAAAAAATTCTTTGATCTTCTTTTTTTATCTTTAAAGCGGCAAAAGATCAAAGTCAATTACCCCTCCCAAAACGAATTTAAACTCACCTCGTTTTTTTCTCAACTATAAAATTCCCCACTCACATATATATATTCTAGTCAATACAGCTGTTGTGCCAGCCAAAAAAAAGATATGTCAACAACAACCCAGCATCCAAAAATAAGAACAACAACATTTCAATATGATTTTATGAAATATGCTAGTGATGGAACAATTCCATGTACATTTTATGAATATGGAACCCCAATGTTTTCATATCTCAGTTGTGTCATCTATAAAATTCCATTCATTTTGAATGCAATTGGATTTCAATTTATTACGGCTGCATTTTTAGCACCAATTTTATTGATCTCAATTTTTAGTAAAAATATCAAAGAATCTTACCGATGGTTTATCCTTAATCAAGCAATCTGGGATTTTATAATTCTTTTTAATGTTAATTGTGAAACAATTGAATTTAATTCAAATGAAATGATTCCATTTAAATGTTTTTATACATTTGTTCAAAGATGGAATTCAACAAATTTTCAAAAATATTCTTGGTTATTTTTTCATAATATTGCACATTTTGGTCTTTATTCGCCGTTGTTTTTGCTAGCATTTTCAAGGTGGGCTTTTTTATATCTTAAAACACACTCTTTAAGTTAACAAATTTCGGACAGCTGGGCACAAACAAAAATAGATTTTTGTATTGACAGTAACTTTCCCGGGAAACCAAAGAAATAGATTTTCCCTAAAAAACTTCCTTTATTGACAGCAAATCCATTTAGTGAAACTTAAAAATACTTATATACAGTAATAATAATACCTGTTTTGGCTATATGTAATTCAATTTACAAGAAAATTCCTAAAAGTTACCCACTTTGTATTTGATGGCAAATTGTTTGCCGGAGGCTTATATCTAATGATGATACTTTGAGGGATAAACAAAAGAAAAAGGGTTTTTCACCTAAAAGTTTGACATTATGGAACACTTCGCCAAATAAGGTCATGGATTTTTAGAAAATAAGAAGTGTATAGTTTTGAAAAAATTTGCATATGTCCTCCTTTGGTGAAGTGTTCCGGAGTGGCAAAATTTTAGGTCAAAAACACTTTTTCTTTTGTTTGTGGCTTTCATGCAAAACATAAGCTTCGGGGAAACAGCACTTATCATATAATTAAAACAAATGTTTTAAAAAATCGAATCAATTTAAGAATACATATTTCTTTTTTAGATTTTTGTGTTTATATTTCAATCATTTTTATAAACGATTTGTTCATCCCATGAAGTTAATACCGATAATTATCATTTTTCAAGCTATATTTTTAATATTTATAAATTTGTGTGATGCTGTTGAAGAAATTGATGACGTAATATTTTTTGGAGAACAAAATTTTTGTTATGATAAATATGGTTGGGGAACAAATGAAACATCGCAATGTTTGACCTCACTTTTATGGTATGATAAACGATGGTGGTTACCAATGGCAAAGGTAATGAAATATGTCTCTGCATCAATTCTCCTTTTATTTGCTGATATTTTTGCAGCAGCAATAATTTTTAAATTATTAAAGAATTTTAAATTTCAATCTTCAATTAATAAAGCTCGACTTATGTCTTCTATAAAAATTTCTGCTGTTATAACATTTCAATGTATTTGTTTAACAATTTTGTTGATGTTTTCAATTATGCAAATGTTGAGAGAATCTTTTTCCTTTCCACTTCCAGCATTTTATTCACCAGAATGGTATAGGGTTTTGGTAAATGATTGGATGATTCAATGGCTTTGTATTGCAAGAATATTTTTTGATTCTATTCTTGAAATGATTATTTTAACTGATTATCAAATGACTTTTTTTGGAGTTATTGCAATATTTTTGAAGCCTATAAAAGCTCTTTTTCGTCGGATATTTTTGTATTGTGGTATTACTTCCTCAAATGCAGTACAAAACATTGGGGGACATAATTTTCAAAATTCTCGAAGTGTATCAGTTTCTGTTAGACAATGAAATAGATAAATTTGCATACATGTAATCGATTGAACAAAATTATTTATTATTAGCGCTTGATCGATGATTTTGAATTTGTTTCTTGGTAATTTTGCCACAACTTGATTCTAAGATTTTCATAGAAAATTAAATATGTAACAACGAAAATGCACAAATAACTCGCGTAAATAAAATATTCAAAACAAGACCACTTTTCACTAAATGGAACAACAAAATGAAGAAAAAACCAGCAGAAAACATTTTAAAATCTTTAAAAAATTAAATTTTGCAAAAAGTGTGAAAAGAAACCTTTTTTATCGATGTTTTTAGGGCAGATTTGTGGTTTTCAAAAAAAAAGATGTTTCAAAAACAGTGTTCCCTCGCCGCCACCGCCGGCGGCGCTGCCGGCGGTGGCGGCGGCGTCGGCGGCGATGTTTTAGGAGCGGCGGCATCGCCGCCGGCGGTGGCGGCGACCACAAACGAAAAATATAACAGAAGTTTTTTTATTACATGTAATAATTCGTATATTTCAAAATATTTTTAATATTGATATAGCTTTTAACACTATTTTGAGTTATGCTTTGTTCAGCAAATATACATGAAAGCAAAGGAAAATAGTGTGATTTTCGGTGTTTTATGCAAAAAAGTAATATAAATTTCTGATTTTGACTATCTATATTTGCTTGAAAAAAACGAAAATCGCATTATCTACATTATATAGCTTAACATTTGTTTATATCTAACACTATTAAACATTTAAGACAAAATTTGGGTATTTTTAAAAATTACCCTTTTTATCTTTTGAGAGAATAAACCGAGACAAATAGCGCAACTATGAAGTGCCGAAAGCGTACCGTATTCTAAAAAGGGTCAATACTTGGTATATATATTTCTTTTTTTTTAATTAAAAACTTGATTCCTATTTCGCTGCTGAAAATGGACAAAAATATACTCAGTTTTAAGTCAGCATTGTTTGGTTTCCTTATGAACCATTGTCGGCAGCTTCGGCAGCGCCGCCGCCGGCGGCGGCGGTGGCGGCGGCGGCGATGTTTGAAAAATATTGGAACACTGTTCAAAAACAGCAAGAAGTTGAGAGTCAGTGAAAACTGTTGAATGCGCTTTTTTGTTTACAAAATGAGAAAAAGAGAAATAACAAATTTTTTACAACATCGCAGTCGCAGAAAAAAAGTGTCATCAACCTAGTCAGTGTAACATTAAAAACCCAAAATATTCTAAAACGTAAATGTTTGAGTCTTTTAATCAATAAAATTAAAGTAAAAGGCAGAGTTGTGAAAGATGCTTTTCACGGATTTTGATTTTTGAATATTTTAAGAAATTCTATCACATTGGTTATAATATTTCATTTACCAAGCAAAATGGTTGAGCAACATGCTTTTTATTATTTTTCAAAATGTATGTTGCATGTTTCTTTCTATTTACAGTAGACATATCTCTGATGAAATAGAAGCGCCATATTTTGCACATGTGTTACACAAATTTTAATCATTGACAGAACCAAAAATGCAATGTTGTTTAGCATTTATAAATATCAAAAAAGCAAGAAGGTGAAAAGGGAAAGAATGATGAGATATTTACGGCTTTTTTGGTTACGAAATGAAAGAAAGAGCAATATTTTTTGCAACAATGCGGTCATAGGACAAAATATCCTTGAATAAGTCAGTGTAATATTAAACACAAAAAATATTCAATAGCGTCATGTTTGAGTCTGTCAATCAATAAAATTGAAGTTAAAGGCAGAGTTGTGAAAAATGTTTGATGTTTTCACAAATTTCGTTTTTTGAATATTTTAAGCAATTTTATCACATGGTTTTTTAAATTAATCTGGTCATATGAATTTTCAACAAATGTTGAATGTTTTGAATTTACAAAGCTTACATAGCCGCTAGATATTTGTGTAATAAAATTTTTATTTCCTATTTCATGAAAATTTGAAAAATAAAAAGACCGGTTCTATCATTGCAAAGTTTTGTGCACTAAAATAATCAGAATTGCATGTATTTTGCAATTTTGACCGTATAAATTACTTTGTACAAATGATGAGAAAGAATTTTATGACATTTTAATTAAATTTATAGTTGTTTTTTTTAAAAAAAACACAAAATATTCAAAAAATTTTAGAGAAAAAATAAAAATCTGAAAATCAAAGCGACAATAATTTTTTCTGCAAAACTGAAAGAAATAAATGAAAAATATCACAAAGAAAGGAAGAGAGAAAAGATGAATCAACCAAAATATTGAAAATAAATTTTTAAACATGTTTTTTGGTGTTGAAAAAGAAAAGAAAAAAATGATGATTTCGAAATTTTGCTGCTTCGGTAATCCTTTTTTTTTATTTTTTTGGCAGTGGTGGAAGTGCAATAAAATATTTAAAGAAAATAAAATAATAGTGTTTATCTCTGCAGTTTTTTGAATATTTTATAGTTTTGAAAAATTTTATTTTTGGATTGTCTAAAGTAAAATACTGACAAATTCAAATGTATTACGATGATATTTTTGTAAAAAATCAAAAGTCCAAGATCATTATTAATATTTTTAAATTTTAAGTAATCTTTGACTAAAAACTAAACTGTTGTTTTGCATGCATTTTTTTAACACAAAGTAATTGATTAAAAACCGTTTACACAAACGGAACACATTATAATTTAAGAGTCATAAATAAACTTTTTTGCCCTTTTTGAAAATCATACAAAAATGCATTCTTTTTGTGGTTTTACTTTTTAGAAAAAACGAAAGAGCTGAAATGCAAAGCGGTAACAATTTTTCTGCAAAATAGAAAGAAATAAAATGAATCATTGAAATGAAAAATGTCATATAGAAAGGAAGGGAGAAAAAATGAATCAACAAAAAACATTAAACACAAATTTTCATGTACATGTGTTTTGCGCTATCGAAATTTTGCTGTTTCGGTGACACTCTTTTTTCTTTCTGTTTTTGTTATCGTGAAGGGTATTTTATTAAAAAAAATAAAAATAGTGAAATATTGTTTATCTCTGCTGTTTTTGAATATTTTACAGTTTATTTTAAAATTTCAGTTTTGATTATGAAAGATGCTGATAAAATAAATGTTTCTAGACATGGTTATGAAGCTTCAGATTTTTGGGAAATTTTATAAGGAACAGAATCTGTGGTTGAAGGTGAACGTTATTAATATTTTTAAATGTAAAATAATTCTTGACAAAAGATGAATGAGGAATTGCATGCGTCATTTTAAAAAAAAAAATGACGCATGCAAAATGTAATAAAAAAAATGTTTTCAGTTTCAAAGAAGCATCTCTCATAAAAATAGTTTTTCTTCATTGAAAATCATACATCAAGCCATTGTTTTTTTATGTTGTTATCATCAAATGAATACATAAAAGACTAACCTGTAACAAATTTGAGCACTGTTTAAATTGTTTCTATTAATTTTCAACGTTTTTTTAATGGAAGAAAAACAACGAAGATTTAAAAATTATTTCATTTTAGTTTTGTTCCATTTTTAGATGATGGCAGCTTTGCATTTACTTTAATATTTTTTATTTTTCAGATTTCAGTTATATTCTTATTTTTTGTTGTTCATGATCTCGGTCTGTCTTTATTTCTACTATTAAAAAATGATTCTTGATAGTAATTCCATTGTTTTACAATCTATCAAAAACAACGAGGTTTTGTTTTTTTATTAAAAGTAAAATAAAAAAAATAATAATTAACAAATTTATTTAAAGAAACATAAAATTTTCAAAAAAAGAAAAGAAAGTTACAAATTTTGGTAACGTTTTTGAGCAAAAGCGTTTCAAAGGTCAGAACAAAACGCGGCGAAAGAAATCTTTGTGTTTTTTTGCTGACTTTGAACGATTCAAAAATATTTTTTCTATCGTTTCAGCTGTCATTTAAGGCGAAAACGAAAATTCCAAAAAAAGCTTTTGAATATTTAAGCGAGCCTCGAGGATATGTGTAAAAATCAATAACTTTTTGATGCAAACTTTTATTTCGACACATTTTTAATTGCAATCCAATGGAAAAGTATTATAACGTTTTTAAATTAAACTTCAAAATAAATTGTATGCGAATGAAATTTTCAAAAATGATTAAAAACCATGACCAGAACGAATTTTGTGGGTAGTAACTGGTAAAGCTCGTGGCTTGTATTATATTTTAAATATTTAAAAATTTGATACTAAAAAAAGCATTATTTTTTAATAAAAAATCATACAGAAAACCTGAAAATCAGCATAAACAAATGTTTCTGCCAACTCAATAATGAATAAAATCTTCTTCCAAAATTTTAAAAAAGTAAAGTTGGAATAGCAAAAACCATTAAACTTATATAATCATATGATAATTGAGAATCGTGCAAGCCTCCAAGAGAAATTTAAAAAAATCAATTATAAAAACTCAACAAAGAAAAACATGTGACAAATTTGAAAAAGTTAACAAAGTAAAAAAGAAACATTTAAAAAAGAAAATTAAGATACAAATGAATTTTTGATATTAAACTCGAAAAATATGTTCATCGGTAACATGAATATATGGTTTTTGTTGAGCAGCAGAAGGATTATTATTGACAGTTAAATGAAGAAGAATAACTTTCTTTTCGCGAGCTTTTTCATCAACATATTTGTAACATTTGTAAATGATATCTAAGATGAAAAGGTATAGAATCAACATGACAGAATATTGAAAAGATTTATCAAAAACTAAAAACACAAATTTATTAATAAAGAACATATAAAAAGAAGAATTAAACTTACTTAAGCATTCAAATAAACGTTTCCCAGAACAATAATTACGAATTTCGGTAAGAGTAAATACAGATCCAGAGAAATTGTTAATAATTGTAAAAAGAAAACCAAAAATGTTGATCAAGATGTGACTTCCCTAAAAAGATATTGTATTAAATTAAATAATAAAACGTAAAAAAAACACTTACGATCCAAAAAAGACAAAAAACAAAGTAATCAGGATTTGATTCATGAATACCAATGATAACACCAGTGAAAGCACAAATTCCAATAATAATTCGACCACCATCCCAGTAATCAAGGAATGGATTTGTTGGTAGGAAGAATCCAACAGTGAAAAAAGCATAAAAAAGCAAAGCAAAACCACAGATAATTTGCGCAGCAATATCAACAGGAAGAAATTTGAAGAAACATTTAGGAGGCTTTGATTCACGAGGAAGAGTATCATTGAGATCAGACATTTTTGAATAATCTAAAAAAACAAAGTAGAGATAAACATGATGTTCAAGTTAATGATTAACTGTTAATTCTCAAACACGGATATTGAAGGGGGTATAACAACGGAACTTCACCTTCACCTTCAAACAAAACATTTTCAGAAAACTCATGTGAAACGTAGCGCGCAAAAATAGCAATATGTTTACAAAAAAACCTAACGATAAATTTTCATCATGTAAAAAATAAATTTAATAAAATAATTTTTTAAAAGTTGGACATAAAAAGGAATAAAAAGGTAATCACAAAAAGGGGCAAAGATAAACAGGAAAAGAGAAAAATTAAAGCTGCCATCGATGAGAAAGAAAAATAGCTGAATGCCGCTGTCCGCCAAAAACGAGTTATTTTTCGAATTTGCTTCAAACAACCATCATGCAATCGTTTCAAGAACTCATTTTTGGCTCAAAATTTAACTAGTAGCTCTGAAAATACAAAATTGAAAAGGTCAAGAAGATAAAATAAATTATCTTCAAACTGTAAAACAACCACACTGTTTTAAATCATTCGTTTGTTTTAAAATATTTGTGTTAAATTGTCCTGCTTTAAACATGAAAAAAAGAAATGTGTCAATTACATTTTATAAATTAATCAATAACAAACAAACTGTTATGTACATTTCGCGACAACGTATGATTTCTAATTTTTTAAGTTTTTTTAAAAACAAAACTAAGAATTCGCCGACTTAGGGTTTATGGCATAAAAGTCAAACTTTTAATCCTCTCCAAACTCAAACCTTTTTTTTCGAAACTAAAATTTATTTTTTCCATCTCAATTCCAATTTTTAATTTTATTCCATTTCATTCGATTCCGCTACAAAAAAACATTGCTGATTTCATTTTTTGCTCTCATTAATAATTTTGTACAAAAAAGGTTATGATTTCAAATTGAACCATGCATAAAATTAATCAATTTGAAATGATTGTTTTTATGCACTTTTTTATCTTAAAAAATTCAACGAAGAAAATTTATTTTTGAGTTGCACAAAAGTTTTTTATGATAAAACTTGTTAAACTTTTTATAATAAAAATTTTTTATAACTAATTTCAATATCGTGTAAATTAACGTAAACTTTATCGAGTAATAATTAATTAAAGCACAAGAAGAACTTTCTTTCCCATTCTTTTTTATAGCAAGAAGAATATCGATTTTACAAAAAAAATTAAGACACCTTTTGTCGTTCCACTTTTCATTTGCACTTTTTGTTCAGTATTTTTTTATGATAAAAGCAAATAATTGTTATTACTTTTCCTCATTTGGATATAAATTTGTTCGATCAACTATTAAGTGTGGCTGTAAATAATTTAATTTCATCAACTTTGAACAAAATGCCTCCATTTCAAGTACCTATTCCACAATTTATTAAAAACTTACTCTGTCAACTATCACATTTTTATAATCCATCAACTTTGAATGAAACATATACTTTTGAAGAACCTTGTCCACAACGATTTTCTCTTCCATTACCAATCATCAAATATTTAATTGATCATTCAACTCCAACAGTATGGAAAAAACTCATCAAAACATGCAAATATTTTTACACAAAGAATCCTGCATATCCAATCTCCCGTATCAAAGCTATCAAAGGATTCAAATGGGATGCAGATGGAGAAGTTTTTGATCCAACACAATTTACTCCAAAAATATGGTTGTATGATTCTGTTATGATTTATGCCTCTGATTTTGGTCATAATAGTTTTTATTCTCCCTTGATTCCAATGGTTACTGTCAATGATATTCGAAGTATTGATATTTTTTATCAAGATTTGTCATGGGAAGATTATCAATTTCTTACTACTTCTCCAAAATTTGAACGATTACATGCTTATGAAACCAGCATTAAATATTCTGATGATACTTTTGTAACCTATGATAAACTTCTTGAAAATCTTCCATCTTTAAAATATTTTAAAATGTAAGTTTCCTTTTGATAATTCTATTATTCTATAATAATTTGTTTTTTTTTTGTTTTCAGCAGTTGTATGCATTATTATAAAATGTTTAAACCAGATACTGTCAAGAAAATTTTACCAATTTTATCAGAATTCAAAACAGATCCATTTATTTTATTCCAAGATCTTCCAGATATTTGCAATTATTCTGAATTTATTGATTTAATTATGGTAAGTTGAAAAATGTTTAAAAAATTAATAATAAATTGAAACAATTTTTAGAAGAATAAAACCGTAAATCTTGGCTTTGATTTTTTTGCATGGACTTTTGGTCGTGGAAAAGAAAAATGTGAAAATTTCATGAATACAATTTTTGCAAATCCTCCAAAAAGAATTCCATTCCTCGAACTTCCTAATCATCTTCAAGACGAATATGAAGAATATCAAAAATTATATGAGCATCAAGCAAGATCTGCATAATTTGTTTTTTTAAGTTTGTACTTTTTCATTGTTGTTTTTCGTTTTCAATGAAATTTTTGTTTTGTTTGCTTTTTCGTTTTTTTAAAAACACACAATTTGTAAGTAAACATTGCATTTATAATTTAAAATATTTTTGATGTTATGCTTTACATTTCGCACTCCATAACATGTTGTTTATTCGTTTTGTCGTTGTTCAACTTTTCATTTTAAAACAAACATTTATGTTTTTATTGAAATTGTGAACAACAATAACTACTTGAAGCAACATGATTTGCATGTGTCGAAATTTCGCACACATTTTATTGTTTTGATAAAGATAGAAAAAAATATGTGTTTTAACTTTGCGAAATTTCCTGTAAATATTCTTTTAATTGATGATCAAAACAACGTTTATCAAAATGAGCATCTCTAAATTTGTAACATTGGAATTCGTCATTCTTAAAATAAATAATGACAGATTTTTGCCATCTCGATATGATGTTATCTTAAAAACTAATTTTGTAAATTATATTTTATATCTTTACATAACCCTTAATTTTAAACAATTAAACAATCAATAAAATATTAAAATAAGGCCCGACATTTTTATTTGAAAAAAAGATTTGTTATGTTGAAAAAAAATAATAAATAGAAAAGATTTGTGCAGGCGAACCATATGTATGGGCAGATCGTCCGACATCTCAACTAAAAAACAGAACTCTGCTTGCAATTTATGAAATAGAGTGCTGAGAATATTTGAAAGATTGCCTCTTTTGGCGAAATGCAACTTAAACGTATCTCTCGTTTTCCTCTTCTCTCTTCTCCCTTTTTCTGTCTCTCTCCTCTTTATTTTTGTCATCGTTTTTACCTTTGTATTTTTTATTGTGAAGAACCGCAGCCTTACCGATCAGGTGCGTGTTTTGCTGTTTAATAAACTAACTTTTAATTAACTTCTTCTTCTTCAATTAATTATTAACATTCAGTGACTTATCCGAGGGATTTGTTCACTTCATAGAGAATAATCGTTGCGACGAAAATTCAGTAAAATTTTTTTTTCTGAATATTTGATGTGTTGGGAATTTTAAATACGATGTTTGAAAACAATCAATGCAAAAAATTTAGTTCAAAAATTTCTTTTTTTTATTTAAAGAAGAAGACATATCCTGTTTTTCTATTTATTAGTTATAAAACGATATCAAACAGTTATCGATTGCAAAAAAACATGCTTCAATAAAGATTGGACATTATTGGATTGAACAAACTGAAACATTTTTCATAAACTGAAAAACTTAAAAAATATTTTTGATAAAATCAAAAAATTCCATGTTACAATTTTCTAAATTTTTTAAAACACATTTTAGAACACTCCTTTGTTAGTTTATTTTAAAACATTTTTCTTACTTGTGTACGATTTAAATTGCTCAAAACTGTTATTAAAATTGGTTTTTTTATTAAAAGGTTGTCCTTTTCTTTTCTTACTAATTATTAATTGATTAATTAAATGTAAACATTTATAAATTTGAAAAATAATATAAAAATATATATTAAAGATTACAAAACATTTTTTTGATGAAAAACCTTTGATTTATGTTGGACAATTAACAATTTTTACGCAACAAAAATAGTTCTTTTTTTGCAACAGCCTGCAGGCGCCTGTGTACATTCACCGTGAGCAAAAAACACAACGATTTCTTTTGCCCCGCCTTGTTCTCAACACAATGAAACGCTTTTGCTGAAAAACGTAAATTTCGTAAATTTCTTTTCTTTTTTTGAAAATTTGAACCATCTTTATATAAATTAATTTAATATTTTTGTAATTTTATTTTTAAATAATAAACAACCCCATTTTATTTTTGAAAGATAGTACACAATGTTGATACATTGGAGCAATATTTAAGAAGGCAAATTAATATTGACAAATGCCACCAAAAAATTAGAATACAGCTAACATGTGAAACAGTTTTGTTGAAATAAATGCAAAATTGTCTTAAATTAAAAGTAAAACAAAACTGAAATAAACATCCATCTTTCATTTACTTTTTTACAGGAAGAAAAGCTGTTAATTAATAAGATATTTTAAACATAACCTAAATTTATTGCAATCATCAAAAATTTATTTTACCTTCTTTTTCAACATTATCGTTTTGTGATAGACCAAACGCAAAGAATAATGCATTTTTTCCAAAAATGTTGAAAAAAATGTAAATGTGAGGGTCTTTTTTGGCACTAAAAAGTGCTGTTACATCAAATTTTGTAAATTAAAAAGTGCCTTCTGATTCCTTTTATTTTTACTTTAGTGAAGATACTTAAATTTTAATACCATTCAGTTCCAAAATTAGACGCCAGAGTAATGCATTCAGATTAGCAACACGTAGCACATTTACAATAACTATAAAATATTTAAAAACAACAGAGCAACATTTTTCTCTTAAAGCATGTATTCACCCTCTCATTCACGATCTCAAAACAAAATCAAGAAAACAGAGCCTTGCCAAAGTCATTGCAGCAAAACTTCTAAATGTTTTTTCTCATTTTTCCAACGACGCAAAACCGCCATCATTTATCTTCAACATTTTTGTTATTTCATCTTTTTTCTTTAATGCTTTTTGAAATTTTTTGTTTCGCTTTTTCACTATACATATTACTTTAAATTCTGTAAAAACACATTACTGCTTTAATTTTTTGTTTTTTTTTCAAAATAGTTTTTTTGAATATTTAAACTTAAAAATTTACTAAACCACAATAAATTTTTAAAATTTATAAATAAAAAACCATTAAATTTAAATTTATCATTTCGTGCAACAACGTCATTTTTGATTATTTTTCATGCACAAAATTTTGCAATAACAGTCTTTTTTTAAATTTTTTTTATTTTCAGAAATTTAAAATACATATTTTATTTTACAAATTTTTAATGATCCGAAATTGAATATGTAGCATTACATATACAATTTCGAAAAATATTTGTATGTGTAATGCTACTTTGATTGAAAATTTATATGAACAGATAAATTTAAAAAATTTCATGAAATAAAACTGCTTCAAATATTCAAAAAAAAAACAAAATCAATGTTAGCGTCTTTCACAACTGCATTTACCTTTAATTTCATTTATTGAAATAATTAGATAGAAATGCTGTGGAATATTTTATGTGTCTAATAACACACTAAAAGTTTTTAGTATAACTTTTTTTTTCTGAGTGTTGAATAAAAAGTTGTTTTTATTTCTCTTTTTTCATTCCGTAAACGATCACTGCCATAAGCATGTCATCATTTCTTCGTCTCTCTCTCTGTCCTGGTGCTTTTGATACATTTCTTTTTTTCAACCACAAATTTGCTCTAAAAAATTGAAAAAAAGATTTAACCGACACATTTTTGTCTGCCTGAAACAGCAATGTTAAATTTCTTTGAATAGATGGGAAACATTTCTAACAAAATGGTGTTGGTGTTTTTTTATGCGATTTTGGTCATTCATTTGCTTTCAAAGGCCAACTTTTTTGAATATTTTTTTAATTTTTTCCAAAATATTGATAAAAAAAGAAGTCCAGAAGTAGGACATTGTCGTTTAAATACAATTGATATAAAAAAATTTGGTAAATGGTTCAATGAAATTATTCTCATTTATTATAAAGTGTAATTTTAAAAAACTTAACTTCCTTTAAGCATGTATAATTAATTCATATTTTCACAATTAAAGCTGTAAAATATTGTTGAAACCAATCATTTACTGTTTCCAGAATATCATTTTTTTAATTTGGGGAGAAAGTTCGTGCACATTGAAAATATACATTTTTTTAATAATTATGGTAAATGATATTTCAATTTTTTTTGAGAAATGCAACTTCAGTATTTATTAAGCTTTATGAAATTTTTTGTTTCGCTTTTTCATTATACATATTTCTTTCAGTTCTGTATAAAAATCATTACTGGTTTAATTTTTTGTTTTTATTCAAAAACGTTTTTGAAAATTTATGTTAAATTTACAAGTTTTTTAAACCAGAATAAATTTAAATTCAATGCCATAAAATTCTCATTAATCATTTTGAAAAAAAGTCTTGTTTTTGATAGTAAAGATGCTTGTCATTTTTGATTATTTTCATGCACAGATTTTCGGAATTACATAACTGATCTTTTTTATTTTTCCGATATTTCAGAAACTGAAAGTACATTTTTTACTTTAAAATATTTAATGAAAATCACAAGATGCTAGTCTAGGTAAGTTCGAAACATGCAACTATTACTGAAATTCGTATGAACAGTTTTTTAAAAAAAATTGTTGAAACTGCTTAAAATATTCAAAAAACAAAGTTAATGATAGCGTCTTTCGCGGTTCTGACTTTAACTTCATTTTTATTGAGTGAAAGACTGAAACAATAAATGTTATAGAATATTTTTTGTATTAAATGTTGCACTGACTTTGATAATGACACTTTTTTGCTGCAACTGCGATGTTGTAAAAGAGGTTGTTATTGCACTTTTTTATTTCGTAAACGAAAAAACCGCATTCAAAAATTTTCACTGCCGTAAACATGTCACAATTCCTTCTTCTCTTTCGCCTTCTTCATACCAGTGTTTTCCCGATTCCATTTTTTCCGATTCTTTTTTGGAATCGATTCCACTTATTTTTCCGATTCCAATTCCGATTCCGATTCCATTGACAAGAATCGATTCTCACATGGGAATCGATTCTTATCGATTCCGATTCTTCCTTTTTTTGCTTAATTGACTTTTACGAAAATTTAGGTGATGCTTAACACGAAAAACAAGCTAAAAACACCACAATTTTAATTTTCAACATTGTTTAGATGAATTTAAGACAATTCAAACATTAAAATTGATTCATATGAACTAATAATTTATTATATTATAAAAAACATCAACATCAAATTATGATTTTTATGGAAAAGTAGGAATCGATTCCTCTTATTCCGATTCCGATTCGATTCCATCGATTCCTGATACCGATTCCGATTCCATCGATTCTTACAAAAGAATCGGAATCGGAATCGAGAATCGAGAATTGGAATCGGAATCGGGAAAACACTGCTTCATACATTTCTTTTTTTAAACCAAAACTTTGCTCTAAAAAATTAACAAAAGGACTTTGCCGACACATTTTTGCCTGCCCGAAACAGAAATATTGATTTTCTTTGAACAGATGGAAAACTTTTCTAAAAAAATGGTACTTTTGTTTTTTATGCGATTTCGAACATTTATTTGCATTTTTGAATATTTTTTTTTTAAAAATAGATAATAAAAAAGCATTTCAAAAACTGTGCATTGTTGTTTAAAAACAGTTGAAATTACAAAAATTTTGGTAATAACCCTAATCATGTTATAAACATTTATTAAGAATTGTAATCGTCAAAAACTCAATTTCCGTTATGCATATATAAAAAATTCATATTTTAACAATTTAAGATGTAAAACTAGTGTTGAAACCAAACATTTACTGTTTTCAAAATAGCCTTTTTTGAAATTTGGGGAGAAAGTTCGTGCACATTGAAAATATACATTTTTTTAATAATTTTGGTAAGTTATATTTCGTTTTTTTTGAGAAATGCAACTTTATGAAACAAGTTTATTTAAATTTTATTGTTTGAAATATAATTTTTAGGTATAGGCAATTTTTTTGCAAACATATGGTTGAACACTATCACATGGGGTATCATTGTACCAAGTATTTTCTAAATGTCTATTACCAAAGTTTGCACATAAATTACAACATGATGGATTTTTCGATGCCAAAGGGTGTACACTGAAAAAAAAACCCGGACGTTTTTGGATAATGACGATACAAAACCATTCGTCAGAGTACGATTACGGGGGAAATTTGCCACGTAATCATACATTTTTGGACGATTTCATCTTTTAAAGCGGACGGACGATACAAAATCGTACCTTGAAAAGTACGCTTTCGGAGAATTTTTTTTTCAGTGTAATTAACTGGTGATAAATCTGTCCATATCCAATTTTTTCTTCCATCTACTGAATGTAAGCCAATCCAAAACCAATGTCCTCCCGAAACTTCCAAAGCTAAAAATTGATATTTTTATTTTGAAAATCTTGTAAGAAAAATGCCAACATTGTAAAAATACATTTTCAGCAACACTATGAATTGAAACTAAATGAGCTCCAAATGATTGGCAATTATTTTCGGCATTTTGCCAACTGGCTTTTCCCATATCTCGATAGCATGAAATTGTTGGTTCAAAATATGTCCAACCATTTAGGCATTGGAGTGGAGTGGTGGTAGTTGTTTCTGTTGTTGTGGATGGCAATTTTGTTGTTTTCGTTATATTTTGAGAAAGCAAACAAACATATGGCTTAAATTTAAAACAATCTGAAGTTACCCAAATTCCATTTGATATATTTATGCTAATGCAATCTTCTCCTGTGGCATTTTTTTGTAATTTTCCATCTGTAAAATCAAATGAAGTTCCATCAATCCATGAAAAATTTCCAGAAATAATTAAATCGGTTCCGCCGATCCAAAAATCTGAGGTTGTGGTGCTTACAAATTTTAGAGAAGCTCGTTTTAAAATTTGCATAAAATGATAAAATGGATTGAAACAGAAAAACACAAACGTGCAAGAAAAGCATTGGCAAATCCGTCGTGAACAGAACTGAGATGACCACTTTTTTCAATGCATTCTTCTTCGGCATTTACAAATGCCGTGGCATTTGCTTCAAAATAGTAACAAAATGATTGCCATTCTTCAGTGCCCTCGGGACAAATGGATAACACATTTGCAAAAATGGACACAAATATTAAAAGCAATAAAATCATTGTTTTATTCAACATTCTGGATGTTCATTGAAAAAAGATCAAATTGTCCTTTAAATAGTTTCTGATAACACGAAATGGAAGTAAAAGAGAGAGATAAAAATGAGGACAAAAAAAGATAACGAAAGAAACCACAAAATAAACAATGAATTGTTCGAAACAAAGTTGTGGCTTAAAACTACATTGAAAGAAAGCACATTTTTGCTTTTCTTGAATTCAAAAAAACGTCTAATCGTTGAGTAAAGCTAAACTGGAAAAGAAAGGTTAAGAAGAAAAATAAGTTATTTCCGTACTGAAAAACTACCACAATGACTTGAATCATCTGTTTTCAGAAATGTGTTAAAATGTCCTGTTTAAAACACTCAAAACAACAAGAAATGTGCTAGTTATTTTTAATTAAATTACAAAAAGCAAATTATAATATATTTTTTGTGACAAAGTATTATTTTGAAATACCAAAATTACAAATTTAAAACATGGAGATTAATTGTTCTTTTATAAATTTAAATTATAAATGTTCTATTTTTGAAAACTTTTCTTAGAATAAACTAATCTTTAAAGACAAATTTGTGATTTTTTTTAAATAAATGGACACTATTTTGTGACAAATTTAAATATTCAAAGATCCAAATAAAAAATATGTCTACTAAATCGCTGCTTTTAAAACAGCCTTCGCTTTTTTTTAAAAAAAAGCAATATAAAATTGAAGATTTCGCAATCACAATTGAAAAAAAGAAAATGACTCGTTGGAAAGTAAGGAAATGAAATGTTTTGATCGCATTTTTCTTCGGGGTTTCATTTGAAAACATCCTTTCGAAAAACAAATTAGCTATTTTTCTAAAATACATTTTGTTCCTTCTTTTTTCGTTTTAGTCTTTCGTTATATCAGATTATTTATTGCATTTTGAATATTTTGTTTAATAAGAAGTACAGGGTGATTCAAGAAAAAGTCCGATTGTAAAATCCTTATAACTTTTTAAATTTTTAAGTTAAGAAAAAATTGATAGTACCATTGGACTCAGTTTTGGTTACCATTTATAATTATCTAAAAAAATTTAAAAAATTAAAACTTTTTTTTTCGAATTTCACGTACTCCCCCCTGTGGAAAAAAATCATTTTTAGATCTGTTTCACCTTTTTTCACTTTTTTTTCATTCAGTGTGTTTTAACAATAGGAAATTTTGCATATTCTTTGTTTTCGAAGAGAGCGAATGAAAAAAAAGTGAAAAAAGGGGAAACAGATCTAAAAATGATTTTTTTCCACAGGGGGGAGTACGTGAAATTCGAAAAAAAAAGTTTTTATTTTTTAAATTTTTTTAGATAATTATAAATGGTAACCAAAACTGAGTCCAATGGTACTATCAATTTTTTCTTAACTTAAAAATTTAAAAAGTTATAAGGATTTTACAATCGGACTTTTTCTTGAATCACCCTGTATTATTTATGTATAGAAAATATAAATGAGATATAAATGAGAATGTTTTGAAGAAGATACCTATTTTATTTTCAACAGGTTCACTTCCAGGATTAACCATTTTTGAAACTAATTCATACACAAAAAGATTGATCACGTGAAATAATGCATCGTCAATTAAATTTACGAATAAATTCAAAATTAAGATAAAATATTAAAATAGCCATTTATTTAAATAATTACAATTTCGATTAGATTGCCATAAATTTACACATGAAAAATAAAAAGACAAAATAATTAAATTAATAAATCTCATGATTGAAAAGAGCAAATTAATTCCAAGGAAATTTTGTTAGAAATTTGAAGAAATTTCTTTGCACCATTAAAACCTTCAATCAATTCCATTTTTTCAACGAGTCTTCGCTTATAAGCATCCTAAAAATTTTTTACATAATTTATCAAACTGTGATAACAACAACAATAAAGAACAGTATATAAAAGCTCTTACCGGCATTGGATCATCTTTAACAAATTCAGCATCAATATAAATTCGAAGATTAATTCCAGGATTTTGTTTTCGAAGATCTTTGATACACTTTTTGTAGAAATGACGTAAAATATTTGAATCTCGATCAGCAGAAGTGTAAAAAATAAAATCAAAGGATTTTGTTTTTGGAAAATATTTTCGATAAGCAGCAATCAATTTTGGAAGATCAAATTCTGCATTTTGATGGATCCCATATTCACGGATGCAAAGTTTTTCAATTGATACCAACTTTGGACTAAAAAATAGGAATAAAATAATAAAGATAAACGAGATATTCTAATGATATAATATACAGTAACATCAGCAGACGGCAGAGATTTGGTTTAACATTCTTTCGGAATTCATAAAACTACAAATGAAAAAAAACGAGGACACCACAATCTCCTCAATCTAGCAGTGATTATTAAATAATTACTACGGTAAGCATAATGGGGAGTATGAAAAATTACATATAAAATGCTTTTATGTTTGTACTTTACAAAAAGCAACAAACTTTTAAAAAATGAACAAATCTTTCTCTGATGCTCTTCAAAGTATACTGTAGTACTCTAGATCTAAAGACAAAACCAATCAGTTTGAACGATCGATTACATACGGCAAAATAAAAAACACCAAATCTCTGCCTTCAATTGAACAATGAGTACTGTACTAATAACAAAAGTCAATCGACTATTACTGTATGCCCTACAAAAACAAGTAACAGAACATACTTTTCAATAATTTCACCATCCACTGGAACAAATGCAAAATCATTGATTTCAAGTTCACGAGTTTTAATTGGAAGAATTTTCAAGAGCTGCAAAACAATAAAAAGTAAAAAGGAAAGTACTGTAAAGAAATCACAAACATCATTTCCCATTTTTTCAGCATCAATTGCGAGCTTTTGAGTTGAAACTTTTGCTAAAGCTTTAAAGCAATTATCATTTTCCAATACTTCACGAGTAATATGTAGTTTTCTTAAATCTAAAAAAGTCTTAATGGATTAGTTACTACTTATGAGCTGAAGCCAGGAAACAGTGCATTTTGTCTTTCCCTTTTGACTGAAAACAACAAAAGCAAAATGGTTAGTACGAAGTGTAACGAAAGGATTGTATGCAAAGTTGCAAAATATTGGACATGACTTATACATCTGCAGAGCTGAAGAAGAAAGAAAACATACCTTGTTCAATTCCATTTAAAAGAGGCAGACATCGAGAATTTGAACTTCGAAGAGTTAAAGATTGAAGAGATTTTGAGACAATTGATGAAATAACTTTATACATCAATGATTTGGATGGAAGATAATAACCAAGCTGAAAAGTATATGATGATTAGTAAATACAATGTTACAGTGTAAACAAACCATTGGAATAGAGAAATAATTATTATTGATTGTAACATCTTTGACTTCAGAGAAAAGATTGATAACAGCTTCAGATGCTTGCTTTCCAGAAAGAAAAAAGTTGGACAATGCTCGATCCTAAAAAACACAAAACACATTAGTAAAAGTATAACATGAGCAGCAAGAGATGATTCATATTTTATGACATTCACGAATAATGCATCAGTAGTACACTTATCGATTAGGGTTAGGGAATTAGCCAGCTAATTAATAATCCTTGTTCCAGCAATGTGCTAATTAGCCGGCTTAAATAGTCGCCCGAACCCTATTATCGATAGAAGCGGCACAACTTCAATGAAGCTGTATGCATCTACGAATCCTTAATTTTGTTCCTAATCATTTACATGAATATTTAGGTAATAAATAGCAATAACAATGAAACTTGAACACACTAAAACTGACTTTCTGAAAAAATCGAGGAAAGGGCGATCGAACAAAAATTTCAAAATTGTTTTTTTGATCTGAAATTTGGCGTGTAGTATCCTTAGGGGTCAAGGAGGTGTGATCAAAAAAAAATTTTTTGATTCGTCGTGCCACGGCATTTTTGTGCCGTTCGGTCGCCCTGGCCTTAGTTTTGATCCTTTTTTTACAAATGAGATATATTCTGGTAGCCCTTGATCAGGGCTATCAGATGCACACATTGGGATTTTTATTGATGGTCCCACCACGAAAATTTTTCATTTTTAAACTTATAAAGGGGGATAAGTACCCCAAGAATTCGGGTCCGCAAAAATTTTTTTTTCTCAAAATGTTCCTTTTTTCATGACTCATTTATCGGCAGAAAAAAATTTTCGATTTCGAAAAATTTTTACGAGACTTTTTCAAAAAAATCGAATTTGACCTCAAAAACGATAGTTTAAACGAAATCGGAGTTCACCATCGAATTCCCCGTGGTCGATTTGCTATATGGGTTTAAAATCAGAGCGATTGGACCAAAAAAAAATTTTGCCGACGACCCCCCTACGCAAATTTTTTTTTGGTCCAATCGCTCTGATTTTAAACCCATATAGCAAATCGACCACGGGGAATTCGATGGTGAACTCCGATTTCGTTTAAACTATCGTTTTTGAGGTCAAATTCGATTTTTTTGAAAAAGTCTCGTAAAAATTTTTCGAAATCGAAAATTTTTTTCTGCCGATAAATGAGTCATGAAAAAAGGAACATTTTGAGAAAAAAAAATTTTTGCGGACCCGAATTCTTGGGGTACTTATCCCCCTTTATAAGTTTAAAAATGAAAAATTTTCGTGGTGGGACCATCAATAAAAATCCCAATGTGTGCATCTGATAGCCCTGATCAAGGGCTACCAGAATATACCTCATTTGTACCGATTGGCTCACTGGGAAGGCCAGGGCGACACGACGGCACAAAAGTGCCGTGGCACGAAAAATTTTTTTTGATCACACCTCTTTGACCCCTAAGGGTACTACATGCAAAGTTTCAGCTTCCCAGACCCATTTTGAAATTTTTGATCGATCGTCTCGCATTCATTTTCCTCGATTTTTTCAGAAAGTCAGTTCTAACAAATTTTGCAACTTTTTTTTCAACGCGTTGAAAAAGATGGAATAAACCTGGCAACAAACCATCAGTTCGCCAAAGCAATAAAAATTACTGTAGAGGGACTGTCCAGATATTACGTCATCATCAATTTCTGCTTTACCCCTCTACTTCAAAGGCACTTTTTGCCGCACATCAAAGGCGGCATGGTCATTTACCCCTCCCTCCCTGATGACGTAATATCTGGACAGCCCCAGAACATGAGAATTTTAAAAACATCAAAAGTGAGTTTTATTATTTCTTCCATTACAATAAAAAGAAGCTCCAAAACTTTGGCGGACGAAATTTTACAGAATGTAAAAAATTTCTTAAACAAACCTGTTGTTCTTCTTCAACATCACCATTTGTTGGAGCTTGAATAATTTCTTTGAGAACTTCTTCAACGATACTTTGATTTAATGAAACCATTTTCTTTTTGATAAGCGGCAGCCACCTTTCAACGATCACAAAGAAAAACAAAATGAAGTAATCAAAAAGCACAAAAATGAAAGAAAGGAATGCAGTAAAGTATCACTTAATCGAAAAATTTGCATACTAATTCAGCCACCACTGGATCCCCGGAGAAAAAATAAGGCAATTTTCATTTATCAGCATTTAATCTAAATTTAAAAAAGCTTGTTACTTTCAAATCTTAAAAATTGATCAAAGTAGAAAATTTCAGCAAAAAAAATTACGCGGAAATCAATCAAAAAAGAAACTTGCAATCAAAGGTAAAGAAAAAAGGAGGTCAAGTTTTTTGACGGGCTTTGAAGCAAGAAAATGAAATGAGGTGTTTCAAAAATTGTAAAAGAGTTAAGTTTTTAACATGTTAAAGTTATATTTCTAGTTCTATCATTTCTTACCAAAAATATTTAAAGAAGCATGAAAGGAAAAATTGTTGAACTTCAAGGTCTAAGATGTGTTGGCATTGTTTCAGTTTTACTTTTTCATATTTGGCCGAATATTTTTTACAATGGTTTTTTGGGTGTTGATATGTAAGTTTTCCTACTTTATGACATATGCAAATTTTATTTAACAATTACAGTTTTTTTGTGCTATCAGGTTATATCATGGCTATGATTTTGTTGCCTTCAAATTCCCTTCAAAAATCATTTTTTAAAACAACTCTAAAATTTTATTATCGAAGACTCTACCGTATTTTGCCATTGTACTTGTTCAACATTTTTGCAACGATAATTCTTGTTCCAGCAATTTCTTTCACATATTTTTATGCAAATTTTTTGGAACAAGTTAAACAAGCTTTAACATTTTCTGTCAATTTTTCAATGCTTTTTACTGAAAGTAATTATTTTGAGACTGGTTTAACTTATACCTGGTTTAAACATTATTGGTCACTTTGTGTTGAAATGCAATTTTATTTAATTGTTCCATTCATATTTTATATTAGTAAAAAATTATCATTAAAAATCAATCTTTTGATTTTTTGGCCATCATTGATTGGATTTTGTATATCCTTAATCCTTTTCATGCTTTTTAATTACGGTATTTTTGGAGCATTTTTTATTTTTACAATGCTTCCAGCAAGAATTTATGAATTTATTGGTGGAATTTTCGCTTTTCATGTTCAGGAAATTATTCAAATTTATTTTAACGATTCTAAATTGGTAATTAAATTAAAGAAAATATTTCAAAGTGTTTTCACTGTTAATTTTTTAACATTGCTTTTATTTACCATAACTTTGATTCCTGTAAAAATAAGTGATATTTATGCCATGGCATCAACAACTGTAATTACTTCAACATTAATTATTGCCATTGGAAGAAATCAGAATCAAAAGAATGAAAAAAGATATTCCATCTTAGTCAATAATATTTTTGTTTTTCTTGGGGATGCTTCGTATTCATTGTATATTTGCCATTGGATTATTGTTCATCTTTCAAAATTAATTTATCCAGATGATGAACAACGTAAATTTGATTGTAAAAAACTGTTGATTGTCACAAACATAAAGTTTTTAGATCGACAATTAGTGTTTTTAATTTGCATAATAGTTGGATTTATTGTTCATCTATGGATTGAAAAACCTTTGATTAAAGCCAGGCTTAAACCAGAAAGCTTTTTTCCTTGGCTTATTTTTGGATATTTAATAATTGGATATATTGCTTTTACAAATCAATTTACAAGGGTAAGTCTATTATGGCCATTTTTAGGGATCAATTGATTTGGAACTTTTTTAATTTTTTGGGATCTTAGAGAGCTTATCTAATTCTGTTGATAATGTTGATGCCCTCAGGGGACTTATTTCTTTTCTTGATTCACTAACTTGCGAATATCGTACCTGCCCGTTTAATAACACCATCCTTTTTTACAGCCAATATCTGACATTACAAAAGATATCTTTCACAATCAATCTAAACAATTCTGGAATGCCACAAAACGAGAAGAAATAACAAAATATATTACCCCCGATATTTCTGCTGAATTAGGTTTTCATGCATGGCAAGATCGTTGCCTAAATAATGAAATTTACATAAATAAAACAGGAACTGGAAATTTATCAGTTTTATTGATTGGAAATAGTCATGCTTTATGCATTATCCCTGGATTAGAATCTGCTTTGGCAGGAAAATATTCAAAAATAAAAAAATTTATTGTTGGAGCCCAAACCCCCTTTGAAGGCTTTAAAAATGGCATTCAATTGTCCGAACTTCGAAAAGTTGTAAAAGAAAATAAATCCGACGTAATATTTTTAATTTTTAAATATTTAAATGACATGGATGAACCTGGAAATGATGAGAATGATGAAAACGCAAAGATAAAATCAATGCAAGAAATGATTGATTTTTTATCAAAAAATACAAAATTTTTATTTATTTCTGAAATGGATTTTGAAGTTTTTGGATTTTCATCCCTAAAATGGGCCGAACAAATTTGGCGAAATGGATGGACATCTGATTATTCTGTTAAACGGAAGGTAAGAAAAATCAATAATTAATCTTAATTAAAACAATTTAAAAAACTGACATTTTTGTAGGAAATTGAAGCCGTTCATGCTGTTTCAACTCGGCGTTGGAAAGAAATAAAATGTAAAAACTGCATTTTCATAAACATGTTGGATGTCTTTTGTTCGAAGGGATTGTGTTCAGCACTTGATGAATCCCGAAAAGTTCCGTTATTAATTGATGCTCATCATTTAACAAAATTAGGTGCATATTCATTAACAAAACATTTGCAAAAGTATTTAAAAAACATGGACAAATTCATTGAAATTGTTAATAAATAATTTTACCAGGAATTTGTTTGTCGTATTTTTGATCTTTTTCCTTTCGAAATTGTTTATCCTTTTTTGTTTAAACGATGAAGCAAAAATAAAAAAACACTAAAAGACAGAAAAAACAGAGAAGACCAAAAATGATGAAAGAATATAAAAAACTATCAATTGGTCTTGTTTTTAATCGATAGCTTTACACTAAAAAACTAGATAAAATTTTTTTTTATAATTTTGGGTTTTAATATTTTATCTATCATCTTTTATTAATCAATAAATCAAAACATTCTAAAGATTATCATGTTATATCTTTTCACGTTCTGTTAAAGTTTTTAATCAAGTACCAACCACCTCATTGAAAACCACCATTAATAAAAAAATGAAATAAATGCATCTTTCTACAGAAACAAAGAATTGTAATTGTAAATTAGCTACAAAAAATCAATTATTCATCACAATTTTATTAATTTTCAGCAAGTTTACAAAATTAAAAACGAATTAATAAATGCGCAAAACGCGTTTTTCTTAACAAGATGTAATTTTTAACAATGCACCAGATATTTTTTTTCATCAACTAAAAATATTTTCAATTCTTTTTCCACTTACAATTTTTTAAATTTAAAACACACCAAATTGACGGTTGTGGTAAAAAATCAGTACAAACTTATATGTCAAATGAACGAAAAAATGAAACAAATAAAAAATGAAAAAAAGTTTTTTAATTTAAATTTTTAAAAAAGAAGCTGTTTTTGAAGTAATTTTTTCATCTCTTTCCATTTTTTTTTAAAACTCGTCGAAACGAAATTGTCTTTGCACGAAAATTTAAAAGAAGCATACTGTGTCCGTGCTGCCTCTTGCTTTTCCGCCTGCTTCTTTCCATCCTTCCCCTTTTTGCTTGTACTTTTTTGACTTTACTCTTTGCTTAATTGATGTTGTTAATTTATCTTTTTTTAACAACAGATATTTATTAATTTATCCACCACCTTTTATAGTATTTTAAAGTAACGAAACTGTTAAGAAATTGCTTTTTTGAACCATTTTTTGTTGATTTTTTTAAACTCTCATTCTTTTTTTTCCTTTTTTTGTTTACATTATATTAGGGTTGTCGTGGGGTGGCGCGCCTGGGCGCGCCCGCCCGGGCGCGCCCGGGCGCAGAGGTGTTGTCGTCCGGGCGCGCCCGATGGTTGCGCCCGGTCCAAAATCCAAATGATGGTAATTTTTTCCGAAAAATTGACAAAACAACGAATTATTTCCTAATATAATTTTCATTTTTAAGCCAAAAAACGATAAGTGGAACAATTAGCTATGTTGTCTTTAATTTTTAGCATGTGTTTCAGTATTCTCAGGATACTGTAACACATGTAATTTAAGAAATTTACGTTTTTTTATATTTCAAAATTAGTAACGACAAAAATAAGTAAATTTATGCTTATATAATGCTATTTATAGCTAAAATACCCCTTTTTGGCATTTTTATACTGTACCTATTAGTAAATTTGAATTTTAAGGTCACGGGCGCATGCGCCCAGGCGCGCCCGGGCGCGCCCGGGCGGGCGCGCCCACCTTTTTCGGAAAATCGGGCGCGCCAGCAACCCTACATTATATAGTCCCGTTTTTTACAGTCATTTCTTACTACTTCTTATTTATAACAATCATTTAATTATCTTTTACTTTCAGGTATTCAAACATGGTTGTATCAACATCAAGTAATCTTCAGAGCTCAAAATACAAATGTTTCTGGGATTTTCTTCATGTTCAAACTGGTGCTCAAATTATCGTTGCTTTGGTTCTCTTTAATTGCCTCATGTCTTTTGGTGATACCTTGAATGATAAAAAAAACTGTGGTGTTGTTGACTTGATTGTGCAATATCTTGGCATCTTTTTTCAAGCGTTGATCTTTATCGAGATACTTCGTGGAATTAGACGATCTGATGCTTTTTTGCTTCTTCCGAGTCTTCTTTGTACTGTAAGCCTTTGCCTTTTTACTACACAGTATAGTTTTTATTTACATTTTTTAGGCTTGTATGGCAGCGGTTTATGGTGTTGGAAGTTTTATTTGTCTTATTGCTGTAGATTCTAAGTCATCACTTGGTCGTCTAACCCGTTCTTCCTTGGAAGCTGCAATTGGTGAAAAAGTTACTGGTAAGCGTATTTATGCTTATATTATTCTATTTTTAAATGATAATTTTTAGTTGATGGACTTGTTTCTGCAATCGCATATAGTGCTGCTAATATGGTGATCAACATTTTCATCTTTGATATTCTTTACCGATGTTCCAAATATATCACTGAAAAATCACGTCAAGAAAGAAATGCTCATGTTCTTCCAGTTGCAGTTCAATCATCTTTTCCTCGAGTTAAAGAATCCATCGCTGCTTAAGTTAATAGAAAATCTCTATTTAAGTTTTGTTTATCGTTGTTAGCAAATGTTTTATTTTATCACTTTTGCTTTTATTTTGAATAAAATTATAAAATATTATATGGCATGAAGTCTTATCGTTGTAAAAGGTACATATAATTATCGTGTTTTGAATTGGCGTGACCAGGCAGTGATTGTTTAATTTTTCGAAAAAAGTCAAAGAGCACCATAATAACATATTATGGAAGTCTCTTTTTTGTGATTACCTTTTGTGACTTTCAGTTTTATTCAAATATTTTGCGGGTGTTGAATTATACACAATATTCCAACTCCAATGTCGGTTCTTGCAAACGTGTTCGTGTTTGAGAAAAATAACCAATTTTGAAAATCATTCAATCATCTTTACTTTATTACAGCCGCAGACGCATTTTAGTAGGGGCCGCATCTATCTTTGATGTTTTTGCATCCATTACCCATTTGTAATGGATAAAACAGTAAAGATCAAAAATAAAATGAGTTTGTACTATTTTATGTGAGCTACAAAATATTTGAATTTCGCGCCAAAAAATTTGTTCTTGCAACGATTGCGTGTTGTTTGTTCGCAGCTAAAAAAGTGGCGTCATCAAAAAAAAACTCATTTTTGGCGGACAACGGCATTCGAATATTTTTTATTCTCCTTCGATGGCAGCTTTAATTTTTCTCTCTTCTCTGTTTATCTTTGCCTCTTTTAATGATTACATTTTGTTACTTTTTATGCCCGACTTTTAAAAAAAATATTTTGTGCAAAAATATCAATCCTTGCTGATAGATTGATATTTTTGCACACCACGTTTTTTATGATATAAATTACATCGGCTTTATAAAAATATTTTGTGGGTGTTGAAGTTCACACAATATTCCCACTTTAATGTCCTGCGATCTTGTTCGTGTTTGAGAATAAACGATTTTGTAAATCATTCAATCATCTTTTTACTAATCCTCTTTCTTTTTTTCAGCTTAATCCAAAGATGTCTGATCTTTTAGATACCTTTCCTCGTGAATCTAAGCGTTCCAAATGCTTCTGGGATTTTCTTCATGTCAAAATTGCTGCACAAATTATCTGTGTTATTGCTTTACTTGTCTATGGTCTTTCTGCTGTTGGATTCTTCCTTCAACCAAAAGAAACAATCTTTGATTACTGGGATGGTGCTCGAATTATTATTGGAATTTGTGCTTTCACTGGTGTTATCCTTGGCATTCATCGATTAAATCCAGATTACTTGATTCCCTGTCTTCTTTGGATCGTAAGCATTTTTAACCCTTTTTATTCCCGTTAATATATTACTATTTTAGGCAAGTCGCGTTGGTTTCCATACAGTTTTTTCTGTTGATGCAATTCTTCGATGTTTCCCTAAATCTTCACTTGGATATCTTCGTAAATTCTTCTTCGGCTTCAAATCTTATGGTAAAACTTGTTCTTCATCTTTTATTCTTTATTAATAATTTTATCTCTTTAGATTCTGGTATTCTTCTTGGACATTTTTTCATGTTGATTCTCTACATTTTCATCTTTGATATTATTTGCAAGTGTTACAAATATGTTGATGCAAAAGCTCATGAAAAGAAAGTTATTCTTATTCATTCAACTATCAGTGATCCTTCTGCTGCTCAAGAAAAACCTTCCGTTCATATTACCGAAGAACATTTTTCTCAAGTTTAATAATATCATTTATTCATTTATTACTCAACTTTTTTTGTTATTGTTTCTTTTTTACTTTGTTCAAATTTATTACATGTTTTTCATTGTTGAGTTTTTATAAATAATTTTTTTAAATTTTTTTTGGAGGGGGCTTGGATGAAACATTTTGAGAATCATATGATAACAAAAGTTTAATGGTTTTTGTTATTCCAGCGTTCACTTTTTTTAAATATTGGAACAAGATTTTAGTCATTGTTGAGTTTCTCTTCGAAGCATCAATCGTTCTATCCATAAGACAAAGGAGTTTGGGATTTTTTCAATCTCTAAATTACAAAAGAGACAAAAATGTTAAATTTGGTTTTTATGTTATGCGCTAAATATTAATGACTTTATAAGATACAAAGTTTTATATAGTATAAGAATATTTTGAATCCATTTGTTATAGAATTTATGTTTTTTGGTATTGTTTAATTTTGTTTCTTGTGTAACACTAAATATGACACAAATACGTGATATAGAAATCAATAAAATAAAAGCCGCCTTTCTTTTGTATTATACCCTTGTTTATTGTCGCTAATTGTTGTTTACGGGGTGATTATGGAAAGGCAATCCGATCCGTGAGATTTTTGAAAAAGGCTCATAACTTTTTTGGCATGTGTATTTTTATTTTTTTTTGTAAAATTATTGCTACTGCCATTATTAAAAAAAAAGGTTTTTCAAAATTTTTGTTCATTTTCTTGATTTTCGGCCCAATCCGAAAAACGAGAAACGGGTCAGATTATTTTTTCGGATATAACGTTAGATACATTGCCGTTGGTTCATTCTTATTTTTCTGATCACTTTGTTCCATTTTATTGCTGCTGTGTTTTGAAAAGTTACAATTGATGCCATTTTCCTTGACCTGATATAAAGCTGAGAATAAGGTGATGATAAGTTGAGCATTGAGGTTTGTGAGATTAATTCGTATTATTTTTCTTTTTTAACTTTATCGATTGTATTTTTTATTCTTTTTATGTAGAGACCGGCAGCTCAAAGAAAAAAGTTCGTGAAAAAATAATTTTTTGTGTGATTTAGGTACTTTTTAACCTGATTAAGCCGAAAATAAAATCAAAAAAATTATTAAAACTCATTAAAATGCCCAAAAGAACATTTAAAAATAGTACAAAACAAAAATTTTTCGTCGAAAAAAATAAAAAAGGAACACTTTTTTGCCGTGAAAACTTTCGTGGTGCGTTCATTTTTGTCGAGAGAAAAATGTTTTTACACTTTTTTTGCAACTTTTTTTTGCTATTTTGAAGAAATTTTAGCTCTGCGTTTATTGCCACGTTTTTTCGCGCATTTTCGCGCAATTTTAGCCTAGCGTACAAGTTGTATTTTTTAAAGGGCTATCTATTGATATGTGTCGCTAAATTTATATCGATTGATACAGCGGTCAAAACGCAGAAAAACACTTAAAAATGCAAATTTTAGGTATTTGCTGCAGAAAAAACTATTTTAAAAGTTGCATATTCGGAATCAGCGTAAAAAAATACGTCTGATAGGTTAAATTATTAATCTTTAAAAAAAAGTATGCGCAATTTTGATTTTTTGATACTGTAACGAAGAAAAAAATGGAAAAAGAGAAAAGAAAAGAGTTCCCTGCCGGTCTCTATTTTTATGTTCTTTTTTTGTTGCTTTTTGGTCAAAAATGTTGAGTCAAACATGTCTTCTCTCATTTTTTGATGAAAGCTCTCTATTGCATTACAAAGGCAAAAAGAATGTTTTGAGCAAGCAATTTTGTTTATGAAAGAAAATGTTGAACCCACAACAACAGTGTCACTAAAAGATCATAGATTGGTGAAGAGCATGAAAGAATCTGTTGCAGAAATTACAGCAGTTGATGACAAGTGTGTGAACTGTGGCTCCAAGGCCTCAAAGATGATGAAATGTTAGCAAAAGAAGATAAATTTTATGGGGATTTAGCCTTTTTAAAAAAGTTATTATGATTCAAATACTCATGATGAGTCATTTGAAAAGATGGAAATTTTGCAACGTGAAGTTAAAATTTGTTTTGTTAAAAATTGCTATGAAGTTCAAATTAAATTCAAAGCTATTCTTGATACCTTTGTGCAATGCTATTGCAGAGCTTTTGTTGTTATCCTTTTCCAACTTTTGGTCTTTCAAAAATTTGTTTTCCTTGATGTTGACATGCATATTGTAACAGTAGCTCCTGATAAAACTGCCGATTATATCTATGTGTCTTTACTGTACTTTTTATTTGTTTTAAAATCTTTGTTTTATGTAAAATATTTTGGAGAAATTAGTTTAGTTAAGTACAGTTTGAGCACCGCTGTTTCAGGACATGGATAAAAATTTATTCAAATTTGAATACCTTTTGATTTTTTTTGTTGTGAACAATAATTTTTTGCATTTAAAATTGTACGGTAAATTGTAATTTTGTTGATGTTTCAAGGGTATTCAAATTTTATATTGTATGAAAGATTTATCTTTTGTAATTTCTGTCACAACACTAGCTAACCTCTTGTCTATTTTTCGCCACTTTTACATGTATCAGCATTTTTTTCTGGCGGGACTGTAGAGAAAGAGATTACTCATCACAGACGTTCTCTCTCTTTCCTTATGTATCCGCCCCTTCTTTTCTCCTCTTTCATTCTCTTTACTCATTTCATAAACAAATCGACATGATCGTTTCTCTCTCTCTCTCTACACCAAAGCAGAGTCAAATTATATTCAGTTTATGCGTTTTACAATTTTTTTGCGCTTTTTTTTGTTCTTCCAATCTTTTTATACTTTCTTAGCCTCCATTTTTAGATATTCAAACATGTCTTCATCAACTAATCTTCTTCAAAGTTCAAAATACAAATGTTTCTGGGATTTTCTTCATGTTCAAACTGGTGCTCAAATTATCGTTGCTTTGGTTCTCTTTTATTGCGGCATCTCTCTCTTTGATCTCATCGTTTATGAAAAAATAAGTGGCATTTTCTTTTATAAAGAAATAAGTGTCATTTTATTGGCTGTGCAATATTAACAAAATATAAGTAAATTTACTTATATTTTGTCAAGCGCTTTTCTTTGGTACCGTACTTCTTGGAATTCGACAATCTAATGTTGAATGGTTTATTCCGAGTCTCTTTCATACTGTAAGCCTTTTTTTATCACTAGATATTAAATATTTTTTGATATACTCTAATATTTAGGCTTATTGGGGTGTCTGTTATGGTGCTGGAAGTATTCTTTATCTTTTTGCTGCAAATTTAAAGTCATCACTTGGACGTCTAGCCCGTTATATTCTTGAAGCATTCTTTGTTGAAGTTACTGGTAAGTGTATACTCTTGTTTTATTCTCTTATTTTATAATGATATTTAGATGATGTTCTTGTTGCTGGAATCGTTTTTAATGCTGCTAAAATGGTTATTGCTCTTTTCTTCTTTGATATTCTTTACCGATGTTCCAAATATCTCACTGAAAAATCACGTCAAGAAAGAAAGACTTGGGCTCGTCCAGTTGCAGTTCAATGGTCTTTTCCACAAGTTGAAAAATCCATCTTTGCTTAAAATAAAATCTGCCTCTTTGTGTTGTTAAAAACCGTATGTAACTTTATCATTTGTATTTTAATTTTATAATCGGATTGAATAAAAGCTTTAAAAGTCTGTGTTTTTGTTGTTACAGACCTTTATCATAGATGGGTATGGCAAGACAACCAGTTGTCTATTTTCTTATGATGATTATTTGTTCGAAGTACTCATATTAGTTTTAACAATCACTTCATATGAAGTACTGTAATTAGAAATCATTTCACGTTTTATTATTATAAATTTAATGAAATTCGTTAAATTATAAATACAAAATTATTTGTCCATTTAATATTAAAAATTATTTCGTCTATTTAAAACATTTAATAATCAATTTTCTTCTTCTGCATCTTCCCTTTTGATTACTCCTTCACAATGGAGTAATGTTTCAGGAGCAACGATGCAAAAGGGTGAAGGTTTACAATCCAGAATTTTGAATTCCACAGTTTTTGATCCAACTGTAATAGAGATTATATCACCTTTATGAATTGGTCGATATGTGTTAAAAAAATATGGTTTAAGAAAAACTTCAAAAATATTTTCTTCAATGCCTTGAATGGTGTCTAAAATTGGAAGGATTCGAACATTTGTGCCATATTTGATTTCGGGAATTTTAGTAATGCTGAAATAAAAAAAAGACTTATAGAAATTTGAATAATTTATGTCCATCAAAATTACTGTAGATATTGTACCTGTAAAAACTTTATCTCAAAAATATCTGATTTACTAACTTTACTAACTTTCTAAAATTCACTTACGTTACTGTATCACCAATATTAACTCCAAGGTTTTGTTGAACATATTTATTCATGAAAATTTTATCATTTCGACAACCTTCATCCGGTAATACTATGCAAACAGTATCCTTTTTTCCTTTCAAGAAAATTGTTTCATTGGAAGAAATTCCAAGTTCACCCATTTTTGACTTAAAAAATAATTAATTTAGCATCAAAAAAATAAACCCAAGTTAAAACATACTGTAGAAATTTTAATGACAGAATTTTCATCGCTGTCAAAATTTTCAGCTATCAATTCGTTAGTTTCAGGCATAATTAATTAAATATTTTTTAAACAAAATATCCTCAAAAAATAGAAAAATGTTTTAAAAAATTCTTCTTTGTTGATACAAAAATTTAATGAAATGGTCAAAAACATTGTTGTTTCTTTTCCTTTTAAATATTTTTATCAGAACAACATAAACAAATCTCCATAAATTTGTTTTGTCAAATTTTACTTCCTTCCAAAACAAGTTTTTTTTGCGCAGGAAATACCCTTTGAAAAAAGGTCAAAAATAACAACAAACATTTTTCGTAACATTTTTATCAAAAATTCTCAGCTGAAAAATTTTTTTGAATACGTGTTCTAGTTAAAGAGAATTTGTTTGGAAAAATCAAAGAAGCCTCCAAAAAAGATGCAAATTACTGATTCTTGAAAATTCTCAAGAATCTTAATGAAAATTAGCACCTGTTTTTTTTTGTTAAAAAAACAAAGTTTACCTTCATGCTGATGTGTTACCTCCAAATTTGTGATTTCTGTGCCACACATTTTTTAAATTGTATTTGACTAAACAATCTATGAAATGACGAAATAATAAATATTCAACAAACAAGATGATACATGTTGTCAAAAGTTGTAGGATAGATCGAATAAAAATTCTTTTATTAATTTAATCTGACAGTTATAACAAAATCTACTGAAATCGTTGTAGACGAATCAAAAGAATTTTTAAGCAAATGAATGACAGAATAATTAATAAACCATTTTTTCATACATTTATTATTCATTATAAGTTGCCTTTTAAAAAATTGAAGGTTTTATTTTCTTGGGAATGGACTTTCCAGTAATATGGAAATTCGAAGGAATTTTCTCATAAGAAAAAGACATGACTACAAAAATAAACTTCCTTTTTCATTATTAAAAACACGGCACTTTGATTCTGTTTTATTTTACTCCAACGTAATGTCGAGTGACACATTTACGGAGACATTAAAAATTGTTACTTATGTTGTATCATACAGTAGCCGAACTGTCGAACTTTCTGTTGCTTTTTTTCTTACATGTCAATTTTTTAAACCAAACTCAAATTATAAATCTGCATATTTTGTGATTTTAAATATTGGATATATTGTTGATTTGCTTGTTGGAATTCATGGAGTAATTCCATTGCCAATGGAATGGTTTTCGTATACTGTAGTAATGCATAATTGGCATAATACTTATTTTTTAACAATTTGGAATACTGTACTTTGCTTGAATCGATGCACGGCAATGGCATTTTTCTCTAGACATGAAAAGGTTCGTATTTTAAAATTTGCATAATTGCGGTATTATTTAAATAATTATTCATAATTGCTTTAAAATACGGATCTAATTTATTTAAGCCAACAGTACCATAAAATTTGCATAAATTTCATACTTGTTGTAGATCTGGACCCCAACTTTTATGTTTTTTGTCGTCATTTTGATGCTAATTTTTCCTTTTATTATCGATGGATACAATGTCTTCTCCACTGAGTGTTCCCCTTTTGATCTTATTGAATGTGCCGCCTTCAGGGGAAATTATTATTTCAAAGGTTCAATTGTAAATGCTATATCCGATATAATCCTTATCACTTTTATTCTATTTTCAATTTTTTGGTCAAAGAAAACCGACAAATCTCAAGTTCATTCTCTTCATGCCAAAATTGAAAGGCGACTAATTTATCAAGCAATTTTTTCTTCACTTTTTCAATTCATTTATTGTGTTCTAAATTTTGTATCTTCAATTGTTGTTGAAAAAGATACTTTATACGTTTTGGCATGTGCCGCAACAATTGGATATCATCTACAACATTATGCTGTTATGTTGACACATTTCATCTTTTCATCAACTTTTAAAATGGCATATTTAAATTTTTATCATTTATCATTTTTATCAAGAAATGGAAGAAAAGTTCAAATTCCTGCTGCTTCAAAGGCGGCTTTGACGACAAAAGCTTCAGATGCTCGAAATACTGTATAATTAATAATTATTAAAATAATTACTTTTGTGTATTTGAATATTTAATTAGTTGAAAATTAATGTTCCTATAAATTCATGCATACTTAAAACATTAATTTTATACAATCTCTTAAAATGTCACATTCAAGTGTTACAGTATTTTTTCACATCTACAAACTACAAATTTTTAGTTTGTAGATTGTAGATTTACATTTTTAATAACATCAAAGGTGTGAGAAAACAAAATACAAATTTATAAATTTATATGTTTTCTTTCCAAAAATGGATCACAATTATGCGTTCCTGGAAGGCAGCTGCCTTTTAGCTCTCGTTCTCTTATTTTTTGTCATTTTGTGATTAGATTTAAATAAAAGACTTTTTTCCTATTTTGTTGTTATGGACAAAACCTTATTGATTTTTTGAAAAATATTTCACTCTCTTTTTTCTAATTTTTTCACTTTGAACAATAAATTCTGTTGTCACAAAATCCGTTTGTGCACAGTAATTAAAAAAAATCTTGCGAAAAGGAATGTAACACTTTTTGTTCAAAAAGAGCTTCTTTCTTTCTTCTTTTTTTGGGCCAAAATTTTTTTTGGATTTTGCAACCCAAAGATAATTTTTTCTTTTTATAAAAAAATTTGTTTGAACAGATTTCAGTCTCAGATTTTTGATTAACTTTTTTAATTTGTTGCATTCCTTTTTAGATATTCAAACAATTTCTTCTTCTACTCTCAAATATGGCTGCAAATGATCAATCTGATAACAATTTCACATTTCAAGAACCATATCCACAAAGTTTTTCTCTTCCACTTCCAATCATCAAATATTTAATTGATCATTCAACTCCAACAGTTTGGAAAAAGCTCATCAAAACATGCAAATATTTTTATCCAAAGAAATTAGCATATCCAATCTCCCGTATCAAAGCTGTCAATAAATTTAAATGGGATGCAGATGGAGAAATTTTTGATCCAGCAAAAATTACCCCGAAAATTTGGTTACATGATTCCGTGGTGATTTATTCTCTTGATGTTTATAATTATTATAATAGTTTTATTTCTACCTTGATTCCAATGATTAAAGTCAATGATATCCGAAGTATTGATATTTTTCATCAACAATTTTCATGGGAAGAATATCAATTTTTTACTTCATCTCCGAAATTTGAACGATTACATGCTTTTGATTGCAGCATCAAATATTCTGATGATTCATTTGTTACTTTTGATAAACTTCTTGAAAATCTTCCATCTTTAAAATATTTTAAAATGTAAGTTTTCTTTATTGAGTATTTATTGATAACCATCTTTTTCTAGTGAATCTCCTGGTAATAAAATGTTCAAGCCTGATACAATCAAGAAAATGGTGCCAATTATATCAAATTTCAAAACAGAACCATTTATTTCATTCCACAATCTTCCAGAAACTTGTAACTTTTCTGATTTTATTGATTTTGTTATGGTAAGTTATTACATAAATATTAGTTGTTTAAAAGTGAATGGTAATGTTAGATCTTAATGACTTCCTTTTTTTAGAAGAATGAAACCGTGAATATTAGTGTTTCTTTTTCATCTTTTATTTTATCATTTTATGGCGGAGGTGAAAAATGTGAAACTTTGATGAGTACAATTTTGGCAAATCCTCCGAAAAGAATTCCATTAATTCATCTTGGACCAAATCTACTTCCTTCATATAGAGAATATCAGAAATTGTATAAAGCAAGAAATGCTTAATTTTTTAATTTTTGTACACATCTTTTTATTCATTGTTGTTTGTTGTTTTCGAATAAATTTATTGTTTTATAATTACCTTTTTTAAACGATTTTATTTGTCACAAAAATTTTTTGTGAAAGAAAGAACATAAAATGATTAAATTTCGCCAAATATGTTTTTATTTTGTGATGTGTTAAAAAGCATACATAATTTTACCATGTTGCATTCTTAAAAGCTACCGTAATCATCATATTAATCATAGTAAATTTTAAAAAAATTAATTATTCGTCAACATTTTATTAATTTTCAGCTTGTCTACAAAATTAAAAACAAATTAATAAGTGTCCAAAACGCTTTTCTCTGTAACAAATTATAATTTCGTGACAAAGAAACGAAATAATGTTACAAATAAAAAATGAAAAAAAGCTTAGTTTTTTAAATTTTATTTTTTACATTTTAAAAAAAGAAGCTATTTTTGAAATCATTTTTTCATCCTTCTGCGAAAAAACCTTTCCATTTTCAAAAACCTCATCGAAACAAAATTGTCTTTGCACGAAAACTTAAAGAAGCATACGGTCATGCTGCTCCCTCTTGCTTTTCCGCCTGCTTCTTTTCATCCTTCTCCTTTTTGCTTGTACTTTTTTGACATTACTCTTTGCTTAATTGTTGTTATTAATTTATCTTTTTTTAACAATGGATATTTTTATAATTTTTCCATCACCTTTTTAGCATTTAAACTAACGACATTGTTAAGAGATTGTTTTTTTAATTCGTTATTTTGTTGACTTTTTTGCATTTTATGCTCTGAAGAGCCTCTGATTCTTTAAACATTTTTTGTTAACCTTGTAAATTTCCGCGTTTTAGAAGCATTATTTGATGTTTATTAGTTAGATAATCATCTAATTATCGTTTACACATGATTTTCAGGTATTCAAACATGGTTGTATCAACATCAAGTAATCTTCAAAGCTCAAAATACAAATGTTTCTGGGAATTTCTTCATGTTCAAACTGGTTCTCAAATTATCGTTGCTTTGGTTCTCTTTCATTGCTGCTTGACTTTCATTGATACCTTCTCCATTCAAGAGAAAAACTTTATTTCTTTGGGCTTGGCTTATATAGTTATCCTTGTTGAAGCGCTTTTCTTTGGTCCAGTACTTCTTGGAATTAGACTATCTGATGCTGAATACTTTTCTTCGAGTCTCTTCTATACTGTAAGCCTTTTTCTTTTACTACTCAACTTAATTTTTATATAAAATACAATTTGTAGGGATATTGGGCTGTGGTTTCTGGTATTGGAAGTATTATTTGTCTTATTGCTGCAGATTCTAAGTCATCACTTGGTCGTCTAGCTCGTGCTATCTGTAAACCAGCATTAGGTAACAAAATTACTGGTAAGTGTACACGCTTATTCTATTCTCTTATTTTATAATCGTATTTAGATGATGTTCTTGTTGCTGGAATCGTTTTTAATGCTGCTAAAATGGTTATTGCTCTTTTCTTCTTTGATATTCTTTACCGTTGTTCTAAATATCTCACTGAAAAGGCACGTCAAGAAAGAAATGCTCATGTTCTTCCAGTTGCAGTTCAATGATCTTTTCCTCGAGTTGTAAAATCCATCGTTGCTTAGGTTAATAGAAAATCTCTCTCTTTAAGTTTTTGTTTCTCGTTGTAAGCAAATGTTTTATTTTATCACTATTGCGTTTATTTTTGAATAAAATTATATAATATTTTATGTCATGAAGGATTATCGTTGTTGTTGAAGGTACATATCATTATCGTGTATAAAGTTGGCATGTTATTTGTTTTTGAAAATCCGTTAAAAGCGACATCATTTTGTCATTGAACATTTAATTTTGAAGCTGCTGCTTTTTTATCCTAACACACTGTTCATAGCTTTCCACAATATTTTTTCGTTGCTGAAATATCTCGATCATTACTTTGTTAGCTACAGAAATATTTGAATTTTGCGCCAAAAAATGTGTACTTGAAACGATTGCGGGTTGTTTGTTTGAAGCAAAAATAGCGCCATAAAAAAGAACCCATTTTTGGCGGACGACGGCATTCGACTATTTTTTTCTCCTTCATCGATGGCAAAAGCTTTAATTTTTCTCTCTTCTCTATTTATCTTCGCCTCCTTTTGTGATTACCTTTTTATTACTTTTTATGCCCGACTTTTTAAATTAAAATTTTTTATATCACTGATGAAAACTTATCTCCGAAATTGTTATGTAAATAGATTGCTATTTTTGCGTTCCACTTTTTACATACATAAATTATATCCGTTATATGAAAATGTTTTGCGGTTGGTGAAGTTCACACAATATTCCAATTTCATTGTCGGTTCTTGCAAGCTTGTTCATGTTTGAGAATACCCCATTGTGTGAATCATTCAATCATTTTTCGACGCCGGAGCCTCCATTTTGGTAAAATCTGTAACACTGTTTGCAATGCACATAATTTTTCACTTTTTTGTAACTTATTACCAATTTTAGTATCGTGATTTAATTCAAAGATTTTCTTACAATTTTCCCCTTTTTGTTATAGACAAAACCTTGTTGATTTTGCCACAAAATCTATTTGTCTTTCAATTTTTTGTTTGTACCTTTTGTTCATTTTTTGACGAAATAAAAAAATTATAATTATTTTAATTTAAAGTTATTTCATTTAGGTATAACCTTGCTCTATCAACTCTCAAATATGGCTTCCAATGATCAATTACCTTTGAATGAAATGTATACTTTTCAAGAACCATATCCACAAAGTTTTTCGCTTCCATTACCAATCATCAAGTATTTGATCGATCATTCAACTCCAGCAGTATGGAAAAAGCTCATCAAAACATGCAAATATTTTTATCCCAAGAATCCAGTATATCCAGTCCATAGTATCAAAGCTGTCAAAGGATACAAATGGGATGCAGATGGAGAAGTATTTGATCCAACAAAATTTGCTCCAAAAATTTGGTTATATGATTCTGTTGTGATTAATACCCATGATTATAAATTCTATTTTGATAAGCCATCTATTTCTTCTTTGATTCCAATGGTTACTGTAAATGATATCCGAAATATTGAAATTTTTTTTCAAGATTTGTCATGGGAAGATTATCAATTTCTTACTTCATCTCAAAAATTTGAACGCTTGCATCTTTTTTATTGTAAAATTAATTATTCTGATGATTCATTGGTTACCTTTGATAAACTTCTTGAAAATCTTCCGTCTCTTAAATATTTTCAAATGTAAGTTTTCTTTTTTTAATTGATTTGTTATATAAAAATTAACATTTTTCAGGCGATGTAGAGATATTTCTAAAATGTTCAAGCCTGATACTGTCAAGAAAATGGTACCCATTTTATCAAATTTCAAAACATCGCCATTCATTTCATTCAATGATCTTCCAAAAACTTGTAACTTTTCTGAATTTATTGATTTTATTATGGTTAGTTGCATTCTTTTAGCGTTAATAATCTAAATTTTGTTATTTTTCAGATTAATGAAACCGTGAATATTGGTGTCTCTTTTTCTGCTTTTGGATTATCATTTGGTGGTGGAAAAGAAAAATGTGAAACTTTAATTAATACAATTTTGGCAAATCCTCCAAAAAGAATTCCAAACATTGATCTTCTTCCATATTGTTTCCCTGGATATAAAGAATATCAAAAATTGTATAAAGAAAGAAATGCTTAATTTGTTCAATTTTCGTACATGCTTTTTATTCCTTGTTGTTTTTTGTTTTGAAATAAATTTATGTACTGGTTTTTTTAAAGATTTTTATCGTAATAAGCTTTTTATGATCTTCAAGATTTTCTGTTTTTGATAAGTTGAAAAGCACACCCAATTTTTTTAGGTAACCTGTTAAGAAACGTTTTCCAACATACAAATGTAGTTTTTCGATGTCCTCTTTAAATAAAAAGAACAAGGAAAAAATAATTAATATTTATAGAGTACCAATTTTTGTTGAATGTTTTTGTGTGTTAAAAAATTCAGCTTGCCAGAATTATTTTATTTTTAAAAAATGTTTTTAGCAAGTTAAATTTTTTCGTTGTCAGCAAAAATAGTTTAGGTTTTACATAGTATTTTTATTAAATACAAAAAGCACATATGTATTTTTATTCAAATTGTGTACAACAATAACTACTTGATGCAACATGATCTGCACTAACAATGGTACTAAGATATTGACAATTATTTGATGGAGTAAAAGCTTGTCCCTCTTCAATCAGAGCTTGTCCATTTCGATAAAAAATTCGAGAATTTGGAACATAATAATCATCTTGAAGATCAGGATTATGAGTGTGTACGGTCATCTCAAAGAAACCTTTAAAATTATCACTAACTGGAATGAACCCTGAGGTGATGGGTCTGGCAGCGCTTGATTTTCTGAAAAATGATGTTATAAACTAGAATGCCTCATAAATATGCAAATTAACTCAAAAAATTTGCATATTAGTAAATACATATTTTCAATCTGAAATAAATTAGCATCCTCAAAAAGTCCTTACCCAAAAGTTGTAACTTTATAATTATTAAAATCATATTCGACTGTTAGCCCCTCATTTCCATGGAAGCTTGCTTTGAAAGAAAGACTTTCATTTTCAAAAGTATAATTAACTTGGGATGTTGCAAAAATGAAATAATCATCTGTGACATCATAAATAGTTGTTCGAGATTTAAAAGCTTTGCAATTGGAGGTGGTTTTTGGGGCCGGGGCTGGCTTGAATGAAGTACAACAAATTGTTTCATTTCCGATATCTGGAATGGAAAAAAAGTTAAAGTAAATAAGCAAAAAATAATAGTTTTTGAATAATAAGATCTGAAAAATCCTTGGCACGATCTATTTCAACTTTGTAGTAAGAATCGGCAATTTCATCAAGGACATTTTCTTAATTTTAATATTTGAAGTAATTATTCAAATTTTTAAAAGGCATTAAAGTGCCAAAAGTTGCGAAAAAATGCCATGGCATGTTCATTCACTGTGTCATATTCATGAAAGATTCAAGTGCCTTTCTCAGATTTAACCCATCCTAATTATAAACGGATTTATAAAATCTCCAAAAAGAGGCAAATATAGCATGCCATGGCATGACTTGAAAATTTTTATGCAAAATTTTAGCATCCCCAACTCCCAACAAAGATAATGATAGTTACTTACGTTTTCTTTGAAAGCATGGAGTTTCAGTTGTGAACAAAGCTCCATCAATTAAATTAATATTTCCTTCATCAACAAATCCAACAAAAATCATTTGAGAATTCCCAGAATCTGGATAATCTGGGCTATGGGCATGAAAGTAGAAAGTTGTATTTCCAATTGGAAATTTATTTGAAGAACCATTTGGACAAAAATAACTGTCATTAAAAGCAAAGCAAAGATAATCAATTGAATATTTGCCAATAAATGTTACATTAAGATTGTCATAAGAAATTGAAGTTTGTCCATTGGCATCTTCGGTTAAATTAATATTGACCGAAATATTTGTCTCTGAATTTGAATGAAAATATACGGACGTTTTTAAAGAAATTTGTTCACATTTTTGTGGGGAAGAATTTTCAGCAAAAACTCCAAAATTAGATAAAATTAAAAAAGCAACCAAAAAAATTACAAGGTTCATTTTTGTACAAAATTGATTATAAATAATGCTTTAAATCATTTTTGCTCGAGTTTTTGTACACCTGATATGATGACAAATAAAGGGAGGAAAAAAAGGTGTGTAGTTGGTGCATGTTTAGTTTGATCATTTTTGTTGTTTAAAAATGATAAAAGCAACAATTTTCATCTAAACTTTAAATATCACTGAAAGAAATGAAATCATTAAAATAGTTAAAAATGGGAAAAAAGGTTAAAGGTCAAAGTATGCTTTTTTGGTTAACAATTTTTGAAAAGCTCGGTATGATTTAACATTAAAACCATTCAAAAAGTTGCTTGCAATATTTTTAATTTAAAATAATATATTTTTGTAACATTTCTTTTTAAAACAATACAAATAACAACCAACAGTAATATCAACATTAATCATATTTTAAAATGAAACACAGGTTTTGATCTTGCAGCTCGACCCTTCACAAAATGACTGGCACATTAATAATTATTATGAAATCAAGTTTTAAAAAAATATATCAATTTTGATTTAAAATTATAAAATATTCAAAAGAGTACATACCTTATATAGTGGTCATTTAAAATCAGTTTTTCTACAGATATTGATTTGAATTATCTGAGAAATTTAAGAGAGAGTCTGTGAGATTCGTTAAAACGGGGTGCACAAGATTTTTTAGAATTTGGTTTTTTGTTAATAAATCGACTAAATAGGTTGTAAAAAGACGATTTTGAAAATATAAGGCTCATCTGGTGTGTAGTTTTCGTATAGGAGTAATTCAAAGTTACATGTGTGCAGAAAATAAGAAAATTCGGCATATTTTTTGTAATAAAGTTAAAAATGTGATACTCCGCATTTATACTAAGTCGAACATGGGCTATTTAATGGTATATAGAACATAATTTTCCGATGACGAAATCGGGCCCAAAATTTACTTTTAAATATTTGAGCTTAGATATCGTCACCAAATATTTGCCGGCCGGACCAAATAAACATCCCACAATGTTGCCCAACATGTCTAGTTTATTTGTGTAAAGTTTCAGCCAAATCCAGCAACCCCTTTTTTGTAGACTGTAAATCAAAGTTGCTGACCCAATATCTCCAACATCATGTGACCCACATAAGTTATGAAATAGGTTACGGAATGACTTCCGGTGACTTGTATTATGAAATACTATACTTATAAGTCATTCCGGGTGAGTTTCATGACATTTGGACATGATTTCGAAATATGCCATCAATATGAAATTTCGCAATTTAGCAACAAAATATGTCAAAGAGAAAATCGATGTAATTTGAGTTTTTGGTTAAAAATAAAAAAAGTTAATGCTTTTAAAACATGGAATAGGTGCAATTTAAGCAATTAGAAGCAATGAACACTGATATATAGGTCATTTTTTATTTTTCCGGTCATGTTGAAATTTACCCTATTTTTGATAATTTTTTGAGGTATAAAAACTGTATGATATATCATTCTTATCAACTTTTTTTGCCGTTACCGATCAAATATAAAATGTTTAGAATTAGTAAGTAAAATTTCAACACCTGGGAATACCCACTTATTATTTCGGGTCATTGTAAAAATCAAGGTATTTTTCGCGTATAAATTTTCTCTAAAATCCATGTTTTTTTACCAAAAAAGAGGTAAAAACAATTTTTTTGAACTCAGTGAGAGTATTTCGTATTATTAAACAGTAAAAGGAAACCAATCGATAAAAAATCAATAATCCGAAATTTCGAAAAAATCGAAATTTTCAAAAAATTTGCATAAGTATCAAATTTGTTCCAGAATGATTTTACTAGCAATATTTATCATAAAAATTAATTATGAGACTTTTTGAACCTTTTTGAAAGTAAAAAACATGGATTTTAGAGAAAATTTATACGCGAAAAATACCTTGATTTTTACAATGACCCGAAATAATAAGTGGGTATTCCCAGGTGTTGAAATTTTACTTACTAATTCTAAACATTTTATATTTGATCGGTAACGGCAAAAAAAGTTGATAAGAATGATATATCATACAGTTTTTATACCTCAAAAAATTATCAAAAATAGGGTAAATTTCAACATGACCGGAAAAATAAAAAATGACCTATATATCAGTGTTCATTGCTTCTAATTGCTTAAATTGCACCTATTCCATGTTTTAAAAGCATTAACTTTTTTTATTTTTAACCAAAAACTCAAATTACATCGATTTTCTCTTTGACATATTTTGTTGCTAAATTGCGAAATTTCATATTGATGGCATATTTCGAAATCATGTCCAAATGTCATGAAACTCACCCGGAATGACTTATAAGTATAGTATTTCATAATACAAGTCACCGGAAGTCATTCCGTAACCTATTTCATAACTTATGTGGGTCACATGATGTTGGAGATATTGGGTCAGCAACTTTGATTTACAGTCTACAAAAAAGGGGTTGCTGGATTTGGCTGAAACTTTACACAAATAAACTAGACATGTTGGGCAACATTGTGGGATGTTTATTTGGTCCGGCCGGCAAATATTTGGTGACGATATCTAAGCTCAAATATTTAAAAGTAAATTTTGGGCCCGATTTCGTCATCGGAAAATTATGTTCTATATACCATTAAATAGCCCATGTTCGACTTAGTATAAATGCGGAGTATCACATTTTTAACTTTATTACAAAAAATATGCCGAATTTTCTTATTTTCTGCACACATGTAACTTTGAATTACTCCTATACGAAAACTACACACCAGATGAGCCTTATATTTTCAAAATCGTCTTTTTACAACCTATTTAGTCGATTTATTAACAAAAAACCAAATTCTTAAAAATCTTGTGCGCATCATTTCTAAAAATTGCAAATTTTCTGACAGACTCTCTCTTAAAAAAAGAAAACTAAAATTAAAAAGTTGTGTCAAAAGCTGTCAAAGAAAAATGGTGTTTCACAATGTTGCCTTTTTTAAATAAAGAATTGGCAAAGATGAAAAAGAACTAAAAAGTAATGTTGTGGCGCAAAAAAACACACATTTGTGTCGAAATTTTTCTAACTATTTGTAAGGATGGATGGTGCTCTTGCCAGCGCCGTAACTTGGGGGAAATTGAGGAGGGGGAAAACGGAAAAAAAAAAAAAAAAAAAAAAAAAAAAAAAGCTACCTGTGGAACTTTGTCATTCGTCACATTTCACGTTGGAATCAAACAGGTCTTCGAATATTTTCCGTTCGAGAGCACTTTACAGAAAATAGTAGAGAGAATTTAAATTAATTTTAAACAACTTTTGTGAGATAACTAGATAGTTTCATGCTTTTTTATTTACATATTCTGAATCAGCGTAAAAAACTGAGTCGAGTAATAGAGAGTTTTTTTTAAATATCTGAATGTAAAGCAAAATCGATTTTGCATGTGAATTTCTCGTGCACTTTTTCTCCTTTTCTTTTTTGGCAAATTGTTTCTTGAGCTTTTTTGCTCGATGAATTTCTAATCTAGCGATGAATATATATTTTTTCCCTTTAATTGATTACTAATTAAACAAATCGTGTTTATTTAAACTTCAAGAACCATTAGATGATGTTGCTGCTGAATGTATGAAGTAAGTTTTTGTATTATTTTATATTGTAAGCTTTAAAATGTTAAATTTCAGATTACTCGATTCAAAAAAATCAAAAGTTGGATTTGAAGATTTGGTTCGACTCATCTCGTCTTTAAGAAGAAGATGTTAATAACAACGGTGTGAATTGTTGTCTCTTTCTTCAACTAATTTTTCATCATCATCAACAACAAGAATGGTTCATCAACTCTCGTTTATTATCATTTTCGTCTTGGTTGCTGTCAATTGTATATTTCTGCTGCTCCTACAGATGCTAAATTAAATTCATCAACTAAAACAACCAAACCTGCAACCATCTCAACTACTATTCCCCCAAAAATAACTGAAACTACAAGTGGTCCTGATGCTGATGCAGCTACTACAACTGCTGTTGATGTTACCACTTCAGATCTCACTCGAACAACAACAAATGATGATCAAATATTATTACGGTTCCTGATTTTGCTTTCTTTGCTGCTGCTATGGTAATTCAAATGCATGTTTGATGTGCAAAATAAAGATAATTGATTGTAAATATCAACTTATATTTGTTTTTCTTCTTGTTTGTAAGATATGTAAATATATTTTTTTATATAGTTAACGTTTATACAGTTTTGTTTAAGTAGTTATTTTAATTAAGAATGTTTTTTAAGAACTTATTTGAGTATTTAAACCAAATGTTGTTATACAAAGTTTCATCGAAAGTTCTCAACAGCTGTGCGAGGTGCAGCATCATGTTTTGGTACTTTTAGGGTTAATAAAAACTGTATCGTTGAGCATTTAATATTTTCATATTGATTTGTCATCGGTTTACTCAACATCATCAGCAACATTTACAAATTGCTGTTTTTGTGCACGAGAAATTCACATGCAAAATCGATTTTGCTTTACACTCAGATATTTAAAAAAAACTCTCTATTACTCGACTCAGTTTTTTACGCTGATTCAGAATATGTAAATAAAAAAGCATGAAAATATCTAGTTATCTCAAAAAAGTTGTTTAAAATTAATTTAAATTCTCTCTACTATTTTCTGTAAAGTGCTCTCGAACGGAAAATATTTGAAGACTCAAAAAGGCAGGAAGTGATTCCAACGTGATTTTGCCAAAAAACCAAAAAAATCCGGAAAAATTAACGTATAGCTATACGTGGATTTTTTTTCGACTTTCGCTTGAGAGGGGGGGGGGGGGGGGGGGGGAATTCCCCCTTCCCCCCCCCCCCCCCCCCAAGTTGCGGCCCTGGCTCTTGCTATTAAAAATAACAACAATTTTAAAAAAAGACATACGACTTTTTCCAAAAATGTTTCACCGCCACCAAATTGCTGTCTAAAAATTTTTCTATTTCGAAAAAACAAATTTTTTTTTCGAAGAAGAAAAAATTTGTCTATTTTCTTTAGTCTACTTTTTTTACTTTGAATTTTTGCAATTTTTTTTATAAAATTTGTGATTGATCTGTAATAAATTGAAGGAACACTTAAAGTTTTAAAGTATTCTAAAAAATGTAACATTAATACAATGCATGCAAATCCAACACTCATTTTTTAAAATCAAAGAGCTTAAAAAATTAAAATGTCATCAATGTTTTCAAATATTTATTACGGGTTTTGCAATGAAGTTTACAAAACCTTATTAATAAAGTGTTGGGTACTTGACATATCAAAATTTGAGAAAAGATTAAAGTTTGTCATACTCTCACTGAAATTCATCACTTTCTAAAACTGCAGTAGATAATGAAATGTCCAAAACAGTAAAAAAGCAAAAAACTTGTTAAAAATATTTTTATTCAAAATGCACAAATAATTTTTATCAAATTATCATTTACAAAGAAAATTTTATCGATGCTTTTAGAGATGGTTATTTTCCTTCAACAAAATCTTGACGAAGTCCATCTGGATGAGGTGTATGACGAATTGGAGCATCCAAGAAATCACTGTATCCACTTGCACCAGAGTCATCTGCAGACGATAAAGAAAATGCATCTTCAAGGGTATCATCATCAGCAAAATCATTTAAACCATATGCAATTTCACGAATACCATACTAAAAAAATCAAAAATTTGCATAATATAAATCACTTTGAAGTTATAACAAAAATGACTAAAGCTTACATCATTCTTATCCTCTTCCGATGTGAAGGATGATGTAACAGATTCCAAAGTTGAGAATGAATTCATTGATGTAATATCTCGAGAAGCTTTTTGTGGAACTGAAATTGTACCCTTTTCACCATCTTCAATCCATTTAACAATATCATCTTGTGAAATATTACCACTACCCTAAAAATTTGCATATGGTTATTAAAAAGTCCAATACTTCCAAGAATGTGCAAAACTTACATTATCATCTGGCAAAAATGGATAATCATCTTCAGTTAAATCATTTGCTTCAAGATATGCTCGATAAATTTCATATGCATTTTCAGTGGTTAACATATGAATTCCTGCAGAAGCAGCTAATTCATCTGCCATTGCATTCAACAATGATGGATTGGATCCAGCATCTTCACCTCCATCAGTCCTTCCTTCACCATCATTCATATATTCAGCATTACTATTACCAGCAAAATTTCTTGTTCCACTGTTAATCGTTTCAGATGGAAATGAAACATCTGATTCACTATCAGGGGAAGGACCAATTGGAATTGCTTCAATCGTCATTTCAGGGGATCTAAAAATGTTGATTGGATAGGATTTTGTTTGTGATAAATTTTTTTGTTAAATTAAAGATATGCAAATTTTTTGCATATCTCAGATTACAAAAAGATTAAAACCTACCGATACATATATCGTGAATCATCACCATAAAGTAAAGGACCATGTGAAAAATCAAGTTTTATTGAAGTAATCATATAATTTGGATTTGTCGGATCCATTGCTGCTCGGATTGTTGAAGAAATTCGAGATTTTACAAGTTTTGTATCATCTGCATGAGCATTTTTTAAATTTACAGCACACTAAAAAAAGAACAAGGAAGGATTAATTGTTATCAATTTTAGTTTTTTAATTTTTTTAGATTTTTACAAAAATGGATCAAAAAGGAGCAAATGGTTAAATGCATTTTTTAAATTAAAATTTTTTGGTTTTTTCGGAAATGGCATTCCCTGATGATCAGGCAAAATTATTTTTCAAAACATCTTGTTAGAAATAAAGATAAACCGTTCTACTGTTGTGTTTTTTTTAACTTTTGGTGATGTGAAATTGTAAAAGTTAGCAGTAATAAACCTTACTCCAGCTAGAGCTCCAGGAAGTTCTGTTCGGCTTGATGCAGAACTTTGATTTGGTGAAAATAATTTTTGTGATGCTTTAAATTGCTGAATTGCTGGTGTACCTTGATTGCTTTCCTGTTGTCGGGGGAATTCAAAGGAATCCTAAGAGAGCAAAAATTTGCATAATTCTTATATTCTTTGATAGAGGTAAAACTAACTTGATATGTTTGGAATTTTGATGAAGAATTGATAGATTTTGATGCTTTGAAGGTTTTTGGTAAATCTTCAATTCCATTTGAAGTATCAAAAGAATTTTCATATGCTGCGATATGAAGTGATAAGGTGCTACTTTTGATTTGAGAAGAGCAAACATTTTTATCATTCTTCCATCGCTTTTGAGATTCTTGAATTTTGCCATTCAAATAAGCATTCTTGGAAGTTTTAAAGCATAAATCTTTTGATGTTTTGTTCCACGATTTTTTGCTTTCGTTGTAGGTATCAGTTACAGTATGACCTAACATTACAAATTTTTGTTGCAATTTTACAAAAGCTGGTTTTTTCTTAATCAATTATTCAAATTTTTGACGTCCATCAATATTAGAAACAATTTGTATAACTACAGTATGCAATTTTTGAAAAAAAGAAAACTCATATTTAAATTTTGTAGAATTGCAACGATAATTTTGTATACCAAAACTTTTGTCATTTTTTGAATTGCTGTAAGAATGAACAGGTAAAGCACTATCTAAACCCTTAGGGCATTGATTTAAATTGAGATTAAATGATTTGTTGAGAGATTGATCATGAACAAAACGTTGTTGTCTTGATAGCATTTGAGTTTCTTTTGTTGCCATCTAAAATTTGAATAATTGATTACGCAAATTCAATCCCAAAAAAATAAAAGGATGATAAAAATATCATTTATAAAATGCCACCACCAAACCCGAATGAGAAAAAGACAGAGTCTGTGCTGACAATCTATTTAGAAATAAAATGATTTAAACATTTTTGGTGAAAAAGAAATGATATTTATGCAGTATTGAAAGGTGTCTGCTCTTGATTTGTTTACTGTTGAAAAGTGTCATATTTATAAGAATGATGCAATATTTTTAAATACCTCGTAAGCAACAGTTTTGCATCAGTAACAAATAAAGCATAACTGTATAATTTTTTTAAATAACAAAATGCAAAAACTCCGTTTTTTTGAATATGTTTACAGTATGCCAAAAAGGATTAAAACTTTTAAAGTTCGCATTTTTGAACGAAAATGACTTGCATTGTAAAATTTTTCTTTCTGTTTTTGTGATAATTTTTGTCACAATTAAAAATTAAAATTTTATTACTTTATTAATTACAATTGTACCCTAAAAAAACATCGATTACTTTTCTGTGAAAATGTTCAAGAATTGATTTAAAAATGAGAAAAAACAATTCGATGCCAGTGTTTTCTTCTGACATCTTTGATCGAAGTTTTTCAACAGTTACAAAAATCAGTATAAGCAAAGCCAAATATAACACTTTTTGTTAAAAAAATTATAAAAAAAAGGTTTTTTTCTTTGGGGCAAAAATTGAAAAAAAACTTTTTGATTGGCTTTCTGCACACGGCAGCCCTGAAATGAAAGTGAAAAAAAATCGAAACTAGTTCAAGTGGTTTTTCTTTTTCACTTTTTCTATTGTTTCAGCAAATTTTTTTTGCAACGGTCAAAGCTTTTTTCTATTGTTTTTTGCTTTAAAAATGCATAAAAATTTAAATATCTCAGCTTCTAGGTTATTAAATGCTAAAAATCTAGGTAAATCTTTTTCATTTGACCCAACTAATGGGTAGGAAAAACAAGAATTAAAAAAGGTAGTCTAGAAGCTGAGATCTGAAACGCTCGTTTTTGCAGAAAGAACAATAGAAAAAAATATTTTAAAAGCACTTGACCTTTTGGCACGCGTTTGTTCACTTTCATTTTTCTATTGTTCGGGGCTGCCGTGTGCAACCAAGTTTACTTCATTTTTTATATTTCTCAGTTCTTTGATTTACTTCTTTTTTTATTTTTTATTATTAGATATAAAAAACTTTGCTCTTTCGACTCTCAAATATGGCTGCAAATGATCCATCAACTTTCAATGAAATGTTCACATTTCAAGAACCATTTCCACAAGGATTTTCTCTTCCACTTCCAATCATCAAATATTTAATTGATCCTTCAACTCCAGCAGTTTGGAAAAAACTCATCAAAACATGCAAATATTTTTACCCAAAGAATCCTGCATATCCAATCTACCGTATCAAAGCTGTCAAAGGATTAAAATGGGATGCAGATGGTGAAATTGTTGATCCAAAAAAATTTACCCCAAAAATATGGTTGTATAATTCTGTTGTGATTTATTCTCTTGATGTTTATAATTATTCTAATAGTTTTATTTCTACCTTGATTCCAATGATTAAAGTCAATGATATTCGAAGTATTGATATTTTTTATCAAGATTTGTCATGGGAAGATTATCAATTTTTTACTTCATCTCCAAAATTGGAAAGATTACATTTTTTTGATTGCGGCATCAAATATTCTGATGATTCATTTGTTAACTTTGATAAACTTCTTGAAAATCTTCCATCTCTAAAATATTTTAAAATGTAAGTTTTCTTTAATGAGTCTTTATTGTGCAATAATCATCTGTTTCTAGTGTCTCTATTGGTAATTATGATATGTTTAAACCTGATACATTCAAGAAAATGGTACCAATTTTATCAAATTTCAAAACATCACCATTTATTTCATTCCACAATCTTCCAGAAACTTGCAATTTTTCTGAATTTATTGATTTTGTTATGGTAAGTTGATACTTAAATATTGGATATTTATCCGTATTTACTAACTGTTAATTTTTAGAACAATGATACTGTAAATTTTGGTCTTTCTTTTTCTTCAACTACTTGGACATTTGGTGGTGGAAAAGAAAAATGTGAAACTTTGATTAATACAATTTTGGCAAATCCTCCAAGAAGAATTCCATTTGTTGATCTTCCTCCATATCTTCAAGGCCAATATGAAGAATATCAAAAATTATATAAGCGCCAAGCAAAATCTTTTTAATTGTTTTTTTTCTACTTTTGTACATTTTTATTTGTTTTTGTTCTTTAAATAAACTTTTTTATTATCAATTTTGTTGTTGTTTAAAGCTTTTTTTTATTTGAAAATAACTGAGATATTGCAATTTTTGGGATCAAAAACCATCACTTTGCTGAAAAACATTCTTTCAACATTTCAAAACTGTCTGGGTGAATCATAAAAAATGAGGAGGTAAAAGTGAGAAGCAAAAATTGCTCGATTTTGTTTCTCTCTTTTTTGCTTATTCTCATATTTTTTCTTTCGAGCAGCTCATGTAAAACTGAAAAGAAATTGTTTATGCGTTGATCACTATTTTCGATAATAAAAATTTAGTTTTGATACTGTTCTTAAACTAAAAAATTTATGAACATCATCCATTTTGTTAAGCAATTTTGTGATTTTCAACTAGAATTTTTCTCAGTAATTTTGCGTGTTTTTATTTTACGAATGTTTTAGTTTGTGTGTCATAATTTTGATTGGCGCAAATAATATTTGACCCGCAAAATCTCAGCAGGAATGATTGCATGACGGATTTCCTCTCTCTCTCACTTGATCTCTATGTTTTTGCGATTTATTTCGTGTTTGACAAATGAAAAAAATAAATACACAATTGAACTTTCTAAAATTTATTCATAATATTTTAAATTTTTTTGATCCGTAATATTAATTATTAAAAAAGTTTGTGTTATATTTTTTTATTCAAGATTGTGGATGAATTGATTTCTACATTTTTTTTGCTTGTCCAAACAATTGCTCACTTTTTCCATCATTTTTTTGCAGTTTTTTAAATTTTTATCCGAAATACATCACTGTTTTCTTATTGCCCAAATCGATTAATATTTTTTTACTCACAAACTGCCGCTTTTTTATTCCTTTGCGTTAAAATGTGTTTTTCTAATTTTTTTTTATGATTTCCTTTTCAGCTTTTTCTTAAAATGTCAACTGAAAATTTACTTGAGGGTTTTGTTGATCCTGTTTCTGCACGGACAAGGTAATGTTGAATTTTGTACAATTATTATTACACAAATAAGCTAATAACATAATTTTTATTTTAGAAAAAGAACTCAAAATCATATTTCAACTGCTCGAAGCCGCACCGGTGAAGAAGATTCAAAACGTGCAAGAACTCGAACAACTGTTAATCGTTCTCGAACGTCTGCAACTCCAGCAAAAACAAAATTCAATAAAGCTAAAACAACACCTCATCAACGTTCACGAACATCTCAACCACCTAAAAAACGTGGTCGAAAACCAAAGTCTCATGTTTCACTTGAATCTGAAAATACAATTCCGGCTCAAACTGAAAATGCTATTTCACCTGAAGCTGAAAATACATCTACCAGTACAGAATTATCTCCAACATCGGATGCAAGTACACTTTTATATAAAGCTACAGTAACTGCTTTATCAAATCAAGATTCTGCTGATATCCCACTTTCACAATCTGGTATATATCAAGTTCGATTTCCATTCAATCCTGAATCTTCTGAAATTTCATCTCATTCTAACGAAGTTAAAACTCGTCATTCAACTGAAACTGTTGGACCTGAAAAATTTCAACCAAAAATTTTGAAAGATGATGAAACAATTCTTCATTGCCTACCATCAACTGATGACCTTCGACGAATGTGTAGCTTGCTTAATTTGGAATATGATCCTGAGAATCAACTTTTTTGGCTTGGAACTTATTCAATCGATGAAATTCATTCTGGAACAATCGCTGGCAATAGTCTTGAAACAACTGTTGAACAAAATATTGGATTTCAAGCAATCTCTCTCTTCCTCACAAATGCTGAAGATTCACATTTGAAAATTCAAGTATTTTGTAAACGGTATTTTGGTGAAACTATGAAGAACAAAGGTATGTATTGTTTGATTTTTTTCCAATTACATATGATGCTTTTCAGTTGATAATGATATTCTTTTGGATGCCCTTTGTCCTTCTGAACTCAACAATTTTCATCTTTGGGCTTTTTCAAAAATTCTTGAATGCCGTATTGTTATTTTTTCTCATCGTGGAGTTGAAGTTTATGGTGATGACTGTTTCAACAATCGTATCCCATCAATGATCCTTAAACAGAACGAACTTGGATATTGGCCTGTTGTAACTGTTCTTTAAATTTTTGTTTTATCTTTTATTTTGTGGATTCCAAATCCGCATTTTTGGAAACCTTTTAAAGGTTTATTTTTTTGTTGTTTGTTTTTATCAGTAAAATTTTTGTTTAACTTATTAACTTCCCTATCGTTTTGTTGTTGCAAAAGTAAGAGTTCATTTTCTGACAAACAATTTTTTTCAATATTCAAACACATTTTTTTATAAAAATCAACAATACTAAAATCTACAAAAGTAAAATTTCAACAACAAAATTCATCTTCAAACATCAAAAACAGAACATTTAACTTTCAATAATTCACAAGATTCTTCCATATGCTTTTTAATTCTTTCTTGTCTTTGAGCATCAGATTGAGTGATAAAACAGAAGCCAATTTCAGATGGTTTTTCTCCAGTTATTTCTTTAATTGCCTTGAAATGTTCCTTCAAATGTAAAGCCATTAAAAATGCAGGAGTTGCAAGTTTTTTAGTTCCACCAAAACTATTAAATTCAAGCAAAATTGGATTCTCAACATCTTTGGTAATCTTGAATTCATTAATATTGATTTGTTCTTCAGGAGATCTTGACATAATGTTAAAGAGATCTGAAACAATAAGTGTTAAAGTTCAAATACACTAAAGATAATAACAAACCTGATACAACATAAGATGGCTTCTTTCGATATACTTCTGCTGCTGCATCATGATAGGATGGCTTTTCTTTATCAAAAGCAATCAATAACTGCTTACCATACATACCTAAAAAGAAATAAAAGATATCAGTATACTGTATATGTAATAATGATATTTACTTACCATTCCATTTATCCAAGAATTCATATTCACCGTCACCATTTTTAGGGATACAAATAACAGAAGAGTCATCATAAAATCCAATAACAGGATTCTTCTTTCCATCCTTTTTATCGAGCATTTCAGGCAAATTCTTAACGGCATCAAGAATAACAGGTTTTACTTGATATGTTGGAAGATTGATTTCATTCACTTTTAAAGTAATTTCATTTCGATGTCCATTTTGTTTCAATAAAAATTTACCAAGTGGATAGGTTTCTTCAGGGACAGGTTGACGGAAGGATATCTGAAATATAGGAGTTAATGAAACTTTAATACGATAGCTTTAAACAAAAACATACATAAAATTCTAAATTTGTTTTGGGTACAGTAATCGTCTTTGAGAAAGGTAATGCATCACCAAATTCAGCAACAATTTTTTGATGTTTTGTTAATCCTAACTTAAATCCAAGATGATAATCATTTGAGCAAGTTGGAAGAATTCGATATCGAACATTACTTTTATCCGAGACAATTTTGTAAGCTTCTAAAATTCCAGCATCAATAAATTCTTCACGATTTACAATGATCAATTCTTTACATTTCAACATTTGAATAAGATATTTTGGAGGTAAAGGAGTTCCAAAAGATCCAGATGAAAGAATAATTTTTGTTGGATTTGATGAACCAAGAATCAATTGTCGAACAGCTGCTGCAGGAAGTTTACTGCCGTTAGCATAGTTTTCTTGCCGAATAATTTCATATCCATTTGATCTTCGGCAAATTCGTGTAATCATAATACTATCGTCTTTTGACATAACATTAATTATAGTATCACCATTTTTACCAACATTAACATTTGCAGCAACCAAAGCTTGCATCAAAACAAAATCTCTTTTTGTAATGTAAAAATTTGGAACACTCATTTGATCAAGTCGAGTTGTGATTGCTTTACGAAATTCATAAAGATGAGAATATCCAACTGGAGTAACACAACAAATATTAAGAATAACAGCTTTGCATTTTCCTGGATTAAACAATGCTGGAACAGAATCAATAAATAATTTCATTGCGATAAAATCAATCTTTGCTACAGATTTTCCAGTTGCTTCATTGACGAAAGTTATGTGTAATTGAGCAGCAGCTCCATCAATAAAAGCAATGACGTTAGACATGGCTAAAAATATATGATTATTAATTTAAGAATAAGAGTAACAAAAATGCGGGTAAGGATTAAATAGTTTTTCGTAAAAGATTGAATTAAAAAAAAGAAGTTTGTCTGCAAAAAAAACAAGAAAAAAGCGAACTCGTGCAGTTGAAAAAAAGACAAAATGCCAAAAATAAAAAGTGATTTTCTTTTTTGAAAAGTGGTGAAATTTCAAAAAGGGGAAGGATTTTTTAGGAGCACTTCACATTTTATTTTTCCATCTTTTTTTAATTCGCAGACTATCCAGATGTCCGGATCTGCTTTATCCTTTTATCCTGTTTTTTTAGAAAGTCGATTTTCGGCATTTCGCAATAAATAATTTTAAGATCTGAAAGCTCTTTTTTTCGATAAATTTAGTTCCTCGAAACAGACAGAAAAAGCACAAAATTTTATAAAGCTAACTGTTGATGAAAAAAATAAAAAAATATCTATTTTTAAACTTGAGATTACTATTACTTTCAAACTAATAATTTTTTTAAATTATCACATATTTTGATTGCTAACACACTTGGTAAGCTTGCTTGCAGAAAAGCTGATTTCGTAAGAAAAGAAAAAAAATTATAAAAAATGTTGGGGGATACAAAAAACCTTTTAATATAGAAATTTAACAATCCCTTGCAATTAAAATAAGTTTAAAGGAGGAGATCCATCGTGAATAGACTTTTTTCTACAAAAATCAGGGACTCATTGGAGCTGCTTTTTTCTTTCCATTTTTGCAGCTGCAGTGAAGAAAAAAACAAGCTCCAATGAAGGTGCTTTCGCGTCGAGACATTGCAATCAAAGTTGCGTATCAAAAGTTTATTCACGATGGGTTTCGTCCTTTAAACATTCACTTTTCATTAAATTGTTCAAAGAAGGAACTTTACGCTATTGTCTGTTAGTCCAGGCACGTTAGTCAAACGATGCTCTTAACACGAAAACGCACCTAATAAGAAACTAATAAAATTCATGATGTTGAAGATATAGTTTAAGATGTTTAAAAGTGTAAAACAACGTTAAACCATTTGTTTTTTTACCATTTATTATATTTTAAACAAACTTAGGATGCTAAAGTTTGTACTTATTCATCCAAAATGTTGTTTAATTAAGTTTTTATTAGATAATTTTGTGTTTTTCCAAAAATGTTCGCGATTGTTGTATTTTTGAGATCTTATTTCTCCATCATTCTCCATAGATTATGCCCGCAATTGGTCTTATTATATAGATTAATATCTCAAAAATATATGGTCGCCGTGGTTTTTAGATCCGATCACAAATTTTTGTATGGGAAAGATTTCAAAGAAAAAGCAGGCGGCTCTTGCTGCAAGAGCAGTTCAGTGTGCTTTACAACGTGAAAAGAAAGCCATAAAGGCACAAACTGAAGCAGATTTATCAGAAAATCAAATAGACAATGAATCTCCACCAGAAGATGAAACAGAAAATCAATCTCCATCAAAAGATGAAACAGAAAATTTATCGAATATAATCAAGCTTCCAGAGAAACCTAAGAAAGCTGAAAGAAGATATGTTGATCCTTTAGCATCAATTCGTGGAAAAGATATTGTCAAGAGAAGGACGGATAAAGAAATTGCAAGAAAAATTGTATTAAAACAAAAACTTGTACATGCTAATCGTGAAAAAGCTAAGAGTAAGTTTTGTATTTTTCTATAATATATTCATCTCTCACATTTTAGAGGCATTGACTTCTGTTGTCCATAGTTGTGCCGCTGAATCATCGAATGATAAAAAAACTTGTGAAAATGATGAAAAGATGGAAACTGATATGATAGATGTTGAAACTTCTTCAAATTTAACAAATGATGTTACTTGTGAAAATAATGCAGCGATGGAAACAGATATAATGAACTTCAAAACTTCATCAAATTTATGTGATGTAACATCTGCTTCAGGATTTACGTATCTTCCAAAAACATCGCCTCGATCAAAACCTGCAAATCCAAATTCAATTTATAAGAAACGCAAAATTCTACAAACTCAATTGGATAAGCAAATGCCTGGATATCATATTGTCAAAAAGGTTGATCAGTCTTTGAAAGAAGATGCAAAATTAATTAAGAAGGGCAAATTTTCTCGTAATCATATTAATATGTTATCCAAATCAAAAAAAGGTACGTTTTTATCATTAAAATCAAACTACAGTATGCGTCTTTTTAGTTCCATCGTATCCTACTGTAATGAAGCATGTAAATGCAAAGTTACCAAATGTTCCACAGTATCATATTCCAGACACAGAAAAAAGGAAAAATGTTATCTACTTGAAATTCTATGATCTTTTGTTTGCTCGTCTTCAAAATATGAAACACATCCCTTCAAGGAGATTACGGATTACTGTAGGCGCAGACACCGGAGAGAAAATAACAAAAGTAACAATGAATATCAATGATAACAAACATCCCCAGAGTTGTTACAATTATTCAACGTTTATCGTGTATGAAGGGGACGACTCTTGGGCAAATTTGGTCGATATTTTGGTAACTGTTGAAGAAGATATAAATAAAATCTTGAAAGAAGGTATGGAAATCAATGGAGTGAAGTATTATTTTAAATTGTAAGTTGCGAAAATTTCTTCTTCATTTAACTTACATGATGTTTTAGTTTCCTAACTGGAGATCTCAAATTTCTATGCACCGTACTTGGATGTCAGGGTGGAAGTTCAAAAAAGTTTTGTTGTTTTTGCAAAACTGATAAATATATGGAAGAAGGAGAAAGTCGAAGTGTTGAAGAAATTCAAACAAACTTTGCTAATGTTCAAACTGAACTTCAAAGCTCGAAGAAAAAAGAAAATTTAATCAAACAAAAGAATAACTCTGTTTGTGCAGCTCCACTTCTTCCATCGATTCCTCTCGAAAATATATGTCCACCGGCACTTCACTGCTGTATGGCTTTATGCAATAAAGTTCGACTTTTCAGTAAATCACTTAAGTAAGTTTTTTTTCTCATTTATCTAAAAATAAATAAATTTATATTTCAGATTTGATGAATTTATCAAAGATTTGAACATTAAACCGATCCAGGGTCGAGACGAATATAACGGAAATGCCTGCCGAAAAATCTTGGAAAAGTTCAGAAAGCGAAGTGATGAATACGATGGACCCAATAAATCATTGTTTATTACCATTGCAAATATTGAAATTTATGCAAAGGCAGAAGAACTTAAAGAGCCCGAAATCAATTTGCTTGAAAATTTAATCAAAGAATTGAAGGATCAATTACAACTCATTCCTGAATTTTCTATTGGTAATAAAATTCACTGTATTTTATTCCATCTTATTCCATTTATCCGTCGAGAAAAGAGCTGGGGCATTTTTTCCGAACAAGGATTAGAAGCAATCCATGCGAAGTTTACTGAATTCGAAAAAAGAAAATTCTCAAAGAAATTTGATAAGATGAAATATGCCTTGTTTGAGATGATGAAAATTACATTTATGGAAGAAATTTAATTGGGGTTATCAGGTTTACTTTTTTTAACGTATGCTATATTGTATTTTATGAGTCAGTATTTGTTAATAGTTTAGTTTGTATTAGATAAAATAAAGTAAAAGATATCCTAACAGTTTTTGACTACAAGGAAAAGTTCAACCCGGGGTTTTACAAAAATTTGTGATCGAAATAATAAAACACGGCGACCACACAATCTTCATATAGTGTACTAAGAGCTACGATATAAATTTTGCAAATCTTATGGAGGATAACGGAGAAATAAGAAAAATCATATGATTAAAGTCTTCGAAAATCAATGTGAGCAATTTTGCGAATCAAAATTTTTACTGAAAAACTTTGTTTTGCTGGGAGATCTATATCTCATTTTTTTCCCTCTTTCTTGTAGCTTATGTTAAAAAGTATAGCAAACGATTAAAATTAGTGTTTGACGTATAAAATTAGCAGCAAAGATGTACATCTAACATCATCAACATTTGCGTTTGCAAAAAAGAACGCATTGCCACAAAGTTGAATTTTTGACTAACGTGTCCAGGGTTTTTGCTTAATAAAAAATGGTAAAAAAACTGTCGCTCTTTCAACCTAATGTTTTAAAATTTTGTATAACATCGTTTCAGTTTCAATTTATTATTGAATAATTAAAAATTTCATCTTCGCCTTTTATTACGTGTTTGTGTTTGATGTGGAAATTTAGACAATCATTCAATTAATTAAAGAGAAACATTAAAATGTTGAAAAAAGTTCTTTTCCAAAAAGCATAAAAAATGGTAAAAAGTCGAGTCGACTGCGAAGGAAAAGATCGATTAACAAGATAGTGTCTGGAAAGCATTGTAATAGTTAGAATCAAAAAAACATAAACATATTTTTTTAAAGGAAGACGTTGACATTTGAATAAAATTTACCATTGACATTTCTTTCTTCGATCGCGAACGAATTGCAAGAAGGTTTTCCTTTCTTCGGCTTTTTTGTTCGTTCTATTTTCTTTCTTTCATCGGTGTTTTAGAGGCAGCAAAAAATATTTTATAAATTTAAATTTTTAAAGAAAGAAGAAAATTTGTTATGATTTTTTAGCGGGAACTCGAGCATTGCATTTTTTTTCTGTTTTGCTTCCTCCAAAAAACATGTTTTTGTTTTTTGTTTTTTTGCCCTCTCTAAAATTGACGGAATCTCTTTTATCTCTTTTACCGTAATCGGATCAAAGAATTTTTGTCTTTTTTATTCGTATCAGGCTTTTTCCCTTAGACATCATCCAGTTATGACATTATCACAAAATCTGTGTTATCCTTCATACAAAAAAAACACTTTTTGCCGCACATCAAAGGCGGTATGATCATGACCCCTTCCCTCCCGCGATGTCATATCTGGATGATAACTTATGTGTATGCGAAGTATCAAATATAAAATTTAATTTATTAAATTTTGATTCTATGTCAGTTAAAAAAATGCTTTTACCTTTTTTTGGGTCGATAAAAATCAATACTGAAAAAATATGTTTCTTTTTTGCTTTGCTTATTCATTCTCTTTCTTAACCGTCGCAAATTTATTGTGTTTCTTTCTTTCTCTTTCTTTTTTCGTTGCTTTCCAGACTTTTATTTTTTTCGTGAAACGATGCTGTTCCTTTTTTAAATTTCGCAATATTTTTTTGCTCATTAATAAAAACGACGAATTTGTAAATATAATTTTTAAATTTTCAGATCTGTCATCTTTTTTGTGTTAAATCAAATATGGCTCAACTTACCCTTCGTTCATCCATTGATCAAGATTTTACAATTGTTGTTGATGATCGGGTTATTAATTCTTCATCCATTTTACAAAATGTGAAGGGTATGTTTTTTAAAATATATTTTTATTAAAAATTGTTAAATTTGTGATATTTTTTTAGTCCATACAAATGATAATGGTGAAGTTCCAGTTGATATGACAAAAAAGCAACTTCAAAAATTCATCGAATTCCATAATCATTTTGCTACTGCTGATGCTCCAAAAGATCTTGAATTCAGCAATAAATTCTTTGCAGAATTAAATGAAGAAGAATTCAAAGCATTATGCTGGAAAGCTGATTTTCTTGATTCTCAACGATTCCTTGAAGCTTCTGGTGATTTTATCTTACATAAGTTTGAAGATGCTGAAGTTTCTGAAATTCAACGCTACCTCAATATCGAAGATGATTATACAGCTGATGAACGTCGAGCTATTGATGAGCATCCCCTCGAATACTTCACTGGTGTCAGCATTCAAAACACCGATGAACCTGGTCCTGGCACTTCTGAATAATCTGCTAAAAAGTAATTTAATCATTTATTGCTGATTGATGTCTTTCATGTTTTGATGTGTTTATGCTTTTGTTTATCGTTATTAATTTTTCATAAACTGTTTTTAAACAAAAAAGTAGTACTGTGGGAAACATCATTTTTGGTTTTTGATATTTCAAATCACAAAAAACATTTTTTTATAAATTACGAAACTTTTTAATGCCCAAGTTTTCTTCGAATTTTTACCATATTATTATTAATTTTGTATCAAGTGTACTTGGCAATCCCAAATTATATACCTTTAAAAAGGATAATTACATATAATTTACAATTTCTCTTATAATTTACAGTTTAATTTTTTTCTTCGAGAAGACAGTAATTGTTGTTGAAAATTTTTTAATTGAAGTAGTTCACTTTTAAAGAAAAAGCATTTTGGAAAACTGTAGGCAAAGAATTATTCTCTTCTAAAAAATTTGAAAAAAATGTTGATTTCGTATTTGCTTTGTCTAAATATTTTATTTACAATTTTGGTAATAATTTTGTTTATAATTTCAACACGACGATTATTTAAACTGAAACCAATTTGTCATTGGAATTTTTGGTATGTTTAATTTGGGTTTAAAAACAGTTATGGGTTTGGTTTATTGGGTAATTGGTCAATCTATGTTTTTCACAAAGGTTATCATAACATTTGTAAAATACACAGATGCAAATTTGTCTTGTAGGAGTAACTATTTGATAAGCAATAATGGTGCAAAAAAGATCTTTCGATCGGTTATAAAATTTATTGATCTACAAATATTCCTCTGGGTCCATGCTAAAAATGCATGTGTTTATGAGACAAATGATTTGTAAAATTTGTATCTTTGACTCTCAAACATCAAATCCCACTCATTCAGTTATTTTCGGAAAAGCTTTCTAAAAACCAATTATTGTTGAAATGACACGGGCTCATTTCGGTACCTTTTTTTTTTGGTTCCCGCGGCCTTGGTCAAAATCGATGTAGAACAACTCAGAAACATCAAAAACACACTTTACAACCCAATCGGACCGATTTCCCGAACCTGCAGGTCATATTTCAAAAATGGCCAAAATCGGGCTTTTTTGGCACTTTTTTTGATGCCATTCCGGAACCAGGGTACATATCAACAATCTGTGAATTCAGAATTTACCCTTACATGTGTTGAACATATTCCACATGCTAAAACCTTTCTATTTGCTCTAATCACGATTTTGAGATGATAAGAAGTTTGTCAATTTTTACCAAAAATCGGGTTAAAAAAGTGGTTTTTTTGATGTCCTGAAGTTTCTAGCTGGATTAAAAGAAAACCCTGAATACAGAATTTGAAGAAGTATCTAAGAAACATATATATACAGCTTAAACCTCCTCAAGTCCTTCTTCCGCGATTTTGAGATGATAAGAAGTTTATGCACTTTTTTTTGCTTTTTTCACTCAAGTCAGCCAGAATCAATAATAAAGACCTAAACTAAAAATCTAATCGCACCAATTTTTTCTAAATTTTGTTGTGCTGATGGGATAATACCACGTACACTTATCAGAAAATCACTCATAAACTAGATCCCCGTAGACTAAACTGCTTTTGAAAAACACAAAAATCAAAGTTGGGCGGTAAAATCCAAACAAGGGGCTAAATGGAAAATTTAATCGCACCAAAATGTTCTAATTTTTGTGGGGAATTTTTTGAGACCACTTACAACCATCTGGGTTCATCACACGAATACTAGTTCAAAAAAAAAGAAATATTATGCTATTTTTCATATCTATGACTCAAATTAGTACTTTAATGTCCATTAAAATAACTAAAAAGGCTTGTGTTGTATTCAGAAATGTCGATTTACTTATAATAAGACCTATGGAGCCTCAGTAATAGACGGAAAAAACTTTTGCAATCAGATTGAAATGCTACAGTAAAAAATTCAGTACCTCCATCATCATTGAAGTGAGAACCAAATCTCAAAAAAACGTTTAAAAAGACTTGAACCGCTTATATATATAATTTTTAGCACATTTTTTAACATTTCAAAAGATTTTCGGGTTGTAAACATGCCTAATGATTGAATGCGGGAAAATGAAAAATAACGATATTACTAAAGCAATAATTATGAATAAAAACGAAAAATTCGTTATAAAAGTATCATATTCTGGTAAACGATTAATTTTGTTAAGCGTAGTAATAATAGTTAGGATATTTAGAAACCTTACAACAAGTTTTTAAACAATATCTTGAATTGACGGTTTTCAGGTATCATGTGCAATAGTTTTTGGCAAAGTGTTCTATGCTAGAAAAAACCGATAGTACATGAAAAAAATATTATTAATTATTATCAGAGGTTCCAAAGGATTTTACAAGATCAAAAATCACTAAAAAAAGTTTTTGTAATATAAAAATTGCATGTTTTTTATTATATATAATATATATTAGGTAATTCTTAACAACTTAAATGTAGTAAACTTTGAAAATTGCGTATTCGAGGTTCATGGAAGATATCCGATTGAAACCTTTCACACATATAAAAAATAGTCTAAATTTAATATATCAATAAAAAAATTTAAAAAACAATGACTTTTAAAGCTTTTTTCACACAAAATTTATTTTTACCTAAAAATTTACCCTGAATTAGGGTTGTAATTCCGGTTTTTCGTGTCGGGACCACTTGCAGACTTCAGATATTGTAGCCCAAGCTCTAAGCTATCGATTGGTACCATAATCCCCCCTGTATGATCATCCACGGCCGAGGCCGCCGGAACCGAATGCAAAATGAGCCCGTGATGAACAAACAGGAAAAAGTTATAAGTTTTTTAGTTTGAAGATTTTGCAAAAAGTGTAGTTAAAAAACTTTTAAATTCTATTAATAACAACTAAAAAATTGTTTAATTAGGATGTTTCGTATCGAAAAATACATCCTGAGAAATAAATTTAGATACCACATTCGCTAAAGATTACTGTAATGACAAACTTTTTAAACATTTTTTTTTCATTGCCATTCTTTAAGCAAACCCTTGCAACCAATTAAAATTTCAGGATCTATTTATTACAACTTCATATAAATTTACTCTTTTTGAGTTTGGCAGTATTAATAATGATGATATGCAGGTACATTCTTATCCAAAATCCAGAAAGTTCCACAATGATGAACATCACAAGAACAGCAGCGATTTGGTCAAGTTTTAATAACGGAATTTTAATGGCAACTTTATTTCTAATTTGCATTGAAAGATTAATTGCAACAATTAAAAACAGAACCTATGAAACTTCTAAAAATCCAATTATTCTAATTTTCGGATTACTGGCTTCATATTGTTTTGGAGTCATCAATGTTTATATTTGGAATTTCGCAGGTAAGCCTGTTGTTGCACTTTTATGATTTTTTATAAAACAATTATCTGAATCTCACATTTTTTTCAGCAATTAATTATTTGGTCGCAAATTTTTCGTATTATGTCATTTATTCATTCTTAATTTTGGTAAGTTCTTGTTTTACAATGTTATGACAGTAATTATTACCAGTAATATAAAAGTCACATTTTCGATGTTTTTAACCGGAAAAACAGTCAACAAGGAAATTGAATTTTATAATTTTTAAGTATACTTTTTTTGTAAAGTACATAGTATTTATCTAAATTTTATGTGAGGCATTACTGTGAGGCATTTATTAAAGTTTTATGTAAATCTATGACGAAAGCTGAGCAATAATTCCTAAAACAATAATTTTCAAAGATGAAAATTTTTAATATCGAATTATGTTGTAATAATTTGGTAAAAATTATTCATATTTATCAATTTTTGGTAAAATTACTCATATGATACTACTTTTTTCAGTTCATATTTATCCTTTACCACAAAAACAAAAGCCTAATAAAACTATCCATGTATGCAAATATTGTGTTGACACAACGATATCAGATCCATGAAAATGTTCGAATGATTAAATATGCAATTCCATTTTTATTCTTCCCATCAATTGGTTTAATGCTTGTTGGAACGATAGTTTTTATCCTTGAACATGTCAGTGTTGGCATCAAAGGTGCAAACTCAAATGCTATCTATTTTTCGGTAAATTTTAAAAAAAGTTCGATTACTGTAACCAACTATTAAAATCTTTGCAGGGTTCAAATTTGTTTATTCTCGTTAGCTTTTATCGAGCAAATGTAAATTTAATTCATGCAAATGTTCGCCGTCTTTTCAAAAGAAATGGTACGGTAGCACCAAAAAAGGAAAAACTTGAAGAAACAAAGAAAGAAGGTGACATTTATTTTGCACAATTTAAAAATGTTTGGTAATATATATTTTATTTTTTGTTTAATTTTTGCTTAAAATAAAACAACTTACATTTTTTGCTTAATAAAACATGATAGAAATGTTACTGTTGTAAAACTTCGACGTCATGTTGTTAGTATTCTTTAAATTTTTACAAGCATGCATTTTTATTCAACAACAAACATTTCGGTTCCTGGTTGTACATAATTACAATCTGTTGTAAAATTTCCACATAAATATGAATGTCACATGTACTTTGAAATGCGTAATTGTTATTAAATAATTTGAAACATGTAGGCCAAAATAACTGTAAATTTGTTGTTCGACCTCATTCTTCATCTCTGCGTTTGATAATTATCACAGTAAACACAATGCTACAAAAACAAATTAGTATCCCATCCAATAAGGCAAAAAGAAAGTGGTAATAAATTTGGTCTAAAAATAGTTAAAATTGTTTTGTTGCTCTACCGAAATCGTAACTAATCAATAAACAGAAGCATGGTCGGCATTAATCAAAAAAGAAAACAAACTTTGAAATGAGTTTTTATTTGTATCATTAAAATGATTAGATAAAATATTTTTCATACGGTATCCATTAACAACTAAATACACCAATATCAATGTATCAATTATTATACAGATTAACTAAAAATAACAAAATGTTTTGATGGTATTAAAAAAGTGAAACATTTACAAAAACATTAAAAAATATGATAAATCTTGTAGGACTTTTAGAGTTTAAATAAAAAAGTGTCAAGACATTTATTATCCAAGTTAATAGGAAAATTGCATTTAAAGGTATCGGAATATAATTGAATAACTTATTAGCTAATAAGTTCAGGGAAAATAAAGCAAATATAATTCCTATAATAATTACACAAATCTGAAAAAATCACTTATATTTTTGTGGACCTATCTCTAGAGTGACGAAAATCCGAAACGTTTCAACGGTTATTTGAAAAGATCTTTTCATTAATTTCGGGACACCTGATTCATTACTTACCTCAAGTGCAAAAACAACATTTATGCAGATTCGATTTTTACTGTTTTCCGTTGTTGTTGCAGAAATGGTTAATGGAAGAATATCCATTTTTGTCACAAAATTAAGGTTCCAATAAAGTGACAAAAAAAGTTTGCTCCAACAAATAAATTTGGTGATTTCTTAACAAGGCTTAACGATATTTTTGCTTATCATTTATTTTAAAGCCTTGATGATTCTTTCTTTTGCATTGAAGAAAATGAAAATAACCTACAATTTTAATCTTTAAGTGTCAAAGAAAGACAAAAAAAACTACAGTTTAGTTTATGTTAGACGTGTGACTGTTTTACATAACATGGTGGCAGTGGGATTTTGTTATTTTGGGTTGGGAGCTCGATAATTATTAATATTTTTAAAGGATTTTAAAAATTTAGATATTCACAAAATTTATTGGGATCTGTTTTTTATGAAAAATTGTAATATTTGTTAACTTTTGCATTTATTTAGCTTTAAAAATACAATATTTTAATCAATGTAACGATATTTGATTTGAAATTGTTGATTAAAATAGATCGTGTACAAGCTTACAATTGCAAGATGATTTTGGCTTGTCATTGTTGAAAGATTTTCATAATCTGCTTTGCAACACATTCTAGAAAATGCTGATTTCTTTTAACAAAATATGAATAATTTTATTACCTGTATCCAGTTTTAGTAAAATTTCCAAGTTTAAATTCTGTTCCACCATAGAAGCATCCGCTTGAACAAATTCGTCCAAGATAATCAACTTTAATTTCAATTCGTTTTCCAACTGGTGCAATTAAAAACCAATGACAAGTTATTACTTCATCAATAATTTCTTGTTGACCATTTCCAATAATTCGATCTAGTGATTGCCATTGTGTTGATGCTTGAAGATTTTCTCCACAAGTTGTTGATCCATTGCTTGCAAGTTTACGATAGCCGCAATTATCACCACCAAAGCCTCCAGGACAAACACATTTGTTGCAGTTTGATGGATTATTAAAGCCTTGATTGTTACATTTGAAGGTTGAAGATGCACAAACATCTTAAATGTTGATTATTTTAAAATCACAAAATCATTCAATTGCAAAAAAGAGGAAAAAGTTTGATAAACACACAATTTGAATTTTCGTGAGCTTATTTTTAGTGATAGTAACCCAAACAAATAATTTTTCTTTTTACGTTTACTCTATTTTTGATAGTAATCAAAAAATTAAGTTACTATTTATTTTTGTTACTGTAACTTGAAAAAAGCGTTGTAAAAATGCGAGTTTTTGGATTCTTAAAATCCTAATTTTCAAAATGTTAAATCACACAAACCTGAACATTGATAAAGTTTATTCATCATTGCAATATCAGTGAATGAAGGTTCAATCCTATTTCCCATAGTTTTTTGATAAAGTTTTGAAGTCAAAGATGTTATCACTGGCTTGTTTTCATTCATTGCAAATGCATCTGAAACAATTTTAGTTTAAATCTTATTCATTACAAAAACTATTTATTTACTTTCAGAATAATGCATTACTGATCCATAATCATATTCAAGTCCAAAGTTATCATTTGTGTTCGAGGATTCTTTATCGAAATTATCAAGCATGCTGGAATCAATGTTGGATGTATCAATTTTAACAAATGAATCTCGATCAAATCTGGATTGGGTATGAAAAAAGCCCAATGCATGACCAATTTCATGTTCAATAATACCAACTTGTTCGCATCCTTCTCCAATTGAAATATCTTGTTGTGTAAAACTGCTAACATTTCCAATATAGCTCCAACATCCTGATCCTTTATAAAAATTGAGAAAATGCTGATCAGAACCATTCTCTTTGAAAGTGATGCAAGTGTTATCCTGCCAAAATTTAATTGCTTTTCGGATTTTTTGTGCTGTTGAAGGGTCTGAAAATGATTCATTTTTAAATTTCTAATGGAATTACAAGTTGTGTTTGATAGTATTTTCACTATTAATCCTGATATAAATAGCCATGTGCACGGGTTTTTAGATTTTGCGTAAAAAATATAATTTTAGTACCAAAAGTTGCAGAATTTAATGAATAATAGTATATAAAAAAAGAAAAATTTAAAAAATTAATCTAAAAAAAGATATGCGCAAAAGAAAATCAACAAAATTTAAAAAAAGTTCGGACAAAAAACGAGTCAAAAAAAAGAAAGGCAGAGAAAAAAAAGAAGGCAGCAGGAAGAAAAAAGCGCGCGCATCCAAAAAATTTAAAATTTTATAGGGGAAAATTTAGTTTGTGCAGAAACTTTTTATGTTTGCTAGATCCTGCTAGATCCATATTTTTACCACAGATGCAGAATTTGATTCTGCATCGAATGAGCATAGTCACTAGTTTGAAGCTCGATGAAGCAAAAAAATATAACTGTAAAAACAAAAAAATATGCCGATTTATATCATATAAACACAGTGAATCAGTGAAGTTTAAATTTAAAAAACAGAAATAATTCATCACACTTTTGACTACATTGGGCTTATTTTTGGTAAAAATAATAATAAATAAACTTTTTTGCATTTTTTTGTTACTATCGCTATCAAAAAGCTTTAGAAATGAGAACAACACAAAGTTTTTCAAACTGTCACAAATTTTTGGATTATTGCTTACATTACAAGCAATGTGCTTATTAAACCAACGAATTTTCGTAATTATTAATCAAACAACTTTTAAAAATTACCTATGCTACTTGCAATTTTGTAATTGATGCCGTTTCTTTTCCATAGGGTATTTGGATATGATGCAGGTTTATAAGCTTGTCGTTTTTGTCTTCTGGCTTCTTCAGATTGACCGTCGATAAGATTATCAATTTGTTCATGGGTTAATGCAATATCACCTTGATAAAGTTCATCCTTTAAATGTTTATTAATTTTATGAAGTTCATGTGGACGATTTTCAATAGTAAAATGTTCTTCAGTTTTTTCATCTTCAACTTTAAAAATCTAAAAATTTTTATGTAAAAGTGGCAAAAAATACATTTCAACCTTTGGTCTTCCAGAATCTAAGCGGAACTTTTGAGATAAATGATCCCGATAAAGCTTTAATTTATCTTTGACCAACAATGGCTTCGGATTTTCGTAAAGTCTTTTCGGGAGTGACATTACGGTAGCAACAATAAATCCAAAAACGCAAAAAAGTGGAAAGAATAAAAACTTCATTTTTGGCAACCTTCGATTTTCTTGGTCGCCTTTTTGTGATAATATTATTTTTTATCATTGCTTTTATATCATTTTTAGTAGACAGAATTTTGTAACAGATGTTGATAATCGCTTTAATAATTGTTCGAAAATGCATTAACGAAAATTGAACAAAACAGTTAAAAGATTTTTTGTAACACCTGAACTTGACTCCTCCACCTTTGTTTGAACAGTTATTCTCCATTGCCGTTTTTTGTGAATCACACGCAAAAGTTTCTGTCAACAAAATCAAATTTTTACAAGTTTGGTTTTTATGAAAATTTTCTTAGTCTAAAAAATGTTGAACGGTTGGTGCCAAGTTACAGGGTTTTCCCAGAATAATACCGTCGTCAAATTTCTCCTATTCAATTTTAAACAAAAACAATTTGCATAATTGTGTTTGGTATTGGGTAGGATTTTGTTTTTTAAACTTTTTTGTAATCTGAAATATGCATTATTTGCACGCTTATAAAGAGCGAGAGCAACTCCAAATTTCTGTTATCATTTTTTATTGTTACTTTCAAAATGATAGTAACAAAAACATTTTGTTTCCGTTTTTTCTGGTTACTCTCGCTCTAAAAAAGCGTGCAAAATTTGTCATATTTGGCTACAGTAACGTCATACAAAAAAGTAAAATGAATAATAAATAACAATAAAAAAAATTTTATTCTTGACCTTTATTCTTTTACACGTTTGTATCCGTGAATAGAACCTGGTAACCATAGAAATTTTATCATATTTTAAAGAAATAAAATTTTGCACCTTTATTTGCACATTTCTTTTTTAATTAAATTTGTAAAAAACCGAAATTTTAAAAAAAATTGTCTCAAATTTTATTGGTTAAAAAGATATGAACATATCAAAGATAACCTTACCACCACCAACTTTAATTAATTTTTATTACTACTTTTCTTATTCAACTATAATTATAACTGTACTCTTTGCTACATTCGTGTTTTACTTCATCAAGGATTTAAAAGGATTTAAAATATTCATTCTGAATCATTCATTTTCGTTGCTTTTGTTAACATCTTCAATTTCCTTAATAAAACCAATAATATTAGCTCCTGCTTTATCGGGTTTTGTGTTATCCTTGTTAAGAAATGATGGATATTATGGAAAATCTGTGTTTATAGTCATTGGTGGATGCATTCTCAATTTTTGCATTGGTCTTGGTGTAACAATTGGAGCTCGATGCTTGGAAATATTTCCATCAAAAATTACAAGGCTTTTGAGTTTTATAACAATTATTGCAAGTGAAATAAATTTGCTTTTGTACATTCCATTAATCATTTTGGGATTAAATAATTTTCCATTAAAGACCACCGAGATTCTTTCCCAGTCAACTGAATATGACGGCTTTTTTCAATATTTTTTTATTGAACCATCTCTCGTTTTTATTAAACTTGAAAATGTTCAACATTTTTTGATTATTGTCTTCTGTATCCTGCTTCTGCTAATAATTTTTGCAATTGTTGTTGTGATTATTTTGTTAAATCATATCAGAACAAGTCCTACCGTAACCTCAGCCAACATTCGGAACCCATTAATTATGACTTCAATTATTCAAATTTCTTTCACATGTTTATTTTTGATATTACCAGTTTTGGTTATTGTTGGATCGATTGTTTTTCAGATTCCAAAAACTGCAGGATGGTGTACAGTATCTCTTTGCATAATTTGCAGTTATTCTGTCATTGATTTTATTTCAACTATAGTTTTTACTCACCGGTATCGGAAGTTTCTGAAAATTAATACTACAAAATCTTTTCATCTCCAAAAGCAAACGGAAGTTACTGTCATTGCAAAGGTTCCAAACTAAAATTTCAAATAAAAAATATCTATGTTTTGATTCATTTTTTGTTGGTTTTTAAACTGTTATTAATAAATTTGTTGGTTTTATAACTTTTATTAATAAATTTGATATACAGAGGTAATCACAGGAATATAAAAACACTGTTTTGTTGGAGATAAAATTGATTCTGTTTTAAACAGATCGTTGTAAAATTATTTTCATAATGCAGGAGATCCCATTTGAAAAAAATCACATTTAAAATGGTTGACAAAAAAAATTTCGAATGAATGTGCTTTGTATCACTTCCATCACCTTTGTGAATGTGGGGCTGTAGCTCAGTGGTAGAGCAATCGAGGCTTAATCGAGAGGTCGGTGGTTCGATTCCACCTTGACTCAGTCACAAAATTTTTGGAAAATACAGGGTGTCCAAACATAATTGCTGGTTTTGTTTTTTGAATAACTTTTTTTAAAGTTAATTTTTTCAAAAACGGATTGCGCAGTAAATTTTTAAAAACTCTAAGAATTTTTTCGGTATAAAAATTTTTTCGATTCCAGACATGCAAATTTTTAAAGGAGTATAGTAACAAAACAAATTTGTTTTTGTTTGTTTTGGTTACTATCATCGCGTTTATTGGAGCTGGTTTTTGGAAAGCGAGAGTAAAAAATTTAATTTTTTTTGCAATGTTTTTGTTACTATCATTCATCAAAAAGCAGCTCCAATGAATTTCAGTGATAGTAATGAAATACATTCTAATTTACAATTTTAATTTTACTATCACTACTTTTACTGGAGGATATGCAAATTTTCGAATATTGAAAAAAAAATTATTTCAAAAAAATTCTTATAAGATTCTGAACACAACTGCGCAATCCGTTTTTGAAAAAATTAACTTTAAAAAAAGTTATTCAAAAAACAAAACCAGCAATTATGTTTGGACACCCTGTATTTCGCTTGACTTGCAAATCTTAATTTAGTCAAATGAAAAATGATCAAAAAAATTTAATGACTTGTAAATCTTAATTTAGTCAAATGAATTTATATCTAATTAAAAAATTTTATGTTTTTAAACGTTATAAAAAATAAAATCCTCGATTCTGGATAGGATTTTGTTTTTTATAATTTTTGTAAAATTTGAGATATGCAAGTTTTACACGCTTAAACAGCGCAATAGTAACAAATTAAAACGAGAATAATTTTTTTGGTTACTACCAATGTAAGAGTAACAATGAAAATGAAATTCAAAAATTTGAAGTTACTTTTGTTCTCTATAAGCTCAACTCCTAAAATTTTTTATTAAAGGACATTTTAACATTTCCTGTAAGTTGTGATATTTAGGTTATTTTAACACAGTTGTTGCAGATTTACTTTTGCGGCTCATGACCTTGAGATTTATAGTATTTCATTAACCAATTATTAAAAGTTTGTCATCCATTTGAAAGGCATTTACTGTCTAATTTTTAGATGAATTATTTTTTATGAAAGTCTTTTAATAATTTATCAATAAAATGAGAAGACTTTAATAAGCCTTTTTGTAATTCATATTGTGACACAAATTGATTTATTTAATTGTCGTGTTTTTGCCCTAAATTGGCTTAATTTTTGTGATATTATTTTAATTATGGGCTTTTTAATGCTGTAAAGTGTAATTGTGACCGATTAAAGATGTATTAGTAATTATTTCATTAAATTTTAATTAAGGTTTAATGTATTAAAAAGAATAACTCTACTTGTTTAGCACTTACAAGTGTTCAAAAAATTCTGTTCATTTGAGTGAGATATATTTTTTCGTAGCTTTGCATTGATACAAGTAATTTTTTAAATGTTGACATTATATTTACTTTGTTTAAATATATTATTTACATGTTTAGTAATACTTTTGTTTATCATTTCAATCATTCGATTATTTAAAGTCAAACCAATTTGTCATTGGAATTTTTGGTAATTTAAAGTTTTTAAAAGTTTTTAAAAAATGTAAAAAATTGAATTTCAGGATCTTTTTATTTCAACTTCATCTAACACTTTTTCTCTACAGTTTAACTGTTTCATTACTGTCATTATTTCGACATATCAGACTTAATTATGCAGATTCCTTCATTGTTGCAGTCATAACCGATATTCTTGCAATTTGGTCAACATTCAATAATGGACTCTTTATTTCAACTTTGGTATTGATTTGCATTGAAAGATTTTTTGCTACAATCAAAAATGAAACGTATGAAACCACCAAAAATCCAATTTACGTTTTCATCGGACTCATAGCAACTTATTGTTTCGGCGGCATAAATATTTGTATTTGGAATGTTTTTAGTAAGTAAAGATTCATCGCGACATTTTCATTTGTTAATTCTTAGAATCATTTTTGACAAGGTTCTAATTTTAGCAATCAATTATTTAATCGCCAATGTGTCGTTTTACCTTATTTATGCATCACTGGTTTTGGTAAGATTTTGTGACAAGTCCATTTAATTGTCTGAGGACTGAATACAGTATCCTTGAAAAATTAATGCCAAAAATGTGACAGTTTTCCAAGAAAATTAAAAGTAATTTTTTAATTTGAGCAAAATTATTAAAAATTATTTCATAGCTTTTGCGTCATGATTTTGTTCTATGCTGCAGTGTCAACTTTTGATTGCTCTGTACTTTTCCGTGTTTATGCTCAAATTAATCATATTTATAATTTTAGTTCATTTTTCTTCTCTACAACAAAAACAAGAAACTTATTAAATTATCACAAAGTGCCAATATCATCTTAACCCAAAGGTATCAAATCCATGAAAATATAAGAATGCTCAAATATGCAATTCCATTTTTGATATTTCCTTCAAGTGGATTAGTTTTTACAAGTTTATTATCCACTGTTATTCGAATCTTTTTCACATTTTTTACTATCGCAGAAACAAATGCAATTTATTTTACGGTAGGCATTCTTCATTCTGATACTGTAATATCAAAATAGTTCTTTACAGGGCTCAAATTTTGTTATCTTTATCAGTTTTTATTTTGCAAATGCTAAATTAATATCAGCAAATCTACGGTATTTATTTCAAAGCAGAAGAAACATCATTTCTCCTCTCGTGACATCTAAAACAATGCTTGAAGAAAAACAAAAACAAGGCGATGCCTATTTTGAGCAACTGAAAAATGCATGGTGAAAAATAACTTTAAATTTTGTTTGTAAATTTGTAAAAATTGTATTCATTTCTATCATGCCAGAATAGTGCAAAAAAAGTTTCCAGATGCAAATTTAGGCATCAGAGCAACTCAATAAAACAGTAATGGAAAAATCAGTTTCCTTTAACAAAAAAATTTGGAAAACTTTACTGCAAAAAGAGATGATTGTGAACATTGCATATACATATTTTTTGACTCATTTGAATATCCTTGAATATCATCATAAGTGATGTAATTACACGTAATTTTTCAAAACATGGGGCATTCATTAATTAATTATCAATTGCCCATACTTGTCTAAGAAGAAAATAAAGGTTTTCGAAGAAATATGACTGTAATTACAATTAATTAATTCAATTAATTTTATGCTTAATCCAGCAGAAAAACAATAGCAAACAGTTCTTAGAAAAACTACCAAGGACAATAAATTGTTTTCATTCATGCATCTTTAAAAGAGACTTTACACTTAATATTTGTATTTGGAATTAAATTGTGCTAAAATTACTTCCAAAGGAAGTGTTTCCACACAACTAAATAAACATTTTTAAATATACTGTATTTTATAACATCGTTTTGATTATTAAAAACTACACTCTTAATTATGCTTAACTTTTGTAAATTCATGTTCTTCGAAGTGTGTTAATAAGGATTTCATTTAAGATTTGACTTTTCTAACAAACAAAACAGTTGTAAAAAAATAAAACTTACTCAAAATGTTGGCAATGTTTTTGTTGAGTTTTAATATAATTTTTACAATTTTGGTTGTAATATTTTTTAATGTTTCTATTCATCGATTATTTAAAGTTAAACCAATTTGTCATTGGAATTTTTGGTAGGTTTAATCTGTGTTTTTTTTAAATTCGTAGATTTAAAAAATTTTTCAGGATTCTATTATTCCAACTTCATATCAATCTTCTGTCTTACAGTGTTACAGTTTCTTTTCTTGTACTTTTTCGTTATATCTTGCAACAGTATCCAAATTTTGGTATATTAAAAGTTATAACTTTGATCACAGGAATTTGGGGAACTTTTAATAATGGAGTTTTAATGGGAACATTAATACTTATTTCCATTGAAAGATTAATTGCAACAATCAAAAACAAAACTTACGAAACATCAAAAAATCCAATTATTCTAATTTTTGGGTTATTTGGAAGTTATGGGTTTGGGTGTGTTAACATTTGTATTTGGAATTTTTTAGGTATGCTTTATTTTTGAAAAATTTAACTGTCTTAATTATGGTATGAAAATTAAATGCTTTAATTTTTAGCTATAAATTATATGATAGCAAATATATGTTTTTATACTGTTTATTCTTTGCTGATAATGGTAAGATAAAAACCAGATGATTGAAATTTGCATAAACCTGTTTTTAGTGTGTTATCTGTTTGTATTACAAAAACAAACAATTAATTCGATTATCCCAAAGTGCCAATATAATTTTATCACAAAGATATCAAATTCATGAAAATGTTAGAATGCTAAAATATGCTTTTCCATTTTTGATTTATCCTTCATCTGGATTAATTGCCATTGGCACATCTGTAATAGTTCTTCGACTTTTCAATTTTGCCATTACTCCGGTAGAAATGAATGACATTTATTTTACTGTAAGATTCTATTTCCTTTTTCTTCCTTTCAACTTCACTTTTTAGGGTTCAAATTCATTTATTCTGATTTGTTTTTATCAAGCAAATATCAAATTAGTCATGGCAACTTTGCATATTTGGCAAAAACGAAATCAAAGAATTGTCACAATTTCTCCATCAAAAGTTAAAAAAGAAGAAAGAAAAAAAGAAGGCGATGTCTATTTTGAACAATTTAAAAATGCCTGGTAAATTAAGATAATTAATTACTAGAATGTGATGTTTAAAAAATCTTAATATTTTGTAGTTGTAAAACTTAAATATTGTAATAAACGGAAATGTAATAAATGATAATTATTAATTTTAACGCTGTAATTTTCAAACAGGAAGTTTATAACGGATTTTAGTTATGACTGTTAGTAACGCATTTTTTAAAAAGCAGCTGTTGTAAATTTTTTTGAGACTTTTTTCAAGTTCCCTTAACCAACCATGAACCAAATTTCTTATATAATATAGAAAAACTATTTAATGCAAGCTTTTAAGCAACAGCCACATTTCTAATGTCATACGGAAATTAACATAACGTAAAAAGCTACAAATTTTCGTAGACAATTCATGGATTGTGAAAAAATATGCTACTTTTCAAATGTCATAATTTGTGAAAAACGAATGTCGTGAGAGAGCTTTTTATAAATTTCACAAACTTCCACAAATTTGTTATAACAAAAAACGCAAAGTTATAAAAAAGTGCAGCATTTTTTAATAAAAAATTAAAAAACTTTCAAAGGTATGCTTTAAATTTTAAATAAAGCACATACGTATAATTCTTATTACTCATTTTTAATGCATCTGCAGGTGTAAAAAATACTTTTTATTAAAAAATGACAACTATTCGTTCGTTTACTGTTTTATATTACGTTTAGACTTTATTAAGTTTGTATAAATGTTGACTTTATATTTGTTATGTGTGAATATATTTTTTACATTTTTGGTTACCATTTTATTTATTGTTTCAATCATTCGATTATTTAAAGTTAAACCAATTTGTCATTGGAATTTTTGGTAGGTGTTTTTGATTATTTAGAGAAAACCAATATAATAAAAAATAACATTTCAATATTTGGAATTTGAATAATATGCAAATTTTTCAGGATCTTTTTATTCCAACTTCACTTAATTTTATTTTTCTTAAGTTTGACCATCTCAGCTTTAATGCTTTTTCGGCATATTGTTCACGATAATCCCAATTTTGCCATTTTGTTGACGATTACAGAAATAGCAGCAATTTGGTCAAGTTTCAATAACGGAGCTTTAATAGGCCACGGGCTCATTTCGGTACCTTTTTTTTTTGGTTCCCGCGGCCTTGGTCAAAATCGATGTAGAACAACTCAGAAACATCAAAAACACACTTTACAACCCAATCGGACCGATTTCCCGAACCTGCAGGTCATATTTCAAAAATGGCCAAAATCGGGCTTTTTTGGCACTTTTTTTGATGCCATTCCGGAACCAGGGTACATATCAACAATCTGTGAATTCAGAATTTACCCTTACATGTGTTGAACATATTCCACATGCTAAAACCTTTCTATTTGCTCTAATCACGATTTTGAGATGATAAGAAGTTTGTCAATTTTTACCAAAAATCGGGTTAAAAAAGTGGTTTTTTTGATGTCCTGAAGTTTCTAGCTGGATTAAAAGAAAACCCTGAATACAGAATTTGAAGAAGTATCTAAGAAACATATATATACAGCTTAAACCTCCTCAAGTCCTTCTTCCGCGATTTTGAGATGATAAGAAGTTTATGCACTTTTTTTTGCTTTTTTCACTCAAGTCAGCCAGAATCAATAATAAAGACCTAAACTAAAAATCTAATCGCACCAATTTTTTCTAAATTTTGTTGTGCTGATGGGATAATACCACGTACACTTATCAGAAAATCACTCATAAACTAGATCCCCGTAGACTAAACTGCTTTTGAAAAACACAAAAATCAAAGTTGGGCGGTAAAATCCAAACAAGGGGCTAAATGGAAAATTTAATCGCACCAAAATGTTCTAATTTTTGTGGGGAATTTTTTGAGACCACTTACAACCATCTGGGTTCATCACACGAATACTAGTTCAAAAAAAAAGAAATATTATGCTATTTTTCATATCTATGACTCAAATTAGTACTTTAATGTCCATTAAAATAACTAAAAAGGCTTGTGTTGTATTCAGAAATGTCGATTTACTTATAATAAGACCTATGGAGCCTCAGTAATAGACGGAAAAAACTTTTGCAATCAGATTGAAATGCTACAGTAAAAAATTCAGTACCTCCATCATCATTGAAGTGAGAACCAAATCTCAAAAAAACGTTTAAAAAGACTTGAACCGCTTATATATATAATTTTTAGCACATTTTTTAACATTTCAAAAGATTTTCGGGTTGTAAACATGCCTAATGATTGAATGCGGGAAAATGAAAAATAACGATATTACTAAAGCAATAATTATGAATAAAAACGAAAAATTCGTTATAAAAGTATCATATTCTGGTAAACGATTAATTTTGTTAAGCGTAGTAATAATAGTTAGGATATTTAGAAACCTTACAACAAGTTTTTAAACAATATCTTGAATTGACGGTTTTCAGGTATCATGTGCAATAGTTTTTGGCAAAGTGTTCTATGCTAGAAAAAACCGATAGTACATGAAAAAAATATTATTAATTATTATCAGAGGTTCCAAAGGATTTTACAAGATCAAAAATCACTAAAAAAAGTTTTTGTAATATAAAAATTGCATGTTTTTTATTATATATAATATATATTAGGTAATTCTTAACAACTTAAATGTAGTAAACTTTGAAAATTGCGTATTCGAGGTTCATGGAAGATATCCGATTGAAACCTTTCACACATATAAAAAATAGTCTAAATTTAATATATCAATAAAAAAATTTAAAAAACAATGACTTTTAAAGCTTTTTTCACACAAAATTTATTTTTACCTAAAAATTTACCCTGAATTAGGGTTGTAATTCCGGTTTTTCGTGTCGGGACCACTTGCAGACTTCAGATATTGTAGCCCAAGCTCTAAGCTATCGATTGGTACCATAATCCCCCCTGTATGATCATCCACGGCCGAGGCCGCCGGAACCGAATGCAAAATGAGCCCGTGAGGCACTTTAGCATTAATTTGTGTTGAAAGATTTTTTGCTACAATAAAAAACAAAACTTACGAAACCACAAAGAATCCACATTTTGTGTTTTTTGGGCTAATTACAAGTTATTGCTTTGGTTGTGTAAATGTTTGTGTATACAATATTTTTGGTATGTTTAGAAAATTTGAATAATTAATTGTTTTGCTGTAATAAGTACTTGTTCAAAACTAACTGTTCCACATTTTTAGTTATTAATTATGTCGTAGCCAATTTATCCTATTACAGTATTTATTCGATTTTAATTGTGGTAAGTCCAACATGGATTTCATGTGTGAAAAAAGAAATGTACTTTCCTACGGTTTTTTGTGGTCTTTAAAAAATAACAAAAATTTGCATGCATTGTACTTTTGCACATGAATAAATTTGTGTTATTTTAAAGAAATTTGTTTTTTTGTAGTTTGGACCATGGAAAATACGTATTTCATAAATGCTAAATAACCAAATAATCATTATTATTTTTAGTTTATTATTTTACTTTATATCAAAAACAAACAATTAGTTAGATTATCCCAAAGTGCCAATATAATCTTATCACAACGATATCAAATTCATGAAAATGTTAGAATGCTAAAATATGCAATTCCGTTTTTAATTTATCCTTCTGCTGGATTGGTTATTACTGGTACTGCTGCAATAATAATTCGAATTTTTATTGAAATTATTACTCCCGCCGAAATGAATGCAGTTTATTTTACAGTAAGCCTATATATTTTTGTTTAACTTCAACATCATGTAAAATTTTTTAGGGTTCAAATCTATTTATTCTTGTCAGCTTTTATCTTGCAAATATTAAACTCATTTTTGGGCATTTTCAATTTATGCACAAAAAACATAATCGAGTTGAAGTAATTACAAAATTAAAAGATGATGAAAGAGAAAAAGAAGGTGATCTCTATTTTGCACAATTAAAAAATGCATGGTAATTTTTTGGATTTTTAATTAATAAAAAAATAAATTTATTTGTATTAAAAAATTACGGTAGTCATAAGACTAATCATTATTGAAAAAATGAAAAGATACAAATAATTTTTAGTTTACAAAGCTATCGAAAAATACAATCCTTTATTATTTCATAGACCATTTTATAAAATAAAAAATAAAATTATTTACGAACCCCTAAGGGGTACATTGACGGATTCATCGTCCCTGCTGATATCGAAGAAGGATTAAAGATATTAGTTTCGTTGAACATTTTCTTAATACATTTTGAAAGAATTAATCCACAAACAACACAATCAAAGGAAACAAGGAATCGATTGAAAGCTCCCAAATATGTTGTGGCTGGTTCACCTGTCCAGGCAACAATTACAGCAGCTACAGCATTTAAAACTAAATCACTCCCAGTTTGAACAACAAGCGTTCGACGAATTAGCTCTGCTGTTATCCGATTTGTATTGGTTGTATTTTGTTTAATGAATTTTGAACGGAAATATGCCAAAATTAGAAGGCCAGCCATGACCAAATTCGCTGAACTTAGAACAATCCGGATTGTTGTTGTGTCATTTCCCGTTTGACCATTCAAGGATAACACACTTGCAAAAAGGACATCTGAAAAAGAGACCTTCAAATTTGCATAACAAAAATTTGCATCATAGTAAATTTTTAAAACCAACAATGTTGGGTATGAAAATGCAGTCAGAAGGCTGTGACCGAGTAATTTCTGACTGTGGCTTATTTGCCGTGGAAACAGACTTGGCCGGCTTACAATATTTCAGCCACAACCAAAGCCGGTCAACTTTTCACCCACTTTTTTGATCCCTTTCGAACTGCTTTTTTGGAATCGTTTAGAATTACGTCATCAGAAAGCAGAATTTCCACCCAACACATCCAAACACTTTATACTGCACATCAAAGGCGGCATTGGCATTACTTCCTCCCTTCACTATGACGTCATATCAGGGAAAAAATGGGCCTAATGAAAAAAACTTACGAGTTTCATTTGGAAACGGTGTTGGTGCAGATACCCAAAAACTCCATGTTGTAATTCCAATGACAATAAAACACATGAAATGATGCCCAAACATTAAAAGGTAACGAATTCGTCGAAGAGCAGCAAAAGGAAAAACTAAAATTATGCAACGTTCTGCGGATAAAAATAATACTGTAACTGGTGGAAGGGCCATTGTTGCAAGATTTAATCCGCAGGTGACATAATAAAACATTGCATTATAAGTTGGTTCTATAAATATATTGTTGTCAACTTGTCATCATAAATTTATATAACTTACCATCTGGTCGCCATCCAATTATAACATATGTGTTATGAATAATTGCAAAAATAATTGCAATTATCCAAACAATCATATGTGTAAGCAAAAATGGTGAAAGATCTTTTTTATGTTTTGAAAGTTGTTTATAATTTTTTACGGTAATCACCATTACCCCCAAACCAAATAAATATATAAATTCCATTAATGCAGATTCTCCAACATTTATATAAGTTGTAAACCATCGAGCCATTTTCTTTTATGGAAGAAAATAATATTTTTGACTTGTTAAAAGAAAATGTGTTGTAAAAAATGACTGTAAAAAAGAATGCCAAATGCGGTGGAAGGAAGTTCAAGTTTTTATTTCATCATTACTATAGTATTATTATTAATAATAAATTTGAACAAATTAATTACTTTTAATGAGACAATGAAATTAGAAATGTATGTACTTTTTATATCAAAAGATCAATTAGGCCATTTCTATTGTACATTGTGTCTGTACTAAAACACTCAAAAGGATATGAGCAATTCGTTTTAATTATTTTTTTTAAGTTTTTTCTTTGTTATAAAACAACCCAAAAAGCACTCAATTCAAAAATTTAATTATTTAAAAAACAGCATAATTATTAAAAATTGGTTTACGAAATTCCGGCTTTAAAGCTCAACAATTTTTTTAGGCTTTTTCTCATTTTTCATGTCCGACACAAAGATCTTCACCAGATTTTTCCACCACATTAAACTTACAAATACTAGTTTCCACTTTTTTAAGAACAAAATGAAGCATGTTAAACAGATCAATGCTTCTTTTACAGAATATTCAAAGAATTTCACAAAAATTATATTGTAAATGTTTAGCAATGCCTAAATTTATCTGTTATTCATCAAAAAAGTTATCGTTGCAAAAAGGATCAGAGATAAAATAAACATTTTTATATCGGTATTTCATCATTGTTTATGGTAATGGTGACAGTTAAATTAAGCAACTTTCTTTAAAATCGGTGCATTATTTTTTTTAAATCAATTATTTTAACACTGTTACGGCATGCTTTTTTTGTGACGATGATTTATTAATTCACTACGTTTTCAATTTTTAAAGTTTGTTTCGTTTGTAAGAAAAAAAGGTTGAAAAAAGACTAATTGTGTGTAATGAATAAAAATATTCGTATTTCTTTCAAAACCAAATTATTTTTATTTAAATCGCGTAATATCGAATACAGTGAATCAATAAATTAGATTAAATTAGACAAAAAAAAATTACGTATATATTCTACTTTTGATCAACAATAGCGCAAAATATTCAAATCATTCGAAACGAACTTGCTAAAATTTGTGCAACACAATATTCATTTTTGAAAAAATTAATTCCTTTTTCTTTCTTTTTTTAAATTTCAAAAATCGTATCTTCCCAAATGTCATTCGGCAAATATCGCAAAAATAAGACATCAAAGTAGGCTTTATTTTGTTGAAAAGTGAAGAAAATAACAAAAATGGCTGATGAAAGATTGCGATTGAATATCATCAAAATTGCTTTCAATTTATTTTTTTTTGAAACTAAAGTACCTTTTTTGCTTTAAAAAAACAATGTTACATAGCCATTTTTGTTCTCTTCTACACTTGTTTAACTTGCAAAAATGACAGACAGACATTATTGACTTGAAAATGTTATATGTATGATATTTTCACAACTTGGTGGAAGACCGCAGATTTTTCGTATTGCAATTTTCAAAAATGGTGCTAAAAAAGCCTTTCACATTGGAAGCTGTGATTTGCAAAATGTTGTTTTTATTGATTTTGAATATTTTGTTGTAATTTGATAAAGGTATCTAGCATGAAATTATAATTAAATTAATTATGACGGTTAAAAACCCTTTACAAAACGAATTGTAAAATATATGGTGAAACTGATCATCATTAAATAAAATAAAACATTGTCCACAATAATCGTGCCAGAAATTAATTTATTTTTTTAAAACTAACAATTACACCAGTCTTGTTTATCATTTTCAAAGACATTTGTTTGAATTTACCAAAATGAGCTAATATAAATTATTTTCAACGAAAAACAGCGCCGAGATATGCCCAAAATTTATGAGACGAAAATCCAAAAGATCAGAGATAGATTTTCATTTTCTTTTTTTCTAACCTAAGTTGTAATTGTAAATTGAAAATTTTTTTAAAATTGATGATAGAAAAGTTATTGGATTTGTTTTGGGATTATTAAAATATTATTAAAATTTACAAACTGTTATACGTTTTTAATAAACGATTTCAAGATATGAAAAACAAAATATTCAAAAAGAGCTGAAAAAAATCGAAAACGACGGAATACAATTTCCGGGAGAAGCTTTAGTGTTTCGTTGTTACACATTTTCTTTTTTTTGCTGGACAACAACAAAAAAACCATTGCCGATGGATCACCAGGTTTTTATAGATTGCAAAAAGCTCATTTAAAAAAATAAAAAGAAAAGGTCGTTAAGAAATTCATTGAAAAATTTTTAAGGCATAATTTTTGGTAAATATGAACAAAAATTAATCAAAAATGAAAAAAAATTTAGAATTAAATTTTGACACGATTATTGTGGATAACTTTTTATTTTATTTAGTGCTCCAATTATTTTGATTCTATTTTTGATAATTCTTTTGTATAGGTTTTTTAATCACCATAATTTATTTAATTATAATTTCATGCTACAAATCTTTATCAAATCAAAACAAAATATTCAAAATAAATAAAAACAACATTTTGTGAATCACAGCTTCAAATGTGAAAAGCTTTTTTAAACATGACTTTTGCAAACTGCAATACGAAAAAAACTGCGGTCTTTCACAAATTTGTTTAAAGAAGGGAAATTTTTTTATTCCATTTTCAAAGTCATTAATGTCTATCTGCTGTCCTTGCAAGCTAAACAAGTGTAAAATTGCAGTTCATCAAATTTTAAGATGATTTTTTAAATGCAAAATATATGACTTCGAAATACAGTTTTAACCCATTGCGTTCAATATCTGACATGCACAACAAATAATTTATTAGCCAATATTCAACGAATAATGACCATTTTTCTCTTAACACAGTTGATTTTTCAGACACAAAAACGAAAAGATATCTAACTTATGCAAATTTATGCAACTATGTTGTTCCAAAGACAACATATTGCTTTTATGCAAATTTGATTGCTCATGCTTCAAAATTTGGATAAAAGAAAAGAATGTCGATTTTTCTCGAGCATTCTTTCATTTTTTTATGTTTTTCCATGCCCGTCACTTTTTCCCAATGGTTTTAACTTTTATTGTGTTTCCCGAAAGCTTAATTCTGCTTTTCTTTTTTGATTTTCTTCCTTCTTGTGAAATTCTTATAAACTGTGAATTCGCGTCTCATTTTTTTGACAAAATCAAATTCGTTACTTTGATCTTTATCGTGTTGTTTTTTCTCTGCACTATTTTTGTTCTTCTGTAATCATAATGTCAAACTTTCATTTTTTAGGCATTTCAAAAATGTCTTCATCAACTGATCTTCTTCAAAGCTCAAAGTACAAATGTTTCTGGGATTTTCTTCATGTTCAAACTGGTGCTCAAATTATCGCTGTTTTGGTTCTCTTTAATTGCTGCATGGATATCGTTGATTTTCCAGAAGAAAAAAGACTATTTTTCTTCATCTTGAGATATTTTAATATCTTTAGTGTAGCGCTTTTCTTTGGTCTAATATTTCTTGGAATTAAACAATCTGATGCTAAATGGTTTGTTCCTAGTCTCTTTTATACTGTAAGTTGTTTTATTTTATATCATCGTTATTTTTGAGTCAAATCAAATTTTTAGGCTACTGTGACCGTGGTATATGGTTTCTTCGATGTCGTTTGTCTTATTGCTGCAAATTCAAAATCATCACTTGGTCGTCTAGCCCTTACATTCTTGGAAACTGTGCTTGCTGTCAAAGTTACTGGTAAGTGTTTAAAGCATATGCCATCCCATTTGCATGAAGATGATATTTAGATGATAATCTTCTTTATGCAATTGTTCGGCTTGCTATCGATATATTCATCCACCTTTTCTTCTTTGATATTCTTTACCGATGCTCCAAATATATCAATGAAAAATCATGCCAAGAAAATTGTGCTCAATCTGATCATACACTCGTCTTTCAATCATCTTTTCCTGAAAAGAAAGAATTCAGTACTGCCTAAAAGAATGCTTCTCTCTTTTTCTTCTGCTTGTAGGTAAATCTTATATATGTGACTTTTGTACTTCTGATTGAATAAAAGCTTTGAAATTTATTTTATCTGTTATCTATTTTCATTTGCGTTGGTAGTATGTACATCTACATGTCTAAAAAGATAAATATTTTTCCATGTCTTAGCTTTCTTGTTATTACTGTATCTGAATCTATCAATTTTCTATTTGCATTTTTGATAACGCTACAGGTATACTCCAATTAATGCAAATTCCTACAAATTTGTTGTTTCAAAACAACATGTTGTTTTTATGCAAATTTGTTTGTTCATGCTTCAAAATTGGATAAAAGAAAAGAATGTCGATTTTTCTCGAGCATTCTTCCATTTTTTTTGTATTTTTTCTTGACCGTCACTTTTTTTCCATGGTTTTAATTTTTATGTTTTTTCCCGAAAGCTTGTTTCTGTTTTTATTTTTTGATTTTGTGTTTCCTTCCCTCTCGTGAAATACTTGTAAACTGTGAATTCGCGTCTTATTTTTTTTGACAAACTTTTTTCGTGGACTTTGATCGTGTTTTTTTCTGTATTTTTTGTTCTGTATTTATAATTTCATACTTTCATTTTTTAGGCATTCAAAAATGTCAACATCAACCAATCGTCTTCAAAGCTCAAAATACAAATGTTTCTGGGATTTTCTTCATGTTCAAACTGGTACTCAAATTATTGCTGTTTTGGTTCTCATTAATTGCGGCATGTCTCTCTTTGATCTCATCTTTAATCAAGAAGAAATAAGTGTTTTTTCATTGGGCGTGAAATATTTTAATATCTTTGCTGAAGCACTTTTCTTTGCTGTAATATTTCTTGGAATTCGACAATCTAATGCTGAATTGTTAAATCCGAGTCTCATTAATACTGTAAGCTTTTTGTATCACTGGATATAAATATTTTTTAATAAATTTTAATTTTTAGGTTTGTTGGGGTGTTGGTTATGGTGCTGGAAGTATTCTTTGTCTTATTGCTGCAAATTCTAAGTCATCACTTGGTCGTTTAGCTCGTTATATTCTTGAAGCATGCTTTGTTGGAGTTAATGGTAAGTGTATACGTTTGTTTTATTTTTATTATTTAGCGATAATATTTAGATAATTTTATTGTTTATGGAATCGTATATTGTACTCTTAGAATGGTGATCGCTTTTTTCTTTTTTGGTATTCTTTACCGATGCTCCAAATATATCAATGAAAAATCATGCCAAGAAAATTGTACTCAATGTAACCAAAAATGTACTCAATCTGATCATACACTCGTCTTTCAATCATCTTTTCCTGAAGTTAAGGAATCCAGCACTGCCTAAAAGAATCCTTCTCTCTCATTTGTAAGTAAAACTTTTATATATTACTTTTGTACTTCTGATTAAATAAAAGCTTTGAAATTTATTTCATGTATCATATTTGATATTTTTATTTGTGTTGGGGATACGTGCATCAATATCGTATAATTTTTCGTCCGTCTTCTCAATGTTGCTGTATATTAAAATCTATCACTTTTGTGTTCTATGCATTACTTGACGTCGTCGCTCAATATGGCTGAAGCAGCAAAAAAACTTCAAAAAGAAGCAAAAGAAGATAGGTAAGTAGGTAGGCATGGAATTATGACGCCGCTTTGATGTTGCGGCAAACATCAAAGGGATAGTATGACGCATAGGGAGGTAGGGGTCCAAAAAAGTCGAAATTTTGATGACGTAATATCTGGACAGCCCCATACTTGATTAATCTACTTCATCTATACTGTAACAAATACTTTTCTGAGCTTAGCTGAGTTTAATTTTGTTCTTCTTCTGTCGTCATAATGGCAGATAGATGTGGTTCATAAGAAATAATTTACTGACATGGTTGTCGGTATCTGCTGCTTTTAAAAGACTTGACAAAATAGTGGAAGTTAGGAGTCTTTTAAAATTTAAAATTATTTTCCATGTGTTATAGTAACAAGCACTTAATCCTACGGTTTTATAAGATTTTAAATAATAAATTAAATCACCAAAAACAGAAATCAATGGCAGACATAATCTTTCCAGTGACAAAATTTACAGCAAAGACATTTTATTTACTGAAACACAAAATTTGAAATAATTTATTTCAACTTGTTTAAAAACCAAAATTTGGGATAAAAAATCGAATTTGAATTTTTTTAAATAAAAAATTGATTGTTTATTTAATTAATAGATTTTCTGACTCGATTTTACGGAAAAGATAATAGTTTTTTCTTTTGTTTTAGCCGATTTTCTCTGTCGAAAAAGTAGAGCATCACTTTTGATAATCGATAAAATCTAATTGTTTTAAAAGATATAAAAAGAAAAGCAAAAAACGGATAATTTTGTCTGCTTTTTTAATTTAGGGTTAACTTTCAATTAAGGCTGCTTTAATTTTAAATTTTTTTAGTTTAAAAAAGTTTTAAAAATTACATTCCCATTAGCAAATATTTTTTCTTGTTTCAATTTTTACTGACAACATTTTTTTCTATGTTTAGTTATAAGTGTTAGTTGAAATAATGATTACTGTGTTTTTTTTCTTTCATTTATTCTTACAAAATCTCCCACATTTTATAACGTAGGCCCAGGACCAAGATATTGGGGATCCTGAAATTTTTTTGCATATTATTGAGAGAGATCTGACTCGAACTTACGTTCTAATTGACGGAATGCTTATAGTTTTGTCATTTTAATCTCGGTTCGATATTCGTGTTTGTTGAAATTTTATTACGTTTTTGATTTTCAAATAGATTTGTTTTATTTCGCTTAAACCTTTATACACAGTCAGTTTAACGCAATTGTATTAATTTTTGCGATAATTTAATTTTTTTTCTTTAATCTTTCTAGTCTGGTTTATATCTGTTTACTTCTATTTTTTAATCCAATAATTTAATTATTTTTTAATCCAATAATTTTATTATAAAGTTAAGACTTTCTTAAAATACCATAAACAAAATAAAATTAAGAAATATATAATTAATTAATTCCAAGATTTTTTAAGCTGCTCAAAATGATAGTCAAAATCATTGGGTGCAATACTGCTTTCAGCGGGTCCAATTCTGTGAAATCTAAATCTTGATAATCGAGAAAGCCGAGCTTGAATTATTTCATTATTAAAAACTAAATTATGCAATTCTTCATATCCCAACAAAAATGGGATAAACAAATTTATTATCTAAAAACAATCCATATGGCGTTGAATATAAGCAAATTTAATGGGACTTACGCAGAAATAAAATAATGCCCCAGATTTATCTGATGGCCCAAAATATTCTGATACTAAACCACCAAAAATTATTCCAAAATTTCCAATCGATAAATATGGTAATGCAAAACGGATTGTTCGAATATTTTCAAAAATCTGCAAAACGCCTAAGATTAGTAATGTTTTATTCATCCATTCAGTAATCTGATATTATAACGAATTTATTTGCCCCAGGCTATATCCATAATTGGATCACTTTTATCTCATATGTCATCATCATGCATCTCTAATATATTTTGTAGAAATTTGAGATTACCTGATATCGTTTCGTGAGCATCAAATGCGAAGAAGGATGTAATTTTTTGAGTTTTTGATTAATCTTCCATAAAATGAATGTACCCTAGAAATATAATTAATTAAGAAAATAAAACGTTTTATAAAAATTATTCGTTTAACTTGACACCCAAAAAAGGGTCATCTCATATAATTTTGAATAATAGATGAAGCTTAAAGTTGGTCAAATTTAAGATTACAAAGTTTAAAAATGTTAAATAAAAATTATTATCTAATTTAGCTAATAATTTTAGCCAGTATCTGATTTGCTCTGTCGTGTGTCTTTTTTATCTTTTGATTTTCCTTTATTCCATTTAAATTTATTATACAGCTACAAGTACGGTAACATAGCTGTTCATACCAAATCGATTAAGTATTTTTTTATGTTTGTCGTAAACACGGAAATATTTTTTAAGCAAATATAATTTTTAAACACATATAACTATGATGCTTCGAGAAAATTGCTTGCGTGTTTTTTCTAAATTAAATTTATTATAACCTGGATACGGTAGCAAAAATATATGCAACTTGATGTGATGCAGTGTTTAAAAAAAGTGTGCAAAAAGCAAAAACTGGAAGTTTTGACGTAACAAAGTTTTCACCTGGTCTGTCATTTTTATTTCCTTTTTCCAGGTGTTCCAGGTATCATTTGTATCAAAGTATCAAAATTGCATTAAAATGCAATTGATTTGATTAGTTCCGATAACGTAATCCAAAAAAACAACAAAAAAGCTAATTTCATGAGTTTTTAGGTTTTTTGTAGCAAAATTAAATAATTTTTGATTTGTTTAAAGTTTTAAGACATCTAAGATTGTAGTCAAACAAAAGCTTTAGCCACTTACCACAACCGCAAGAATATCAACGCCATAACAAACCCTGCCCATAAAATATGCATAACTCCCTAAAATTAATAAATCAACATTAGTCACTTAAATGTTTAACCATAAAAACAACTTACAAATATTCCATGCAAAAATATTCCAAAGTCCAAACAAATAGCATACAAAAATCAATAAATAAATTATCCAATTATGGGTAGTTTTTTCATAGGTTGTTCGATTCAATGTCGCAAATAATCTTTCAAGGAATAAAATTAAAAAAAGCGCGGATAGCGTGTTTTGGGATAAAGTTGTTGGATAATTTGTATATGAATAAAGGGTAACAAAAATTGGGTCAGCCTGAGAGAACATTAGCGATATTGCCATAATCATTGTGCAAATAAAAAATATAAAAATGCAGGCATAAATATGAAAAAATATTTTACTGAAATTGGTAGTGATTATTGGTTAAAAATTGGCTAAATGCTGTTAATTTTAAGGTGAAATATGAGCTAAAATTTAAAAAAAACTGGAATGATCGTATTACTCCTATGACATTTTGCCCTCAAAAATGCTTTGTGCTTAATATTTAAAATGTCAGAGTCGTTTAAAAATTGATATCATATTTTTGCCAATTTTTAGTAATTAAAGTTCAACAACGGCATTGTTGGATTTTTATTACCATCGAAGCTAATAATATTATTGATTTATTGTTAAAAGGTTCAAATGTATGCTACTGTTTTGTGACAAAAGTGATTTACAGTCTTCATTTTTTTGAATTCGTGACAAGTCCTTTTCAATGCCTTTAAGAAATTTCCTCTTTCATTCACTTCGACGTCTCTTTACTCAATTATCTTATTGAACCGAAAACAAATTAGTGAAACGTATCGTATTTTAATTACCTCAAGTCAAAACTTTTTTTACTAACTTTCATACGCGAACCTTCTATTATTACGGTCTATTAAATGTCATTTTATTATTGGATTATTAATCTTTAATTAAATAACAGTCATTTTGTTCCGTTTTGTCCTTGTTCTTTTGAAGTACTATTACAGTAATCATATTTTAAATATGGATGTTTTTGACTGCTCAAAAATGGATAATCTTTGAAGCTAAAAGTATACAGTAAGTGAATGCAATTTTTGTGGCATCACTTTTGTTATTCTCCATCAAATTCTAAAGAGTAATTATTATCTTTTATCGAAGCACTTGACTTTATTCCCTATAATTATAGTTCAAAGATAGCTGAAACTTTATGCGTTTTAAAATTCTTTATTTTCAGAATCACATGCTTTTATTTAATTATATTTCCATGAACGTTCTCAAAATCGCGAAAACAAGGAAATAATTTATATGTCTCTTGTTGGCCGATATTTTGTGACAAAGTTACTATCACTAATGTTAAAACTCAAAAAATAATTAAAACTACTAAAGTTTTTAATACTCCTTAAAAAATTATAAATCAATTTCCTACTGTACTCTTAGAAGAAGAGCTCTTCTGTAAAATACAGTAATCCCCTTCAACCAAAACTTACCAAAAATGTGGATGCGCAATCGGTTGAATCTGTTTGAAATATTTCCATGCCTTTGGTAAAACCAGAAAATTTGCGATTGTCGTAAAAAATGATAATAAATACATCCAATTTGTATCTAGCATTTCTGTAAAAAAACGAACGTGACTACTGCGAAAAAAAATTTGGATAAATAAATTGAAAAAAATATTTACAAAAAAAACCGGCTTTATTTTTGGCCAAATACCATTAAAAATAAATAAACTTATAATTGTTTTGAGGCGGCAAAAATTTTATGCTTAAAAAGGTAAGAAGTGTTTTCTAGAAGAAAAAAGGCTATTACTTTTTGATATGAAAAAAATAAAATTATAGCGTGGTGAAAAAAGGGGTGTTAATTTTTATGCTGGAAAAAAGTAATGTTTTAAGCGTTAAAAAAGCTGTTATTTTTGAAGGTTTTTTTTTCTGTTTCTAATGTGTTTTTTCTTAATTAAAACTCTTGGGACTTTTTTGAAAGCTAAAAAATATCTTTGCAAAATTCATAAAACATAACTTATGTTACATAAGGTGTTTTAAGCTGTATAGTATTACAAAAAAGGAGATTAAAATTAGCATATATAGATGATTTTCTATGACAATTATACAGATGACTAATCTACTATCTCATTAAATTATGGGTCATTAAAAAAAGTCAGTAAATAGATCGAAGAAAAAATGCCTAAAGTTCCTATCCATCTTTTGCTTAAAGATTTGTTAGAACAATTCCTCTTTAAAAAAAGCTTTTGTAAACGTAAACAACAAACAAAAATCAAGTAATTTATATAAAAAACAAAAACAAACAAAAAAGCCCAAAAGTAAAAACAAAAAATTAAGAAGACTTTGCTTGGCTTTGATATAATTTTTGATATTCTTCATATTCACCTTCAGAGTTATGAGGAAAAACAATGTATGGAACTCTTTTTGGTGGATTTGCCAAAACAGTATTAATCAAATTTTCACATCTTTCTTTTGCACCATAATATGCCCAATGCATTGATGAGAAGGAAACACCAAAATTTACGGTTTCATTTTTCTAAAAATTATTAACTGTAGCTTTTTAAGATCCAATATTTTTCAACTTACCATAACAAAATCAATAAATTCAGAAAAGTTGCAAGTTTGTGGAAGATCCTGGAATGAAATGAATGGTTCTGTTTTGAAATTTGACAAAATTGGTACCATCTTCTTGAATGTATCAGGTTTAAACAATTGTAAACTATTGCAAACTCTAAACATAAATACTTACTATAGAATTAATAAATTATTTAATAAAAGAAAACTTACAGTTTGAAATATTTTAAAGATGGAAGATTTTCGAGAAGTTTATCAGCAGTAACACGATAATATTCTGAATATTCAACACTACAATCATAAAGATGTAATCTTTCTAACTTTGGAGATGAAGTAAAAAATTGATATTCCTTCCATGAAAAGAATTGATAAAAAATATCAATATTTCGGATATCATTAACAGCAATCATTGGAACCAAGGTAGAAATAAAACTATTGTATCGACAAACAAAGCAATAAATCATGACAGAATCATACAGCCAAATTTTTGGAGTAAATTTTTTAGGATCAAAAATTTCTCCATCTGCATCCCATTTGTATCCGGCGACAGCTTTGATCTGGGAGATTGGATATACTGGATTCTTAGGATAAAAATATTTGCATGTTTTGATGAGCTTTTTCCAAACTGCAGGAGTTGAATTATCGATTAAATACTTGATGATTGGAAGTGGAAGAGAAAAACTTTGTGCACAAGGTTCTTGAAATGTGAACATTTCATTCAAAGTTGAAGGATCACCTGCAGCCATATTTGAGAATGAGAGAGAATGAATGTTTGAATATCTAAAAAGAAAACCAACAAATAAATGTAAAAGAAATGAATCAAAAATGTCAGACAAAAAAAGCGCAAAGAAAAAATGCAACATTGGATTATCATTAAGTTGCAGAATGCCAAAAAATATAATTTTGACATGAAACATTTGAGAAGGAAGAAGCATTTTTTGAACAAAATATACTACATTCCTTGTCGTTACAGTTTTTTACACAAACTGTGCATTTCATTTCCTCCTAGATAATGTATTGAAATGTTTAAAAAATTTGCAGAAAAAACAAATTTGCAAGAAAGCGCTTTTAGACAATGAAAGAATTTTAACCAAAGATGTCAGAAGAAAAACTTGTCAAAACTAAGCAAAGCATAAACAAAAAAGTTAAGAATGAGGAAAAGCCAACACGGTTAATAATAAGTAAGTATGTAATATTTATTAAACAGCTATCAATCACGCACCTGTTCGGTTATGCGCTTCAAAGAACTAAAAAGCATAAAAAAAGGATGACAGCAAATAAGAGAACGAGAGACAAAAAGAGAGAGAGAGAGAGACTGGGCAACGTTTTGCCAAAAGAAATACAGTTCAAATATCGCTAACATTTCTGATTTTTTAATTACGGCTTACAGTAACTCAAAAACGAAAAACTCGAGCAAATTATTCTAAAACCGGATTTTTTTATTTACATCTTCTACAAAAAAATTTTTATTGTTATTTTAGTAATGCGATGGATAAATATTTGAGAAAAACGAGAAATTTATTTAAAGAAAAACAATAACAAATAAAAATGTACAAAAGTAGAAAAAAACACAATTAAGAAGATTTTGCTTGGCGCTTATATAATTTTTGATATTCTTCATATTGGCCTTGAAGATTTGGAGGATGATCAATAAATGGAATTCTTTGAGGAGGATTTGCCAAAATGGTATTAATTAAAGTTTCACATTTTTCTTTTCCGCCACCAAATGTCCAAGTAGTTGAAGAAAAAGAAAGACCAAAATTTACAGTATCATTCTTCTAAAAATTAGTAAATATAAATTAAGATCTAATTTTTAAGTATAAACTTACCATAACAAAATTAATAAAATCCGAAAAATTACAAGTTTCTGGAAGATTGTGGAATGAAATAAACGGTGATGTTTTAAAATTTGATAAAACTGATACCATTTTCTTGAATGTATCAGGTTTAAACATTTCAGAATTGTCTATACAGATTCTAAAGATAGAAGATTATTACACAATGAATATTCATTAAAGAATAACTTACATTTTAAAATATTTGAGAAATGAAAGATTTTCAAGAAGTTTGTCATATGTAACAAATGAATCATCAGAATATTTGATGCCGCAATCAAAAAAATGTAATCTTTCCAATTTTGGAGACGAAGTAAGAAATTGAAAATCTTCCCATGACAAATCTTGATAAAAAATATCAATACTTCGAATATCATTGACTTTAATCATTGGAATCAAGGTAGAAATAAAACTATTAGAATAATTATAAACATCAAGAGAATAAATCACAACAGAATTATACAACCATATTTTTGGGGTAAATTTTTTTGGATCAACAATTTCTCCATCTGCATCCCATTTGTATCCTTTGACAGCTTTGATACGGTAGATTGGATATGCAGGATTCTTTGGATAAAAATATTTGCATGTTTTGATGAGTTTTTTCCATACTGTTGGAGTAGAATTATCGATCAAATGTTTGATGATTGGAAGTGGAAGAGAAAAACTTTGTGGACGAGGTTCTTGAAATGTGAACATTTCATTCAAAGTTGATAGATCAAAATCATTTTTCGTAACCATATTTGAGAGTTAGAGAGAATGAATGTTTGAATATCAGAAAAGGAAAGCAACAAATAAATGTAAAAGAAGTGAATCAAAAATCTGAGACTGAAAATTGTTCAAAGAAAAGAAAAAATGGAAATTTAAACTGAATTATTTTTGGGTTGCAAAATGCCAATAAATAAAATTTTTTGCACAAAGAATTTCTTTGAAAGAAAGAAACTATTTTTAAACAAAGAGTGTTACATTCCTTTTTGTTACTGATTTATATAGAAATTGTGCACAAACGGATTTTTTGATAAAAGAATTTATTGTTAAAAGTTATAAAATTATGATAATTTGTGTTTCGGAGCTCAATCCCAAAAATTATAGTAATTTGTATTTTAATCTTTCACAACATTCTCTCTCATTGTAGGCATAATGTTGCTACAGTAGAAACAAAATTAATAATTTATTTTTCAATTTGTAAAAAATATTTCATGAATAAGAATCGGCTCATTTAAAATAAGTCAGAATAAACATAAATAAATGTTGAAAAACATTTTCAATGACTTTTAAATAGAAATAACGTTTATTTACTTCAACAATTCCTAATTGTTGAAGTAAAGGTAAACGTCCGTTAAGTTTTGGGGAAAAGCGTACTTTGTCTTTTGCTGTTCAACATTTTTCTGTTGTCGACGAATCATTTTTTTTGTCAGTGAAAATCTGCTTTTGAATATTTTAGAATTTTATGAGAAAAAATACAAGATTAGTTAATCTTAACTTTAAAGTGCAAATAACTTATTTGATAACGTATAAAAGAATAGATGTAAAAGAAGCCGATTATTTGGAGCAGTTTTTATTTGCTTTTAAAAACAACGTTTAATTTTAAAATCATTTTCTAGTCAAAGATTTAATTACACTGAAACTAAAAAAATATTTTACATTTTCACCAAATGCTGTTATGAATTGCAAAAAAAAGATAAAAGTAGATACCATTTGTTCCTTCCGAGTTTGAAACATTAGTACTGAGTGATAAGAGCCTAAATTGATGCATTCCTTTTGCCTTTACAACATAAAATCAATAATTTTTACGACAGTCGCGAGTTAAATGTTAGTTTAGACTCCAAAAATTGTTACCAAATTGTTTCGGCTGATAAACTTAAATAAATTTAGTACTTTATATTTTGATCTTCCACAACACTTTCTCTTCCTTTTCAACCCAATCAATTTTTTTATTCTTCAATTTTGTTCACATCAAAAAATATCTTTTTGAATTTTTTATAGTTTATGTAAAAAGCCCTGAAACTTATGCATTAAAACTGCTTACGGTCATCAAACATGACGTATTTCAGGGATATTTAGAAAAGTACATTTTTATGCACTATTTTGCGTTTTCGTGCAGGATCATGAAAACGAAAAATAAAGCAAAACATCCTTTTTTGAGTTTTGACTGTTTTCGGTAAGTATCAAACAATACTGAACAAAATTAAAATCTAGAAATAATTAACCAATTTCCTAATAAAATGTTACTGTATTATTCGTTTAGAACGCATTTATTAAATTAATACTTTTAACTCCAAGCAGATCGCAATTGTTTAAAATGTAAATCTTTTTCAACGTTTTCATCAGTTGCCCAAACTCGTCGATGAAAAAAATTCTTTTGTTTTGGAAAAAGTAGCCACGGCAGACCTTTTGTGATTATGTCATAACAAAAAATTAAACAAATAAACACATTCATTGGCTAAAATTTACATTTTAAGAGTTTTTTAGGACATAAGGAATAAACGAACCGAAAAATACACCAACGGCCATGTAAAAAAGTTAAGGGTTGGAAGAAAAATTGTATAAAACTTTTCACAAATTACTCCAGATATAATTAGACATGCTGCTCCAAGAAGTAAAAATGGAAGAACATGTTGAATCATTCGAATATTTTCATCAATCTAAAAATTATTAAATGATAAAGATTCCAAAACAGTTTAAGAATGCAAACCTGATACCGACGTGATAATTCTAATTTTGTTTGTTGATGGATAACTTTAAGGTTCGAGTTTGCTTTCCACAAAATCAGTGTAGCCTAAAGAGTGTTGAAAAGCTCATGGAAAAAAGGTTTAAATTTATTACCAAAACAGCTGCAACGTCAACGCCGTATGAGATCGGACCCAGAACAGAAACATCAAGTGTCCCTGCAAAAATTTATTATTTTTTGTTTAAAAATTGAAATTGTTAAATGCCCCAAAAAAGTGATTTAAATAAAATTATTTATTTTTCATTAAAATTTTTGCATTCGTTTTTCAAGCATCCATGAAAAAATAAGTAAACATTTTTTATAAAGCTTATTTCGACTAAGAGTAACCAAAAAAAACTATAAAATTGTTTAAAGATTACTATCAAAAATGAAACTAATCATGAAATTGAAAATTTGTTTTTTTTATGTTACTATCACCAAAAATAAGCGTTGCATTTTTTGCGCATTTGCTATTCTGTCATAAAATATTCAAGAAATAAGTAACAACAGGTGAAAATGAAACGAACAACGAAACATGTTGAAACTTTGTACTTTGATACTCCCTTATTACAAAGTTTTTGTTAAAAGAGCTCGAGGTGGCCACCGTTATTCAAATTTTTTTTATTCCAAATTAAAAAATTACTTGGAAGTTATTAATCGATAGAAATTACTTACAAACATTCCATGCCAGAATATTAAAAATCGCATACGCCCAGCAGACACATGATCCGACAATAATAAAACTCAGGTTTCTGGATTTTTCATAGGTATCAGTTTTAACTGTTGCATATAATCTTTCAACAACGATTAAGAAAAAAATTGCAGGTAAACAATTCCCAAAAAGTGTTGCTAAAATATTTCCAATTTTATGAAATGTTTGAGCTTGAACATTTGTGACAGGATCACAGTAAATGCTAATTGTCATGATAAAATTTGCTGTCACAATTCCAATAAGACAAATGTGAAGTTGAAACAATGCAAACCTAAAATATGAAATTTATTTGAATAAAAAGATACTGTAAAAACTTACCAAAAATTTCGATGTGATTTTTTTCGTATCGAATTTAATTTGATAATTGCCAAAGGAAATAACAAAAAATCAATGATACAAAAGCCAAAAGTGAATATCAAAAATGAAAGTAATTCCATGAGACTTTTTTTGAAGAATGCCTGAAAAAACTATAAGTTAATAAAAAAATGTAAAAAATAGCAGTTCATTGAGATTGTAAATTTGCGTCAAAGAGGGAATTGCAAAAAGTCACACATCCGAAATGGGCAATAAATAAAGTATCCTTGGGGATTTTATTATTTTCAAGCCCCCGAGCTTCCGTCTGAATCAAAAACCAAATTTCACTGCCAATAAAAAGAAACAATTGTAAATTATCATGGCTAAAGGTCAGCCTGTTAACAGCTTTGTTAAACTTTATAAAATTTGTTAATTCATTAAAATAATTTTACAATTGTTAAATTTATTCTAATTTTAGCATTTGTAACAAAAAAGTTTGTTTCTCAAGAAAAAATTATAACAAAAAAATTTAAAAAAGAAAATTTAAAAAACAATAAAATAAAAATTCCGTGCAAAATTATTACTTTTTTATTATATTAAAAAATTTAAAGACATTTTTTATTGGCAAATGACATTTAAGACAGGATACAACATACACTTAAAAAACTGTGGTGAAACATACAAGTTAAAAAAACTTTATTGAAATAAACTAAAGCTCGGGGGAGTCAGTTTTGGCATGATATGATGTTTTTGCATAAAACAACATTTTCAAAATTTTTGTAGAACAAATTGTAAACAAAGTTTGATAACTTAAATTATTTATAAATGCTCAACTTTAATACTATTAAAGTTGTAGAAAAAAACAAATATTTTGGATAAGACAAAAATGTTAAATATTTTTCTTTAAAAAAGACAAGATAATAAAATTTAACTCACTAAAAAGCGTCATAAAAAAACTTATTTGATTTGTAATCATTTCCATGAGAATTTTTCTTTTCAATACATATTTTACATATTAAAATTAAAGCTTATGAACGTGGCTATTATAGTTTTTTATTCCAAGTATTTTAAAAATTACATGTTAAAATATTGTCTTACATGTATCTTATAGACTAGAAATAAAAAAGCAGTGTTTAAATGAATCATAGAAATAATGCTCGTAAATTTTTATAAAAGTACAACAAAAAGTGCCAATGTCAAGTGATCACATTTTACACTGTCGAAATAAGATTATCAAAAATAGTTCGCCTTTTTTGTTCGGCATTTAATAGAATTTTTTAAAATTTTTTTTGTTATTTGTGATATGCAAGTTTGCACGCTTATAGAAAGCGAGAGTAACGACAAAAAAAACGTTGCTAAATTGTTTTGGTTACTATCAATATGAGAGTAACAATAAAAAACAGTTTTTAAAAACTTGGAGTTACTCTCACTGTCAATAAGCGTGCAAATGATGCATATTTCATATTTATAAAAATTGTGTGTTAATCAAACCCTTATCCAACGCATGACACAATTGTGCAAACCGTTTTTGATTATCTTTTTTTTTAAATTTGCCAGCCAAATCAAAACCTGAACTTCTTTTGGGACCATTTGTACAAAAATGGTAAAGCCAATGAAGTGTTAAAGAAAATCTTGTTAGAAAGAGAACCTCACATTGATAATCACAATATATCCGTTTACTACCGTATCATTATGCAACAAAAAAAATAATTTGTTTTATGTACCATCTAACTACAAATTCTGAAAGAGTATGTTCGTATTAAACGTTACTTCAAAAGCTTCTTTGTTTCATTCTGCAAGTTCAAAAAGCTGAAAGAAAGAGAAAAAGTCACGTAAAATACTTCTGTACAAATAAAATGCAAAATTCAGGCCAAACATAAATATTTACAACCCCTTAAAACCCTATAATCAGTATTTTAAGTGCTGTCAATTTTTTATGCATAGGCATATGTTCGAGAAATTGTGCAGGTGGAAATAACAAGAAAAAGTATTGTAAAGTAGTGCCAACATACCCAATTAATTGTAAATCCAACATTTCCGTTTTGAAAAAAGTTTACAACACATGCATTATTAAAATGCATTCTGGATTCAGATAATTTTTTCTAACAAAAAAAAATCGATAACGCATGTAAAAAATGGCAACAAACATGTTTATTTAATGTAAAAGGCAAAAAAATTCAAATAATTTTTCAACAATAAAAAACTATCATTTCCCAGTTGGTTAAGTAATACATTTATGTTTATCATTCATAAGCAAAAACTCGGTACCATTTTTGTCCTTGCATACTGTAGCTGTAATGAATTTCTTCTTTTCTTTGCATTTTACGCAAAAAAATGCTACCATCTTTGGATCATTTTCAAATTTGTAGCTGATATTTTTGCATTTTGGACGTGTTGCTGTTATTACTGTATTTCCATTTGTAACACTGAATTCATTTTTGAAGAGAATGAGACCACGATCACGAAGATTTCGGCTTTTACAAACATGTTGCTGTTTTCCCAGTCGAAGAAATTCTTTACCATTTTCATCAATTGCAACTCTGGCACTGATATAGCCCTTCTTCAAATTTAAACAGCTCAAACAAATAAAAACGTTTTTATCTTTTTGCCAAACATATTCATATCCGAGATTTTTATCATCAGAATCCCAAATTATTAATCGATAGTTTGGTGTGCCATTAGTATCATATTGGATACGATAGCCATCATAAATTTCATCCTTATTTTTGTAATTTTCAGGATCATATTTTTGTGGTGCACAGCCATGTTCCGTTGCAGATAATTCAAGGTATTTCTCTCCGCTTTCTCGTTCACATATTTTGGCAGTAACAAATTTTTTAAAATTTTTGCATTTTGAACAGCAAAATTTGTTTTCTTTAAACCAGTAATAATGAAAAACGGAATCCTTCTTTTCCGTTGTAAAAACGACCAAAAGTTTTTCTTTTTCACCTGCTCGATTTGTGTGAAGTTCAAACATTGATTCTGGGAGAGTTTTAGGTTCATATTTTTCTGCTACAAATTTAATTGGAGTACAGATATGTTGATTTCGAGCAAGTTTGAAGTATTCTTCACCATTCTTATCTTTGTATGATTTGGCAGTGACTGCTCTGTTTAATTCTATGCATTTTCGACATCGAAAAAGGCTTTCTGATTTTAGATATGTAAATTCATAGCAAAGATCTCGGGATTGATTTGTAAAAACAATGAGATATGTTGGCTTGGAATCGTCATCTTTGTTATAAATTTTATAATCTGATGATTTAATTTCTTTAAATACATATTTGACTGGTTGACAGGTATGCTTAGAATCGCTTAAAACAAGATATTTCTCATTTTTGCTTTCAACCATTCTGGCAGTTGCAGTTCCACCTATTTTCTCGCATTTTCCACATCGAAAGAATTTGTGCTTGGCGTTGGCACAAAGGTGATATTCAAAACACATGGTTTTGTCATCAGAAGAAAATACAATGAGTTTTCCATCAACTTTACCATTTCGACTTGTATGAAGTTCAAAATTCGGTACTCTAACAATTTTGCTTTCATCGATTTCTTCATCTTCTGACACTTCTTCAACTTCGACTTTTTTCACAATTTTATCTTCAAAATCAATATCTTTTCGATCAACAATAATAATTTTCGGTCCACGAATTTCAGACGTTTTATGAGGCTTGCAAATGTGATTATGAACAAAGTATTCTTTTCCACCTTCACTTTCTTCATCTTTTCGAATCTTAAATGGAAAATAATTCTTTTTCGCTTCACATCGTTGACATCGGAATAGACGCTTCGCTTTTGAGTACGACATTGGATAACAAAGTTTTTTGTCTGTCGGATTTATAGCAGCAACTTTTAAAGCATCATCATTCTTTTTAAGACGATAAAAGAAAAAATCATAAGATTTTGCAATTTCTTTAACCTCAAATTGATCCGAATCATATTTTCGTGGTTTGCAAATATGCTTCTTTTGAGACATTCGAACATAATTTTCACCGTCATCAGAATTTTTGCATAAATATGCATTTAATTTAAAATTTTTGCCTTCTCTGTTTGCAACGGTAAGACATTGTCGGCAATAAAATCTGTTGGTGGTATTTATTCCAGCGGCATAAGAAAATTCATAGCAAAGTTTTTGAGGAGTGAAAATAAACAATTTTGGGATGCCACTTTTTGAAACTTCGAGATATTTAAAATTTGGCGAACGAATAATTTCATCACTATGTTCTTCAGGGTTATACAGTACCGGTTCACAGATATGTTCTGTATTTGATGGAATAACATATTCTTCGCCATCGGCATTCTTCATCAATTTTGCGGTCACATATCTCCGTGAACGGCATCCATTGCAATGAAAATTTTCTTCTGGAGTATTGTAGAAGTAATTATAGCATTTTGTTGCATCATTCTTATCAAAAATCACCAAAGTTTTTCGTTCTTGTCCTTTTTTCTGTTTTTTATGAACAACAAAATTTGGTGGAAGAAGGAAGTCATTATATTGAAAATATTTCCCACTTTGATATTGCCGCTTTTCACAAACATGATTGGCATTTTCCAATTCGATGTACTCTTTTTCAGTTCCTTCATGACAGATATTTGCTTTGATCTTCACCATATGACATCCACGACAGTAAAATTTTTCAGTCTTTTTGAACCAATAATATTCATAACATTGGGTCCGATCTTTTGGATCAAAGACGATCAAAACTTTTTCATCAATTTTTGATGGATCTGTTTCCACTTTATAATCAGGTTTTCGTAAAATAATAATTTCAGTGTAATTTGATGGAACTTTTGACCGAACTTTACAGACATGTTTTGCATTATCCAATTTGATGCAAACATTTCCATCTTCATCTTGATCAATTATTGCAGTTACATTCTTTTTTTTCAGCTGACAACCATGACAGAAAAATCTGCTATATCGAGAATACCAAATATATTCATAGCATTTTGTTGAATTTGAATCAGTAAAAATGATTAATCGTCGATAGGAACCTCGTTCTTGAATATTCATTACCTTGAAATTTGGGTATTTAATGACTTTTGTGTACTGAACTGAAAATGCCGAAAATTTAGGCTTTTGTTGAACAAATCTAAATTTTTTGTTTGGCTTTAGTATATAAATGGGTAGTTTTTAAACATACTTATTTTTGTCACTTGATACTCTATGACCAGAATCTTCAACATCAGAATAATCAACAATCTCAGAATGCTTTCTTTTTCGATTTTTACTGCTTCGATTTTGTTGAAAAAATAAATTATAAACATTCATTTTCTTCGTTAATTTCAGGTATTCATTTTTCGGGTTACCCTTATCATCTTTCAACCAATCTGCAAAGATATTAATCATACTGGCATTTGAATTGTTACCAATTTTATTAAAAACACGCTTCAAAAATTGTTTGATTAATCGAAATTTCTCTTTTTCTTCAACTTTCTGTGGCTAAAAAAGAAGTTTAAGGTATATTACTATAATCTGGAACTTGGATTAAGCTCACTTTAATTGTATCAAGAAATAGTTTACATCGATCATTAGTGTCAAAAACGAGAGCAAAACTTTTAAGTGTTTTATCGGCACAAATGAAAAGAATATTCTGGAAGAAAAGGTGATAAGATGATTAACTAAAAAATTGAATCAAGACTAACTTTTTCAGCAACAAAACTCCATTCCAATGAAGCTGTAACTTTTTTAAATTCTATAATATAGTTTGTGTTAAACAGTAATCACTAAATAATAAAACACACCATTGTCTCCAACAGGTTTAACAGTAAGTTTTCTGCTTATCAAATTAATGATAGTTTTGGCGATTCCTTCATAACAAACATTAGATTCTTTATCAAATTTTATCAGCTCTATTTTCTTTTGATTTTTCTAAAAAGTTAAACTTAAAAATAGCATAGATTTTTAAGGACGGATACAAACTTCATCAGCTAATTTCTTATCTGTTTCAGCTGCCATGTTAAAAAAATTGTAATATAAAAATCAACTCAAATATTCCACGATGAATAACCTGAACAAATTTTTATTTGAAAATTTTATTCTCCGCTTTTTTTCAGTTTTCGTTTTGAAAAAAATTTTAGGTTGAGGCAAAAATGAGGAGGACCATGAAAAACTTGTTTTTGCCTCGTTTGTTTTTCTTTGTTTGTCGTTCATTTTTTATTAAAACACAAACCTTATTTATCACCTCTTCTTTGAAACATTTTTTGAAGTTGACATTTCTCAAAAATAATTCCAATAACGTTTAAGTTCATTAAAATAATTTCTTGTCCAAAAATATTTAAGGGGATTACTGTACAGGGTGTCCCAAGAAAAGATCCACATTTGAGATGGCTGGCAAATTTAAAAAAAAAATGATATTTTTGCAAACGGACAACGCAGTTGTGTTTAGTATTGGATAGGATTTTGTTTTTTAAAATTTTTTTCTGAATCTGAGATATGCAAATTTTGCACGCTTAAACAGCGTGAGAGTAATAAAGCAAAAAGAGAATGAAATGTTTTGGTTACTATCAATGTCAGAGTAACAATAAAAAATAAAAATAAAAAATTTGAAGTTACTATCATGATGTTTCAGCGTGTAAATTTGCATATCTCAAGTTAAGAAAACAATTATAAAAAACAAAATCCTATTCAATACTAAGCACAACTGCGCTGTCCGTTTGCAAAAATATTAATCTTTAAAAATTTGCCAGTCATTTCAAATGTGGATCTTTTCTTGAGACTTCCTGTAGAAGGCTTTTTTAAATACCGTTTTACTGAAATGGACAAGGCTAATTAGTGTTGACCTGTCTTTTGTAAAATTCTATTCATTAACAGTTATCAACAAGACAAAACGTGTTGCTTGTTCCAAAATAATTTGATCCCCTTCCAAAACAATTTTGCTGCCATTATTGATTACGGTAGTGATAAACAGAAATTATGAATCTGTAAGATTTTTGTTTATTGATTTGACAAAAACTTATATCTTAAAGGTTTTTTTCTTTGTTTCTTAAAATACACATAAAGTTTTGCTCACAAAATTTATGCTACAAAATATTCACAAAAATTTTTAATATTTGTTTGTTTTGTGCTTCATTTGTTTACTTCAATTTTATTTAAAACTTTTCTTTTCTTTTTGCAACAGAGAAAAACAAATTGTGCCTTTTTTATGCCACAAATTTTCAGTTCTTTCCTTTTAAAAAGCTGTTTTTTGTGCCTGTTTTGTTGCTTCTGCTTTGTACTTTTTTAAGAGTTTCCTATGTCCATTTTGTGCTCATTTTTGAACTTTTGAAGCTAAATAAATGCTATAAAAGCTGCGAAAAAAACTCATTTGAAGCACAGATTTTTAAAGTGTATTTTATTTTTAAAATCTAAAAAATATGTCACAAAAATTTAAAGGTAAAGTTGTAATAATTACTGGAAGTTCATCTGGAATTGGACAAGCTGCTGCAGTGTTATTTGGAAAAAGTGGTGCATCTGTTACAATTCATGGCCGCTCAGAAGATGGCTTGAAAAAAACGATGGAATTGCTTTTGGAAGCTAAAGTCCCAAAAGAAAGGATTCATTCTGTTCGAGGTCCTGTTACAGATGAATCAGTTCTAAAGGCATTGATTGATGAAACTGTTGCAAAATTTGGTCGACTTGATGTTCTAATTAATAACGCTGGAATTGCAAAAAAAGAAGGTGAAATGAATATTCGTTCAATGGAAAATTTGGATTACATTTGGAATGTTAATGTTAAAAGGTTAGTAAACTTTTAAAATTTGCATAAAGTTTTAAATTAATTTGCATTTTTGGCAAAACAAGTGTTTTAATTCTGCCTTACAAAATTAAGCAAGAGCTTTTCCATGATTAATTTTCGGAGAGACTTTTTTTTACTTATAATGGTAAAAGATCAAGAGATTCTGGAAACTTCGGAATGGTCCACGTCCGATATGCTTATAATTGGATAGAGTAACAATAGAAAACGATAATAAAATTACTGCCAATGGGAGAGTAAAGAAGAAATCATTTTTCCGAGATTTTAAGTTACTCTCACTAAATTTAAGCATGCATAATTTTCATTGTTCAAATTTTGAAAACAAATTTTAAACATGAGATCCTATTCAATACCGTGCACAGCTATCCGAAAAATAAGTTACTGTAAAAATTTCATTTTCAGTATCATTCATCTCACTGAACTCGCAATCCCACATTTGGAAAAAACTAAAGGCAACGTTATCAATGTTAGCAGTGCGGTTTCACAAAAACCGCATCCACTGTCGCCATTTTATTCCATCTCAAAAGCAGCTTTAGATCATTTTGCAAGAAATTATGCTTCAATTCTTGCATCCAAAGGTATTCGAGTTAATAATCTTAATCCTGGGGTAACTGAAACAGCATTTGGATCCCGGCATGGAATGACCAAAGAAGCAAGAGCAAAGGTATGATATTGTTTTTTAACATTCTTCATAAGAATCCGATGATTGTTTTAGATGCTTAAAAATTTTCCAATCCCCCTTAATCGTGAAGGAAATCCAGAAGAAATGGCTGAATTTTTGGTTTTTATGGCATCAAAAAAGGCTTCATATCTGACAGGGCAATGCATCAATGTTGAAGGTGGAATTTTAATTAATACAACACCTATTAATATTGACTTAAAATAATGCTATTGACTTTTGTGTCTCATAAATATTGGAATTTTTATTAATTTTATTGTGTAAAACAATGTTTTATAAATAAAAAATGTTCTCACCGTAAATAAAAATAATCGCTCATAAATTCAAAATCCTATTTCCCTTGGTTTTACACCAATTTCTTTTCTTACATCTCTTGAATAATGCTTAATTAACAATGCCATTAGAAATGCTGGGCTTGCAGCACTTCGACCACCTTCATCATTATCAAATTTAATCAAAATAGGATGATCACAATCTTTTGTAATTGTAAATTGGCATGCTTTTACAACTTTAACTTTTTCAGGTGGCTTTGACATTATTTTAAGGATATCTAAGAAAATGTCGTTAAAATTTGCATAATAATCCTTGACGAAAAATTTATACCATAAACTACAGATGAAGCCTTTGTAGATAGCATTTCAACAGCTTCTTGACCATATTTTATTTGTTTTTCATCAAAACTGATATAATTGTCACACCCCAACATTCCTCAAATTAATTTTTTTAATTTGCATAATGATAAATTTCAACCCTTACCATTACAAGCTTCTAAAAACTGATAATTCCCATTTTTGTTGTTAATTAAAATTACAGAAGAATTATCAAAAAATCCAATTAGAGGAATTTTTGTTTCCATTTTTTCATCCAGTTTGCTTGGAAGGGTTTTGATTTTGTCCAAAATTATTTGTTCAACGCTAAACGTTTCAAAGCATTCTTCATCAATACCGATGGTCAGCTTGAATTGATGGCAATCCCTTTTTAGCGTTGGTATATAATGGTAATTGATTTTTTGATTATTACCGTAATCAGCATTAAACAAAAGCTAAAATTTTAATGTTTAATTAAAAATTAAGACAGGGTGCCTTCCAATATTTCAAATGGCCGGCAAATTTATAAAAATTAGTACTTTCCAACCCGACAACGCAATTACGTTCGACAAAATTTTGGTTTTATTAAATGTTGTTGAAATCTGTGATAGACAAGTTTTGAACGCTTATAATTAGCGAGAATAACGATCAAAAACGATAATAAAATGTTTTGGTTACTATCATTGTGAGAGTAATAATAAAAAACAGTGTTAAAAATTTCAGGTTACTCTTGCTCTCCATAAGCGTGCAAATTTGAGTATCGCTGAAACATGAAAAAAATTATATTGAATAAAATTTTATTTTATGCTGAACAAAACTGCGCAAAAAGTTATTGAATATCCTTAGTTTTAAAAAATTGCCAGCCATATCAAAAAGGGAACTTGTTTTGGGACAAATTCATCAAGAAACTTACAACTAATTCATTTGTGGTACGTGGAAAGACATCAGCTTTTGTTAATGGTAACTGATCGTAACAATATGCATACATAATTGGTACCCCATTTTCATATTCATTTGGTTCGGCATTTCCAAGACTATCAAAAGCAAAAAAATTTCGATCATACCAAGGCAGAACACGAAACTTTGTATAACTTTTATCCAAAATCCATTTACAACTTTCAACAACAAATTTTTCTCGAAAATTATTCATATCTCCATATAAAATTACCATTTTAACATTTTTCAGTAATTTTTTGATACAGTAACCACGTGGATCTTGCATCGCAATAACTTTTTTGGGTTTTGATTGACCAAAGATTTTTTCAGCAATGTTATGGTGTTTTACTTTTGGATCAATTTCAATCATGTCACTTCTAATATATGCATATCCAGCCGAAGTGTACTGTAATTCAGCATATGAGATCATTTTTACATATGAACTTATGATATAAACAATGTCACCAATATTTGTTTTAATGTTTGCAGAAGCTAATAATGCCGTATATTCATAATGAGTTTTGGGAATGAAATAATTTGGGACATTTCGTTCGGTCACCGTAGAGGTTTTCATAAGACGTCGGAGTTGGAGGCCCATGTTTTGTGTGAATGTTCTTTGGGACTAGGGAATATGTTATGCAAATTATTAGCTGCTATTTCCAAAAACTGTGGATTTGGCAGAACCGAGTAATACCCCAAGTACCAGGAGATGAACGTATTTGGGTAAAAAATAACGCAATTTTTCGCTTTCTTTAAGCTAAAATAATATTTAGAATATATTTCTACAGCAAAAATATCAAAATAATAACAAAACATTTGCTAAAACAACTTTTCAAAATCATTGGGTAACATACGTTTTCTGTAATCTACTATTGAGTAGTAGTTAATAGAAAAACGTGTATTTGATTTTTGACAATAACTTTAATTTAGTTATTATTTTGATATTTTTGCTGTAGAAATATATTCTAAATATTATTTAAGCTTAAAGAAAGCGAAAAATTGCGTTATTTTTTACCCAAATACGTTCATCTCCTGGTACTTGGGGTATTACTCGGTTCTGCCAAATCCACAGTTTTTGGAAATAGCAGCTAATAATTTGCATAACATATTCCCTAGTCCCAAAGAACATTCACACAAAATATGGGCCTCCAACTCCGACGTCTTATGAAAATCTCTACGGTCAGCTTTTGTTTTAATTCTTTACAAAAATCCATTACATTTGAATATATTAGAGCTTGAACAATATTTACATCAACAATAACAGCTTTATAAGCATTACCATTAAATTTAAAATTTGCTAACAATTCTTTCAATTCTTTTGACAAAATTGGAAGGCTGAATTTTATTTTACCGGTTTCCGCATTCACACATGTAAATTCAATGAGGCGATCTATAGCTGTAATAAATCCATATAAACTTTTATCCTTTTCTTTACAAGTTTCAAAGTGCAGATTTAATAAAGTTAATGGAGGAGGTGACATTTTTTGAAGAAAGAATTCGATGAAAATAAAAATAATAGTGTGTTTGGCAAAAATAATTTGATGTTATGAATAACACAAAGTGCCGTCAGAAACGGGGTCACTTCTTAGTCAAATAATGAATGATAAGATAAAATTTTTGCTAAAAAAAGGATTTATCTTTGATATTATCTTTCTTGCTTTGATGAACTTTCATAACTTTCATAACAAGATGATAATAAGCTTATCTTATCTGTCTCATTGAACAGTGCTCAAAGTTCACAAAATCTCTGGGGGATAATTTAGCACTTTGAAGAGAAGGAGACATTGCTCCTCACAAAAGTTTGAAATTTCTTTTTTTCATATTGGGTATCATCCTTGGGGTGTTTCGACACTTTTGACCCCCATGAAATCGTCATTAAATTTTTTTAACGAAACACGATTTTCCCAGGGTACCTGACATGTAGGGTAAATATACGTAAAATACTGTTTTATTAAGTTAATGCACAAGTGTTTTTTAAAAAATATGTTCCCATTTATTCTACATGTATTTTCAAAAAGCAATAAAATTTTAAACAACCATTCAAATACTTAAAGTAAAGAAGTAAATTGAAAAAGTTTACGTTAGAGTTCAAATCGAAGCTTTTTGAACATATTAATTTTATCTTCTTCATCGAAGACATTATTATATGCTTCTTCAACTTCAGCAGAATCCATATTTCTAAATTGTTCAAGTTTTTCTGCTCCGACAGTATTTACAAAGAAATATCCTGCTGCAAAAATTGCAGAATTTGAAAGATCTTCATTTTGATGATCAACTAAATCTGCGATTGTTTCCATAACATCAATATCAATTTTAAAACTTTCATCATTTTGCGCAGCTTTAACAAAATTTTTTGTAACGTCAATGATTTTTTTAGAATCATATTTGTTGATTAATTCTGATAAAAGTGGAATGAGTTGTTCAATGACAACTTTGGCTTCCAGTTCCAAATTTCCGCATAAATTTGCAATTATTTGTGCAATATGGTGTTGCATTTCTCTTGAAATATCTGGTGAATAAGATAGCAAAAGTGATTCAACAATATTCAAATCCATGTAGAAATTTCGTAATTTTGGTTGTTTTGAAATAATCGTTGCAAGAGTTTCAATAACATTTTCCAAGACATTTTCATCCATTGAAATTAAATTTCTAATTAATGCCGGAATTATTTCAGATTCAACAATGGCATCCAAATTTCCAGGACTTCCATCAATAAGATACTTCAAAGCTGCTGCTGCTTCGGCTTTAACTTCGGCACTAAATTTATATGTTTAAAAAACATGCATATAGGAATGAGAATAAATAGTAGAAAGCTTTGGAGTTCAGATTTTACAGGCCGGCAAAAGATCATAAAACATACTTTTTAGATGACAAAGAATGCCGTAAATCAAGAAGAAGTCCATTTTCAATTGCACTTTCTTTTGATAATTTTTCTGTAGCCATCATTTCTTGAAATTCTTTGACTGCTTTAAGCCGAACTGCAGAATCTGGATTTTTGAGATTTTCTTTCAAAACTGTAAAAGTGCCGTCACCGAAATTCAACATTGACCGATAACTCATAATCTAAAAATGGACTAAATCAGTGGCCACATTTTACCAAAGAACTTTTACCTGTCCAAGAATATCACTTTTGGTACACATATGACATGTAATTTTATTTTGGCATCTTCTTGCCATAAACACCGAACTTAAAAAAACTTTATCGACTTCAGTATCAGTAAAGCCGCACATGTCTGTGCTTATTTCGATACAGTCAACCATTGAATTTGCAAAATCTTTGCATGTTTCCGTTTCATCGCTACAGTAATTTGTAACACATGAATATGCACGTTTAACCTCTGAAATATTTTTATTTTTTATAATTAATTTTAACAACGTTTTTTGCCTACTTTCTCTTGCTATTCCACATATAAACCCGCCTGTTAAATAAAGGGCATGTGGTGAAATATCAAAGAATCCGTCTTTTGATTTATCATGTTTTTTACTAATGCAATTTTTGACTGTTTCAGGTTTTAAACAGGTTTGAAAATTATTTATATTTAAACACATATTTTCAAATTCATCCCATGAATTTGCGAGTTTGATAAGTAATTGCTTACCATTCTTCCCATCATTTTGATAAAAACCTTGTGCTTCAAAAAATTTGGCAGAGCATGACATCATTTCCTAAAATATGCAGAATCAAAGAAATTTGGATTACAGTAAACTTTTTTGCTTACATTCTTCTGAGCAGGCGTGCATCCATCGCTCCAAACATTGCCCACAAAAATTAGCAAAAATAAAACAATCAATTTCAAGCCACCCATTTGGTATTAGTTAATACCCAAAATTAGGGTTTTCTGTAAATAAAAAATTAATAAGCAAGTCTAAAACAAAATTTTGATAGGTACGCGGGTTTTAATGAAAGAAGATAATAATTATTGTTTTTTTCCAATGATTACTCATAATTGGAAAAAGCTTTGTTTAAAACAATTAATGCACTTCTTTGCTTCTTTTTCATCTTTTTTGATAAGAAAAAAATGAGTCCATAAAAAATCAAATCAAAGAATTATCTGTTTTGACTTGTTGACAAAAACGTCAAAAAAACATGAGTGTGTAAAAGTTTAACGTTAATTGTTTTTTTGCCCATAAAGAAATCATTAACAACCCAAAAAGAGCAAATGTGTCATCGTTTTTAAAGATCAAGGGGAGAAAGACATTGTTAAGTTTGATAGAAAGTTATAATGGCACACCCTAAAACGTTCATTTTTTCGACGAAAGCGGAAACTTTCAACTGAAATGCTTTAAAAAATATCTCAAAGATTGGTGATGATGCAAAATGTTTGATCCTTGCACAATTTTTTGTCATTATTTTTTACAGCTAACAAGTTTCGACATCGTTGAACAAGATTGTTTTCAAGGGCCAATTTGGCGATACCATGGTGACGCCTAAATTAATCATCAAAAAATCCGGAAAAGATCAAATTTTATGCTCAACTGTGTTTTGAAAGACCAAAACTAACGATGTAAACGGCACACCCTAAAATTTTTATTTTTTCGGTGAAACCGGAAACTTTCGGCGGTGTTAGAGAATTTCTCGGGCAAATTGGTTTGTCACTTTTCAGTTCGTGATTTTTCAGAATATCGGATATAAACCATCCCTATTTTAATTTGATAAACATTTTTTATGCTTACAAACTAAACTTTTTGGATTTGCTTATCTTTACTCTATATGTTAATATTTATACAAAATATTTGAACATTTTTTTATATCTATTTCGGTTTGGTATATTTTATAAGTGGCAAGCAAAGCGATGGAACATTTTGTTTTTTTCTTTTTTATTAACGAAATTTTGTTTGGCGTTTTGTGTCAGCGGCGCCAACATTGTTTTTTTAAAAAAGGTGATTTCGGACTGGAAGATTTCAGGACGAACATTTTCTTTTGTCAAATTTTTACATTTAAAAATTAAATTAATGTTTTTAGTTTGGTATTTTTTGGGTTGTTACATTTCAGGACGGGCATTTTTTACTTTCATAAATTAAATTTTATCCTTTATTTTGCTGATTTCAGTTTCGTAGCTTTTAGGAAGTAATATATTTGAATTTCACATTTTTATTCATGATTTTAGTTTTACTATTTTAGTTTCAGCATTTTTGCCTGAATTCTTTGCAACCGTTATTTTTTGCCGAACATTTTATTTTGTTATTTTTGAGAAAGTATAATTATGAATATTTCAGATAATATAACAGTCATGAACAAATAAAAGTCATTTTCAATTTAAACTTTGTTTTTGATATTGCCCAGATCTGACGTCAGCATTTTTTAATAACTCAAAAATCCTATAGTATTGCAAAAATAAAATTTTTTCTGACCCCACCAATAATAATTCATAAAAGTGCTTATGTCAGATCTGGACAATCCCGTTTTTGTAAAATTAAATGCTTTTTTTATCAATTTTGACTTTCTCCAATCTGTAGTTAATTTAGTCTTTTAAGATGATTTTCAAAAAAATTCTTTCTTTTAATTTTTTCAGAGACCTGTCTCGTTTAATATGTTGCAATTTCTTTAAGAAAATTTCATATTGTATATCCAAAAAATTTTTTAACTATCAAATTCTTTTTATTTGACTTTAATTAATCATAATGCATGTTTACAATAATAAACGCTTTTATTTAAATTCATTTTACAGCGACAAAAACGAAGTTAAGCATCCTTAATTGATGTGAAATATTTTAGTGTTTTAAGAATTAAACTCAACAACATTATCAATATGAATATCTTACAAAAATTGCTCCCTCCCCATAAGGTAAATGGTTATGTTGAGTTAAGACCAGTGTTATGCTTTTGTTTTTTTTCCGCGGGCGCCCGCGCCCGCGCCCGCGTACTTTCCAAAAAAACGCCCGCGCCCGCCCGCCGCCCGCGTACTTTCAAAAAAAATCGCCCGCGCCCGCCCGCCGCCCGGTTACTTTTGAAAAAACTGCCCGCGCCCGCCCGCCAACGGGCGCCCGAGGGCGAAGTTTAACACGTACTCCGATTTGAATTTATTTTCAACTATTATTTTCAATATTTAAAGACAATGTATACATAAATCTACAGTATGTCATATTGCTAATTTGGCATACTATAGGTCAAAAGCATATCATCGACACCTACACCTGTATCACGAATTTAAATTTTGACCATATCAATAACTGATATATTGATTAACAAAAATTACTTAAAGTGGTACTGTATATAATGTCATTAATCGGTTAAAATCTAGGTGAAGTCAATAACAATGTAACATTTTTCATAGCAGTAAATTCTTTCTTTTTCGGCACAAAGATTGACACAAATGTGAAAGCAAATTTTCTCATAGGGCATTTAGGTCGTTGAACGCGTTGCGGTGATATACTTTTTTCTTTCTTCATTAGATAATTTGTCTTTCCGTGTGATTTTTATGGCAAAAAAATATTCTTTCGTAGATTTTCGTTGAGAAACATTGTCAAAAAAGCATCGAGAAAAAAAAACAAAATGCCATTACTTTTTTAGTCGCGGGCGCCCGCTGACTTAGAAAAAATACGCCCGCGCCCGCCCGCCGGCCGCTTACTTTTGAAAAAACTGCCCGCGGGCGGGCGCGGGCGAAGCATAACACTGGTTAAGACCATTAAATTTTCAGTTCTGCATTTAAATCTTCGACACTAAAAAATAAAGAAAAAACACACAAAGGAATTTACTATTAAACCCCACTTTCCACGATTGATATGGAGTGCTTCCATTCCAGACCTTATCTTTTTTAATATAAGCGTAACCATCAAACAAAATTTCTTTGAATCCAAACCCAAAAACAAACATGATCAGCAAACATATAAAAAATAAACTTCGTGACATATTCTTGAAGAATAACTATTAATTATAGAGAGCAAAAACTCTGCCAGCTAACTAGTGATCACACTAAAAAATAGTGCAGTCTTTGTGGACATTTTTTCCATTTTATAATGCCATAAAACAATTAGCAGCGACAACTGACGTTTAAAAACCAACAAACTAAAGCTACGAAACTGAAATCAGCAAAATAAAGGATAAAATTTAATTTATGAAAGTAAAAAATGCCCGTCCTGAAATGTAACAACCCAAAAAATACCAAACTAAAAACATTAATTTAATTTTTAAATGTAAAAATTTGACAAAAGAAAATGTTCGTCCTGAAATCTTCCAGTCCGAAATCACCTTTTTTAAAAAAACAATGTTGGCGCCGCTGACACAAAACGCCAAACAAAAAAAAAAAAAAAGAAAAAAACAAAATGTTCCATCGCTTTGCTTGCCACTTATAAAATATACCAAACCGAAATAGATATAAAATAATGATAAACTTAAATTCACATTTTTTTCTTTTTCCGTCCTGAAATATACCAATCTAAAAAATGTCAAACTAAAATTCTCATCACAATTTTCTCAAATTGTATCAAGTATTTTAGATTGTATATTACAAAATAGATATAAAAAAATGTTCAAATATTTTGTATAAATACTAACATATAGAGTAAAGATAAGCAAATCCAAAAAGTTTAGTTTGTAAGCATAAAAAATGTTTATCAAATTAAAATAGGGATGGTTTATATCCGATATTCTGAAAAATCACGAACTGAAAAGTGACAAACCAATTTGCCCGAGAAATTCTCTAACACCGCCAAACTTTCAATTAAAATTGTTCAGTCAAAAACTATCTCAAAATCTAATGAAGACGTTCGTTTTATGGCCCGAAAATTTTTTATACTTGCACAATTTTTTGTCATTATTATGTTTTAAAGCTGACAAGTAAACCATCAGAAAAATTTTTTTATGTTCTGACATTCACGAGTACAAGACCAACAATTTTATTAAAAATTTGAATAAAATATGTTATTCCTATATGGAATAATATTATTTTCTACCCAAAATTCATCTTAATTTTACCCAAAAAATTTTAAGTGCCCAAAATTCATCTTAAATTTGCCCAAAATGTACTTATTTTGAGCTTCTTTTTACCCAAAAATCATCTTAAGTTTACCCAAAAATTTTTTTGGGTAAATTTAAGATGAATTTTGGGTAGAAAATAATATTATTCCATTGCTATATAGGTTTCACATTTTGTTCAATAAAATCTAAAACTGCCACTTCCATGTGGCATCAAAGGTTTTGTTTAACCCAATTTTTTAATGTACGATTGTTTTTTGACAATCATTAAGAAAATGTGATAAGAAATATTAGCGGTTTTAATAGAAAAATTGTTTATTTCATCAAAAATAGAAAAAAGCAACGTAGCTTCATTAAAAAGCTTTATTTAATTGGAGTTTTTTATCTATCAAAATTAATAATTTTATTTCAAATAATTACCAAACTTTTGTCAACCATTTCGATTAAACTTTGTTTGTTGGATTTTAAGTTTATTTATCTTTCATGATCGATCGTGTTCATTTTTGTGTTGTGTTGTTTAAATAATTATTAGTTTCAATTTTTAGTAAAAAAATGATTCGACTCAAAATTTTGCTTTTGCTGATGATTTTTGCTTACAATGAAGTTTCAAGTAAATGCACAGCTTCACAATCAAACGTTTGTTTATTTTTCTATTTTATTTCTTCTGACTCACAAATAACCATTTTTATTGAACAGAATAAGATTTTTTATGATAATTTTTGCAAAATTAAAATGTGTAAATTTTGCAAGCTTATAATGAGCGAGAGTAACGTCAAATTGTTAAAAATAGTTTTTTAATGTTACTATCACATTGATAGTAACCAAAACATTTTATAATCGTTTTTTATTGTTACTCTCACTGAATTTAAGCGTGCAAAAGTTCCGATTTCAAAAAAATGGATAAAACCAATCCTATCTAATACCCAATACAACTGCGTCGTTAATTTTTAAAAAATAACCAACGCAAGCAATTTGAAATTGTGGAAATCATTTGTGACACTCTGCATGTTGTGAACCCAAACCGAAGAGGGTATTTTAAACCGCCTTTTTTAAAATTGTTTCTTTAGAAAATGATGACATGCTCTGCTACATTTTTTGATTCCATTGGTTTTTATGAAAGTGATGAGCCAGATGTACTTGGAATAGTGTTCGGTTTAACAACTTCTTGGTCAAATGTTGAAAGTTTCTGTGGTAATTTCGAAGAACTGAAAACATGTTTGGGGGTATCAGTAATTCAAAATTGTGTTGACTTAAAAAAAGACATTAAATCAATGAGTGATTACTTGGATTTCGGATTTGGATTTACATATATTGCTGGAAATTATGTTTGTGGAGATGGACATAAAAGTAAGTCATTATGAATCAAAAAAATTTGCATAAAGAAAGATATTGGTAGTTTTCGAAGGCTCCCGTGTATATTGATAATATTTTCCGATTAGTTTAAAAAGATCTTTGAGCCCTTAAAAATTGTTAAATTAATCGAATTAAAAAATGTTTTTGCCAAATTTTTTCACAAAAATAATCAACGTTTGAAAATTTTCACATCAAAGTTTTGCAGCTCTGGAAAAGATGTATTCCTGTGGACTGTCGCATTGCAAAATTGATGATAGCACTTGTGAATCAACAAAAAATTCAATCAAAAAATGCATGAATGCTGCAAAAGATATCTGTGATAAAACAAGTTTACAGTTTTTGGACACCATTTTAAATCTTCGTGAATGCTTCAAAAATCCTGATTGTGGTTTATGTGGTGATAAAAGTACAACTCAAAAGGTGAATTTCATAGTGGATTTGGGCCATTTTGATAATTAGAAAGTTTTTATAAACGGGTATTTTCTTTTTAGGTAAAGGAATATCGATCAAAAATGAATGCTGGAAAGAAAGAAAAAAACAATATTTTAAAAGAATTTACAAAAGCTTCTCAAAGCAGTGATTTTGAGTTTCAATTGAATGCATTGACAAAGCTTGGAAAACAACTGTCGGCAAAGAAACTTTCAAAAGATATCGTTGTTAACGAAGGATATCTTCCAATTTTCGGTAAATATTTGTCATCAAAAAGGTATCTTTTTCAATAACCATGTTTCTTTTATTTCTCGCCCACAGGGCATGAAACAATTGATTTTCACATTTGATATTCACATTTTTAGCCCAAACGTTCAAGCCGAAGCAGCAGCATCTTTGAAATATCTCATTGATGGAAGTTCTGAAAATTTAGAAGCCATACTGAAAGCTGAAATAATTCCAGCTTTAATTCGAACCTTAAATTCAATGGATGAAAATATTTTGGAAAATGTTATTGAAACTCTTGCAACGATTATTTCAAAACAACCAAAATTACGAAATCTGTACATGGATTTGAATATTGTTGAATCAATGCTTATGTCATATACTTTGGATATTCCAACTCGAATGAATGATGATATGTGTAGAATTATAATTTATCTGTTGCAAAGTGATGAAATACAGTTTTCTTCAAAAACAAAATCACGTGTAACAGGAATACTTCCAACTTTGGCAGAGTTAATTTATACTTTTGATTCAAAAACGATCATCACTTTTGTTCGGGGTATTTTGGAATTAAAGCTAAAAATTGATCGGTCTGATATTTTCATTGATGAAGAAGTTCTTGAAAAATGTTTTGAATTATTGTTTCATAAGAATGATGAAATTCGAATTGCTTCACTTTACACAATTACACTCGCCGCACAAAACGAAAATTCTGTTGAATTTTTTTTAGATAAAGGAATTTTGAAATATATTAAAAATGAATTAATCAAAGATGAATTTATCAAAAATAAAGAATCGGAGCTGTCTTTATCCTATGCGGGATTTTTGTTTTTGATGTATGCTGCAGGTAAGGTCGAAAAAGACAAAAAATCGAATTTTCTGATTTACATCTAACTACTACTCCATTTTCAGATTCGGAAAACACCGACCATTTTCAAGCAATTTTGGATGCAGGCTTATTTCCATTAATTATTACACGTTTAAATCCTGAATATGACTTTTCACTTCGCATTGCAGCAATAACCATTACGCTGCAAATTTCAAATTATGGAACTCAAAGACAGATTTCAACTCTGGTAAAATTGAATATTATTCCAACACTTTGTCAAATTTTGCAAAATTTGGATTCTGAACAATATGACGGCGACAACGATAAAGAAACTCTTGAAAAGCTTGCTTTTTTAACGATTTATTTTCTTATTGAAAACAGTGAAGATCCTCAAATTATGGTACAATTTAAAGAAAATGATGGAGAAGAAATTGTTAAACGTTTTGTTACACATGAAGACTTAAAGGAACATGCATTAGAGCTTTCACTTAAAATGACAAAAAAAGATCCAATTTTTGGGGATGAAATTTATCGAGACGAATTGTAATTTGTTGTATAATCTTGTTACGAAATTATTTTAACTTATATAAAATGCAAATTTTTTCAAAATTATCTTTGGTTTTTAAATTAATTCCATTGTAAAAAGTCATCGATGTCAAATTTATTGAATGAACAATATTGATTTGGATACTTTTGCAAACAAAGAATTCGATAATAAAAGGAAAAAAACCTAAAATAATCAGAAGCTCTAAAATGCCGAAAGAAGCAGAATCTTGAAAAAAGTTATCCGATTTTGATCCAAAATTACCAATAAAAAAATCTAAACAAAAATAATAATTACAATTTCTTTTATTCACAAACATGTTCGTCAAAGTTCACATTATGATCAAAAAAATTGCATTTCCTGCTTTTCACTATTTTTGTCAAAACCCAAACTTTATTAATGATTTCTTTTTTGAAAAAAATTATTTAATTTCGACAAAAATTAATTCCAATAACGTTTAAGTTCATTAAAATGCTGTTCAACGGTTATATGGGAAACAATAATTTCTTGTCCCAGAACATTTCGAGGGATTACTGTAGATGGAGAAAAATTTAGCCATGTTGATAGAAGTTTAATAAGGATTCCATCTTTTTGAATAATAATAAAACATGCAATAAAAACATAAATGTTCAAACCCTAAAAATAAAAATAAAAAGTTAATTTAATGTATGAAATTATAGTCATTTTTGTTTTTTAAAGTTATTCTTATTTTTAACCAAATTTACAAAACTTTGCTAAATTATTGATGTTTGATGTTTTTTGTTAAAAAAAACATCGTTCTCAAATATAGCAAAATATTTAACATTTACAAAATTTCTTACCATCATATAAATCATTGTATTATCAAAATCACTAATGCCAATATCAAAAGAGTAGCCACAAATAGAAAAAATGCCATTTAAAATTATTGTTGTTGAACCCATAAAAAGTACCGGGAGCCAATGATTAAGCAATTTAATATTTTCATCAATCTAAATTCAACATCACATTCAAATTTTCTAAACTATTAAAGCTACCTGATATCGTTGAGATAAATCACAAATAGTTCCAAGTTCTTTTCTTCGAAGTTTTCGATTGTAATAAGACAATAAAATGACACACTGTAATTTATAAAACTTTTATTGGCCGAAAAATTTGCATAAACTTACCATTGCACAAAGCAAGTTTAAGCCGAAGCTAATTGGAATACTAACACTGATATCAATGACGACTAGAAAGAGGGGTACTGTAAAATGTTTACCATTTTTAGGGGTATATTTTATGACAGAAATAAGAAATGATGAAAGTGTGAAAAAAGAAAGAACAGAAATAAGTATTAATGAATCAGATGGATTCTGGATTTTAAGAAAAGTAAAGTTTGTTAATAGTTTTTTACCAATGAAAGTCATCCCAAAAGCAAAACTTACAAATATGCCACATTGAACTAATTGCTAAGGAATAGATCAATGATATCCCAGATAACACTACCGTAAACCAAAACGATGTTAAACTTTCGTAATTACTTCTTTTAATTGTTGCCAAAGACCGTTCAACAAAAAGTGAATAAAATCCAGCTTCTAACAAGCTTCCAGAAAATGATGACCAAAAATTCCCCATTTTCCATGGAAAAAATAGTCTCTCAGGGGGTCTTACATTTTCAATTTGCATAGAAAAAGCTGCTAAAATATTCCCAGCTGTTATACCAAAAAATGCAACATGAATTTGGAATAGAATAAACCTAAAAAAATTGATTACCTTTTTTAAGATCCTCAAAAATTGAAGGATTACCAAAAATTACGATGATACGTTCCCCAATGTTTAAATAGTAAGCCAAACACAAAAATAATTAGAATAAAATTTATCACTGATAAGCTGATATCAAGGATATAAACCCATGCCAATTGGTGAGACATGTGATTAGTCAGTCCACTGTAAAGAAAAAACTATTTTTAAATGACAAATATATTAGTAAACAACAAATGATATTTGCGCGTCAGATAAAGATAATATTAGATATGTACAAAAAAAGCAACGAAATGGAAAATTAGTCACATATAATATGTGACATATTAGATTTAATTAAAACCTTCTAAAAATGCAAAAGTGTATTTTTGCTTTTTATTTTTAACAAAAAAATGTAAAAAATCTATCTTTAATAAAATGTAAATATGAAATATCTCAAAAATAAAATGAAGGTTTGCAAAAACTGGAAGCCTACATAATTATTGTTTATGTATAATTTTTTTAAAGCTTTTTAAATTATATTTTATATATCTCTGGAGATTTACGTAAAGATGTCGTAAGTAGTGAAAGGCAATCCGCTCCGCCGAGCCAAAACGCGGATTACGGATTGATCCGCCAATCGGCGGCGCGGATCGGCGGATTTGTGGCGGATCAGAAAAGATGGCGGAGCGGATCGGCGGATCAATCCGCCGGAACGGATTCACGGATTAATCCGCGGATCCGCATAAATAAAGAGAAAAAATGTCGGTTTAAGTTTTGTAAAAATTAAAACAACGATGGTGTAAAATGTAAGTAGTTGGATAGAGTCGGAAATTATAGAATATTATCCAACATCGATGTGAAAAATATACAAGAACTGATTTTAAAAAGATTAATCACAACAACAAAAAAAGCGTGGATTGTAAATTTTGGCGGAGCGGATTGGCGGATCAATCCGCCGGAGCAGATTCGCGGATTATCCGCCGGAGCGGAGCGGATTGCCTTTCACTAGTCGTAAGTACCTACTGTAAGAAGCATAGAAACGTTACAAAAATCCTTCTGCGTTTAAAAAAACTTAACTCTCAAAGCATATTAATGTTATGGTAAATATTACTTTTTTAAACATTAACAACAGTCACGCAAAAAAACTAGTGGTTTTCTTAAACAAAAAAAAGAGTGTCACAACAAAAAGTCAATTAGAAATTTTCCAAAACGAAATAACCCTTCTAAATTTGGCATTAAACTGGTAAAAAAAATTTGTCTGAAGAGATAATTTTATTATTTTTCTACTTTCGTTGATTGCTACGTCTCTTTTTAATAGGATAAAGATTTCGATGAAGCAGTTTTTTTATTTCTGTGGGAGGCAACATAATTTTCACAATTATCATCATTTTAGAAAATCCAAATTTGTCTAACATAAAACCTCTGTTTAAAACAATTGTTTTATGTGTTGGAAAAAATATATTTCCACGCAAAAATATCAAAATGCGTAGAAAAAAAGTACTTGGGACTACAAAAAAGCTTGTGAAATTTATTTATTCTTGTTAAACAATTTAAAAAAGTAAAAGATTTAAAAAAGTGTATTTTGTGATGGTCAAAAATTGATAGCACAAAAAATTAAAAAACAGTGGAAAAAACGCAGAGAAAAATTGAGCGAAGAATGGTTTCATGTAGCTTGGCAGAATTCAAATTTGTTATCAAAAAATTGGTAAAAAGTTGTACACATTTAAGACAAGGTATACTCATTTTCAAAAATACGAGAAACTTCTACTTGCACTTTGTACAAGATTACAGTATGCTTTGTATAAACAACACAAAGTAAAAGTGCAATTATTAAACGAACAAAAATAATTTCTACCTTTTCAAAAACATTATGCTTCAGTAACCATATAATATTAACACTTATAAATCTAAAATTATCACGTTTTTACAAAGAAAATGAACAAAGTAAAAATTTTCATCTTTTTGCAAAAAAAATTACACCTTTCTTTCTCTCACTTGACCGAAGAAATAAAAACACAAAAAATGAATGTTTTGTTCCATCTAAAAATTTTATCTGGCTATTTTTAAGATAAAGCATTTACGTAATTAAACTTATTTTTAGTAAAGTTACTAATCCAACATAACATTACATTTTAAAAATTGTAAATATTTTTCAATTGAATTTTTTTACTACCGTAATTGTTTAAATAAAATTATTCGTTTTTGCTGTTAAAAAAATTAACAAAGTTACCAGTAAAAAAGGTCAGCAAAGCTACAAACAAAATAAAAAAAAACTTTATTTCCCAGCTCCCACCAAAAAAATACATCAAAAAAATAAAACACAAAAAAACAAATTCTAAGAAGATACCGTAATGAAATCTCAAATGATTTATAAAAATAAGCATAAATAAATAAACAAAAAATAAGTTTTGCAAAAAGTATATTTTTCTTCAAAATTTCATGATGTAAGCAATTCTTTTCGACGTTCTTTGAACAATTGTAGCCATCTTTCTTGACGCAGTTTTGGATCTTCAGAAAACTAAAATGGCAAGAAATAATTCAAGTAAGTTTATCTTATCTCATTTTTAATAAAAGATTGTAATAAAGTTAGATCGGAAGGAACTACAAAGATTTCGAAAATTAATCATCATCTAAGATAATTACATTTTTGAACCTAATCTAAAGAAAAAAATCTCCTTTCTTTCTCTTTACAATTATGGTAAAAAAAAAGAATGAAAATTTTATAAACCGGTTACAGTACCCTGATCAATCCCCTCAACTATTAAGAAAGAAACATACCCTCGGATGTGCGAGAGAAAAGGTTGGTTCAGCTGGAACTTCAGACTCATCTACTTCCTGCTTTTTTTCATCAAGATTCAAATTCTTTTGCAAAGCTTTTGATTGCCAATCTGCTCCAAACATTGCCTTTTCATGATCGGACAAGGCAGATGCCGGCTTTGAAAGATTCTAAAAACGGCAACAATTATAAGTGTAGCAAACATGATAAAATATATACGGTAAACAAAAAACAAACCTGTGAATTTCCTTTTCGTGCTGAAGAAAATGATGCCGGGGTAAAACCAGATGATTCAATATCGTTAATTGCATCTTGACGAGTTTTTGCTTCTGCTGCAGATAAATTTAAAGTTTGCATTCGATGATGATCTATCGTTTCAGAGGATGATGCAGTATATTTTGGATCTCGTAGATCGGTAATTGCTGTTGAAAGTTTTTCACGTAATCGAGCTTTAGCTGCATCAATACCCTATAAAATTATAAGTTATTAGATATCACAAGTATGTGGGAAATAATGATCTCCTATTGGCATCTAATAAAGGCATACGTTAATTCAAATAAACAAACTCACTTGTTCAGCTTTGGTTTTTCTTGAATGTCTATCATCTTCTCGATCATGATAAGATCGCTTTGATTTTCTATGACGTTCTGGTGAACGACTTCTATCACGACCCATGACTGAAATAGCGAATGACGACGAATAAATGAAAGTCAAGAAATTCAAAAAAAGATATCAAATGGGTTTTTAACCATTAACCAAAAGCAAAAACAATCAAAACAACAAATATAATCTTTATTTACATTTTTCTAATTAAATCTCTGTTAGTTACAATTTACCAGTTTCTACAGTATCTTAACACTATAGTATCATCACCGAATCCTAAGTTATAAATTATATACAAATTGAAAATATCACGGGTTAAGCTACACTTGGCCGGAAGCTATCTTTTAAGAATCCCCAAATGCTTGTTTGATAATTGTTAGCACCACGATAAATTTCTTCTTTCTTTAGCCTTTCTGTAATTTCATCTTTCAGCTTTTCAGATTCTTCACTTTCAACAAATTCAATTGCAGCATTCAGCTCTTTGTCATAAATAACTCCCAAGAAATGTCGACCGGATATTGGAGATGTAAGATTGTAATCTTGGATTAAGTGATTCAGTTTTCCAACTTCTTCAACAGTTTGAGTCTTGAATTTCTCCCAACGATTTGATGGATTTGCTTGTGCCCGAATATTGTTGAATTTAGAATCTGAAAGATATAAATATCAAAAATATCTGTAAGTACCAAGGTAATAACATACTTTGCGTAAGTATCAATCTACAGTATTCTTCTCGCAAACGTTTTCTTAGAAAAGCAATATCTTCTCGAATCTCTCCTTCTTTCATGATCCACGGAGGAGCAAAACCATTATTCTTCATAATATCATTGATTCTTTTTTCTGTTTCATCAATGTACGGATTTGTGTAATCATATTTCAGCGGTTTCCCAGAACCTTTAAGATTTGAAAATTCTCCAGAATTCATTGATGATAGAATCAACTCTTCAACGACTCGATCAATCATTCCTCTAAAATACTAATGATTAGTGGAGGTAATAAATATGCACCAAACATACGTTAATTTATGCTTTTTAGCAAAATAATTTCGTTCTCGTTGAAGTTGTAAAGCTTGCATAGATCCATCTTGTTTTAAAGCTTTATCCAATACAAATTCAGCAGCATTCTCGACAGCTTTATAAACACGATATTGTTGAAATTGTTTTTGACGCATCGATGGAGTTCCAAAGCCGATTCCCCCGTATTCAAGATACTGTAAAACGCATTCGATTAATCTCTTATTCCACCAACACAATTCAACAAACCTGACGATGTTGAGGAGCTGTATATTGAATATCATGGACAATTTTCTCTGCTGTTTCTTCCACTGTATCATCTTCGATCTCGCCAGATTTTGATTTTAAAGCCATTTTAAATGAGTTTCTTATTTGAAGAAATTTGTCTGGATTTGCCTAAAAGTAATAAAAATGTTAAACAAAACACTAAATACAAAAGTAAAATACCTTATCACCACCAGTATCAGGATGATACTGTTTAGCTAAACTTGAAAATCGATCTTTAATATCATCCACTGAAGCATCTTCTTCTAAACCAAGTACAGAAAAAGCTTGTTGAATACGAATTTGTGCAGCTTCAGATGAATATCGAGATATTTGATGAAGTGAAGATTTCGGGAGCAGCTTTGTCGTTGATTTTAGCATATTTAATTTAAAAAATGGGATCAAGTAATAAAGAAATAGTGAATAATAAATTAATTAAAAACAAGTTGAAGAAGTTTAAGAAATTTTTTAAAAGAATTTCAAGAGCTAACAGCTGAACTGCCTTCTCTGCTGCAATGTGTTCCGCATGTTGCGCGCACAAAACCAAAACATGTTCAAATTTTTTTGAACATCTTCAACTTTAAAAATCCTTTCAATTCTTTTACAATGCTTCGATATCGTTATCTTAAATTATCTTTAACCTCACTCAATAGGTTAGGTAAGCTTTCTTTTACCTCCACTAATAACTAATATCTTCTTTTTTAGCTTCATCTCGACTGCTAAGCTCAGAAGGATGCTGTCAGATTCAACGTCAAAAAGCTGCTTCTCTTGCTGATGAACGACCTGATTTAGATTTTGATTATCTCTTGGATCCTGATAATTTGCAAGAGATTGAACAGAATGTTAAGAATCGAAAAGGTGTTGGAAATATTCGAAAAATTCATGAGCTATGGAACTCGATTGAAAGTTTCAAGCATGAAGGTGATTCTCAAAACTTTTCAATGAATGCATACAAAGATTTGTGGAGAGAAGTATGCCCTTTTTATTTATTGTAGCACTACGATCCTCGTGCAAAGGTTTTTAAGGACGTGATATTTGTGGATTTAGCTTTTGGGAATGACTTTTTTGGTGCACGCCATTTGAAGTTTTTACTCGTGTGTTTCAATAACTTCGATTTAATCATATTGTTAAGTAATAAGAAATTATTTTCAACGGTTTAAAGGTTGTGCAATGATGATATGCTACCTAAGGACAATCTTACAACAGCCATCGACTTCTTTGATTTTTAAGATTATGCATATCAACATGACATTTTACTTAAAAACTTAATGAAACAGTAATCGTTTGTCAAGTGACACGGGCTGTTGAGATCACGTCCACAAATATCTATCTTTCCATATAAATTATTATTTCATTCGTCACCTTATTAATCAAAGCTTCACGTTCTTAAAACTAATACCCTATGATGCCTGCACCTACAGTATACTAAAATATCTTTCTTTCAGTTATATGATGAAGCTTTGTTGATCCCAAATATATCTGATCCTGAAGCACCTATCGGAGATGAAAATCATGCAAGAATTATTAATGAAAATCCAGGGCCTCATTTGATGACTGATAAGCCAAAAACTGCAGAAGATATTGTCAAAGGTTGGAGAGCAATTTCATATCCTCGAAGATCTGCTGGTGGAAGAAGTTATGCTTTGATAGGTTTATCTCTACAATTACTTATCTTACTATATCTTATAGCATATTCTTTTTTAGGTCCAACAGCAAATCTTCAAACAGCTTTGTTTTCATTTGCGAAGGATATTGTGTTACAGAAAGGCTTTGAAGAGATTGAAGTATCAGATATTTTGCCAAAGAAGATTACTCAAGGTTGCGGAGTTAATGCCAGAACTGATGTTGCTCATGCAATACAGTATGAAGTTACAGATTTCCCGAAAATGTGTTTATCTGGCACTGCTGGTAAGATTTATTTTCTTGTTTGCCCTGTTACAGTATTCATCGTTTTAGAGATGGGAATTGCGGATAAACTTGCACATCAAACTTTCAAAGAATCTGAACTACCAAAGTTATATTTAGCAGAAAGTCGATGCTTTAGACCTGAAATTTCAAAATCTGCATCTGAAGCAAAATTATATCGTGTGCATGAATTTAATAAACTCGAAATGTTTGCCGTTTGTACACCATCTCAAAGTTCAAAGGTTTTGCAAATGTTTTTGGAAATACAAATCGAGATATGGTCAAAGCTTGCGGTGAAGTTTCGGTAATGATTTGTTGGGGGATATAAATATGCTTCTTTAAACATGTTTTATTTTAGGGTATTGGATATGCCAAGTGAAGAACTTGGTGCTCCAGCTTCCAGGAAGTACGATATTGAAGCATGGATGCCTGGTCGAGAAATTTATGGTGAAGTAAGCAGCACATCAAATTGTACAGATTATCAAGCTCGAAGATTGGGAATCAAATATCAAGAAGATAATTCTGGAGAAAAATGTTTTGTTCATACCTGCAATGGAACAGCGATGGCATCAACAAGAGCTTTGATTACTGTATTAGAAACATTTCAAACTCCACGTGGCTTCAGTCCACCAGAAATTTTAAAGAAATATTTACCAAATGATCGTCATCGAGATAAGTTGAAAATGGCACCTGCATGATTGATAGATAGATGAAAAAGTATGTAGTTTTTTAGTTGTTAGTATTTCAAAATTGTTAATAGTAATTTTTGTTGAAAAATTTGCAAATAAAAATTTTTTGTTGCAAAAAAATTTGGATTTTTTCGTTCCGTGTTTCTTCAAGGACTCTTTTTTTTAATTTGATAGCACTTAATAGCATTTCTTTTACTCTTAGAAAAATAAATGTCGTTAAAGATTCTTTGCTTATTTTTGCCAGAAATTTTAAACTAAGGCAATTTTCGATACTTTTTCTCGTTTTTTTGAAAGATAAAAAAGTGCTTTCAAATTTGCGATAATCTTTGGCTTTACGATATCTTGAAAATTTGTTGTTTATATTTTTTTGTTGGAAGGAAGTTCCTGGAATTTACAGTTGGAAGATTCAGAAAAGCAAAAAACCAAAATTGCAAGGAAAAGTTTGAGATAAATGTTTGCTGATGTGAAAAATCTTGTTAGTAAGTTTAGTAGCAATTTGTAGACTGAACACTGTCTCGGAGTTGTTATTTTAATCAAAACTCAAACTTGGTTTGTATTTGTTGTGCCGGAAAATGATATCAATAAATGTGCCTTTTGAACAATGTTTTTCCACATTTCAGTTTTGCTATATTCGATTTGGTTACGGTATTAGCTGAATAATGTGATTTTCCACCAACAAAAAAAATAAAACCAATTATGTTTTTCAGGAAATGCATTCCATTAAAGATTTTACCAACTCATTTGCATATTGCTATAAATCTTTATAAGATTACTTTTTTGTTCCATAAAAATACAGTATACTGCTAATCTAATTTCCTCTCCAACTTCCTTCATTTTTTTTCATGACACAACTAAACTTTTAAACCTATCATGTGCAAAAAGCTTATTTATCATTCCATCATCGAACATTTGATTGAAAGCTGCTTTCCACTTTTCAGACATAAAAAACTCATTCAAACCAAAAAAAACAAAGAAAAAAGTGTTCAAAATTTCCTATCATCTTTGAAAATCTTTCCCTTGAGATTTGTCCTTATATTTTTTAATTTTTTTCGGACATTTGTTTCATGGTTTTTGCGAATCAAAAGAAAAACCGTTGTAAAAATAAAAATCCCTTTTTAATCCTAAAAAAGGAGATAAATGCCAATCTTTTATAATAGTGTGAGTTCTGTAAGTTAACTTTGAAGCTTCCGACGACGACGACAACGTTAACGATGCCACGGCATTCTGACGCCATTGAATAGTTTTAATTGCTTTTTCTTAAAACAGCGGTTTTAAGATTCTTCCTTTCCAAGCAAAAACGAAAAAGCTATTTTCAGATAAAAATTTTCAAACTTTAACAAAAATTTGCTTAATTCAAATGTGCCGTATTAGATCCAACTTTTTGAGTTTTGCTTTTCTGATTGCAAAATAATTGCTTTTCAAAAACTTTTTTCAAGAAAACCGTTGAAGAAAAATATTTTTAATGTTTGCTTTTTTGGTCGGACGAACCTTTTTTGTTGAAAAAAGAATAACTTAAAAATAAAAGGTTGCTTAAATAGGCTTCATTATTTATCAGTTCGCGCTAAACAAAATAAAAGAAAAAAATTTCTAAAAGAATGATAAATGATGGCAATTTTTATTTAAAACAAAAAATCTGGAATCTTAAAACAAAAAAATAAGAAAATGTAAAACGATTAAAGTTCATTTTTGACTTTTTTATATTTTTGCTTCATGCAAAAAATATTTCAGAATCATTGTCAAAAAGCATTTGACAGAGAGCACATGTTTTTGAAGTTTTGCTTTTGTAGTATTGCTTTGTATTACAGTATCCAAGAGATGACTTAGGATTTTTTGTAAATTTATCAAAATCACTATTACTCCATTCTGTACATTACTAAACATAGTTTAAGCTACAGTATGAAAACTCTTGTTTGGAGATAACTTGAAATTCCTCACGTTTTTTAGCAGAAAAGTGTTCCAAATTAGTCTTTTCTTTTATGTGATTTGCAAGTTTGCGACCTTCTTTTGGCATTTACGTCATTGTAATTATCAGCAGTTGCTAAAAAATGTCATCCAAAATTAGAAGCTAAAAAGATAAGAAAGTTAAAAGTTTTTTTTAAAATTTAGATTTTTGATTTGCAAATGACGATGCCTTTGACGATACGATTTTAGATGATAGTCCTTGTAACAATTTTTTAGTTTTTTGTTTTACTTTTAAAAAATGTGTTTTAAAACACACAAAAGCTTCTTTTTTTCAAGCTTGAGTCGATTAGCTTTCTTGCAGAATAAAAAAAGCAAAGAAGGATAGAAAAAAGGAAAGCGTTGATGCGTCTAACGAGATTGCCATCATTTTACTTTTTCTTTTCGCCAAGTTACTTACTTACTTCTTTTTTCACGCCAAATCTCTATTCCTCTCTCAAAAAAGCCGATTCCATATATTTTTCCATGCATATTTTAAGTTAAACCAATCTTCTATTTTTTTCTTCTCTCTCTTGAAAAGATTAAATTTACTAAAATGTGGTTTTTGAGGATACTGTAATGCTGCTGTATCATATGTTCGTCATTCACACTTTTTTCTGCAGGCAAGAAACTAGCTTTAGAAAATAAATGTTGTAATAATCGTTGAACTTTCTTGCGAATCTTTAAAAAAGGTATAATTAAATTTGTTTAACTAAACTTTTTAAAGAACAAAAAAATGTTTGTCTTTTTGTTCAAGAAAAAAGTGTGATGACGAATACTTTTTTTTGTGTGAAAAAAAGTTTTGGACATTTTTTGCCAAGGCATGACTTAATTAATTTTTAAACTAATCCCAACATGTAGTTTTACATTGTCCGTATTATGGTCTGACAACAAAACAAACAAGAAAAATGGATTTAGATAAAGTAATTAGTGTCTGGGAAGTTTCTTAAACATCAAAAAAGCGAACATCAAAAAATATTCCATTATTTGGTTTTCGCTTAATTTTTAGTTTTATTATTTACTTTAAAAAACTGATAAAAGCTTTGAAACATGCATTTTTGAAATTTCCAAACATCCTTCAAAATTTTCTGAAGCTTAAACTTTTTAAAATTTCTTATTTGAGACCATATTTGTTTAATCTGAAGCCGTATTATTTACTTTTCTGTTATATTCTTTAACCTTTTTTTATTTTTGTAGGTTCAAAAACCAAGGATTGCCTTTATTATTCTTCTACCGTAACCCTTTTGCCATATTTTTATTTTGTATTCTTTCTTTTAAATGGAACAAAACTCTTTGAATAGATTGTAGTTTCTTGCCTTGAATTTCAGATGCCCTTGAAATATACTTTTTTTCACACACAATTCATACAAAATTGCAGCAGCTTTTATTTATTAATAATAATTTTGTATTATTATTGTGTTTGAAATAAAAAAGTTCTATTGAAAAGATTTTTTTGAACACTAGACTATTTAGCTTTAATTGTGTATCTATAGTGTTCGAAAAAGACACCATTTTTTTACAATTCTTTTGAAGTTTTTCTTAAGGCTTTTAAAAGTCAAAGTAATAATAATTGAACCTAATGAATAGAAAATGTTAAAATAGTTTTAAATTTTTGTTAGGTTGGTAGTTTAATCAAAAAGCGGAAATAAAAATATTTACCAAACTACAGAATTAATATTTATTGCTTCCTATTTTGGACCCCACGTTGGAGTTGATATTTCTGTCAACAGAATCAAATTTTTGAGTAAATTTAACGAAAAAACTTGTAAACTCGTGATTTATCAAAAATTGACTTTTAGTCTGTATTTTCTTTAAAACGTGCCGTTTAACTTTTGCTTTAAATTGAAACATTTTAACAAAATCCGGAAATTATTTTAGCTTATTCGAAATTGTTCTTTAACGCTCTATTTAATACAGAAAATTGATTATCAACTATAAAGGCATTGTTCATTTCAATACAGTAAACCATCCAAATTCATCCCATCACCAACACATTTTGTTCACATTGGAGAAGATTAATTACTGTTCACAGAAGATAATAATGTAAGTTTATCCATAATTACCAAGAATTTATCCTCATTTTTTCATGTTTTCTTAAGCTATCTATATCTTTTTCTTTCTTCTTCTCACACAAAAGAATATCTTCTCTTTTTGTTAAAAGTTAATTAACTTTTAACTGACGTGAATGTATGATCTTGGATTACTTTTTTCTCTTTCTTCAAACTCATAAAAGCATAAACTTTCTTTTTCTTTCAAAAAAGCAATGTGTTCGCTTCTTTCTTTTTCTTTTTTGTTTTATCTCCTTTTCTGGAATTTTTAGAAGGAAGTAAAAGAAAGAAAAGGAGTTAGTTTTAACGCTAATAAAATAAAGTAAAAAAGAACTCAATTGTTTTTTGACTTCCCTTCCAAGTTTTCTTTTGGCCAATTTTTTTCCACAAAACTTCAGACTCAAGTTTTTAGTGATTGTTTTACTTTGAGAAAGATTTCAAAGGATTCAAATGTGTATGGAAAGATTTTTTCGTTCAATTTTGGGGTGGTAGAATGTCTAGACTCAAATTTTATAGGTAAAACACATATGTGATTGAACTTTGTTTTTATCTGTTTAACGAAATTTTTTGGATAAGTATTCTTTAAAAATCTAATAAAATCAACCAATAAAGACATAAATTTTTTTCCGGTTAGTCAAAAATAGCCCATTTTTTATTTTAAGAATGAGCTCAATTTAAACAAACATAAATATCTCTTCCTTTTGAGCGGGAAAACTTCAAAGGGTTACTATTATGAATTTCAAACAATTGCTTTATCAAGATGTTACATTAATATCATAAAATTTCAAATCCATGAACCCCAAAGGCTAACATAAAAAACCATCTGTTTAGACCAACCACAATCAAATTTTATGTCTTGTTTGCTAAAAATTTTTATTACTTTCTAAACCTTTTTTTTTGTGAATTTGTCTAAATTTATTTGAGTTGCCCTACTTTTAAAATAGCTCTCTTCTTTTTATTAGTTTTTTTTTCTTTATCCTTCAACCTTTAAATTACTCTTCAAAAATTTTCACCGATTTTTCAAACTTATCTTTTTGCATAAAAATAGTTTTTACATAAAACAGCTGTCTTTTTTTCGTGAACCGCAAAAATTGTCAATATTTTTTGTTTTATCTTTGTGGTTTCAGGGCTTTTTTTTGAACAAATGACTTATTATCATTTGAGAAAAAAGATTAAAGTTGTTGCTTTGTGAAATCCATTAATATTTGTGATGAGTGGATTTTTTTGATTTGTGTTTCAGCAATAAACATATCATAGTTTTTTTGAGGTGAAAGTTTTTATGATTGATTTTTAGCATTTATTTTTGAAACAAAGACTGAAAAAAAATTTTTGTTGGGATAACAAAATTTTATCCCTTTGAAATAAAGCTTTTTATTTATTAAAAAAAACATGGATGTAGTTAATTTACTTAATATTATTAAATGAGGATTAAATAATTAAAGGAACATAATAAATGAACGAACAAGATGATGACTAACTGATTTTATGTTACTTTTTTTCTTTTTTGTTCTTTGTTTTTTTTATGAATGAGAATTTACGTATCTTTTTATTTGAATATTCAATGTTTCGGTTTTTAATCTCTTATTGCATTGTTTTATTTTGGCAATGAGCAATGCTGTTGCTGGAATAAGGGTTTTACTTTTTCGATTGATATTCTTACCATAACTTATGGTCCATATGCTTTAATGCATTTGGGACTTTTAATGATTCCATTATTACCGTAATCCATGAACAAAGTCTTTGAGTTCTTTAAAAATTTAAGCTTTATGCTTTGAATTTTTGTACCCATTTGAAAACAAAAGAAAGATGCCCCATGAGATCAATTTATGCAAAAATTTGAATTAAAGGTGACCCTTCTCATTAATTTTCCAAAAAAATATTATTCATTTTAATCTTTTCATGCTATTAATTTGTTTAGGCCAAAAGTTGAAAAAGTACTTTAATTTTTATCCACTTTTATCTTTAAAAAAGATAATCTTTAAAGTCAAACATCTTTTTACTAATTTCCTTATCCAGACTCAAAAATCCCAGAATATCTTTTTTATTTATTCACAGTCAAAACCAACAATATTTGAAGGGTGTTTCTAATCCGCTGTGTTTTTTAGTTTTTGAAAAATCAGACATTTTGGTTTTCTCGAAGGTGAAGAAATTTCTAAAAAATCTCATCCTTTGTCACTTTATTTTTTTGCAAAAATTCAAAGTTCAAAAACTAACAATTCAAACAAAAACACTCTTTTTATGGAATAAAAAATTTGTTTATTTTTAACAGAAATTGGTTTTCCCTCAAGGTTAGTTAGATGGCACGAATGGGAGAGAAAAAAAACGTGTTCTAAAAATTTTATTGCTTTTGTTTACGCAAATTTGCGGTTTTTTAAAGACAGTTATTTTGAAAAAAATTAAAAACTAAATAAATAATAAATTTTTTTTCAAAAAGGTACATTTTGCATGCATAAATTTTTAAAGGTAAATTGAAGGGTAATTTTTTTGATTGTTTGTATTGAAATGTACATTTTTTATATTTTTGAAATCTGAGATTTGCAAATTTTACACGCTTACTGAGAGCGATGATAACGATAAAAAACGATAACAAATTGTTTTGGTTACTATCCATGTGAGAGCAATAATAAAAAAACAATTTTCAAAAATTTGGAGTTACCATCGCTCTTTATAAGCGTACAAATTTGCATATCACAGAATCATAAAAAAGTTTTGTCAAACAAAACCTCATTCGATTCTGAGCACAGATTCGCAAACGGTTTTTGAATATCTTTATTTTTCATTATTTGCCAGCCAAATCAAAACGGCAGCTTATATTAGGACATCCTATATCTCTTGACCTCACTCAACTTATTCTTTTTATTACTTCTTTAACATTTAACATTTATTGAATAAAATAAATTGTTGTTCCTGCTTTCTTTTGTTTCTTTTCATCTTCTTCATTTTTTCAACTTTATCAAAAAAAAACTTCGTAGTGGTTGTCTTGAAATAGGAAGTATTCTGAGTCAAACCCCATCTTGAGAAAAGCCTTCTCTTAACAACAATAGGCAATAAGGAAAAAAATTTTAGAATAAAAAAAAGTTTTTACCCAAGCATCCGTTCAACAATTAAATAATTCTTTTCATTTATGAAAACAACAAAGAAGGAAGATGAAATCACACACATTTTTTCATTAATATTCAAAAATGGCAGATAAGAAAGTTTCAAAGAGTAAATGAATAAAAAAAGGTTGGTGGATTTCTTTAAATTTTTATGGTGGGATAAAAGAATAGGAAGTTAAAAAATAAAAGGGTGAAAATGTTGGTATAAAAGTAAATTGACTTTTAAGGTTTATGGCATTTTTAAAAAAAATGAAATTGACATCAACCGGGAATCGAACCCAGTGCCGCTAGACGATACTGCATCGGATGAAGTTTTGTTTGACAAAATTTTTTTATGAATATGAGATTTTCTAATTTTGAACGCTTATCGAGAGCGATAGTAACTTCAGATTTTTGAAAAACATTTTTTATTGTTACTCTCACAGTGATAGTAACCAAAACATTTTATTTTGTTTTTTATCGTTACTCTCGCTAATTATAAGCGTGCAAAAGTTGCACATTTCCGATTCTCGCTCTCTCGAAATTTTGTCTAACCTATTTTAATATGCAAATTTCGTCATTTCAGGATGATCTCCTTTTTAAAGCATCAAAAGCTTACTCATTCTTACTTTTTAAACTTATATTTCGAGGCATCCTTGAAAAACAAAGATGTTTAATTTTTGCCGCATTTTTCTCTCCTTTTTTAGTTTTAAAAAAGGCTCTAAAAAAGGCGAGTAAATGAAATTATTACACGCTTTTTTTCCTTTTTTCAAAGAAACTTGGATGTTCAGCTTTTTTTTCTTCTAAGATTAACGATGAAAAAGTAAAAAAAGAGGTTCTTTTGTTATGCGAAAAAAAATTGTCACTTTTTTACTTTTTTATAAGAAAAAAACTCGTGTCTTTTCTTTCACAACAAAGAAGAAATCTTTTTTTCTCAAAACAACAAAAAAAGTTGTAAATTTAAGTTTTCAAATATAATTTTTTGACATTAAAAAATTGACATATGCCAAACAATTTTAGACTATGTTATCTTCCACTACCACTACTACCACAATGGCAACAGCTCTTTTTTTGTTGCGTTGGAATTCTCTTTTATAAGATTTGTTTTTTTCCTTCTTTTTGGAAGGTCTTAAAAGAACAAAGAAGACGGAAGTTTAATTGGTTTTTATTGTTTACTTTTTTTATCTTGTCTGCTACATAGATGAATAGAGGGTAACTAAAGTTACCCTACAGACCGACCGACCTAAAAGCGAAAATTCCCGAAAAATGCTCAAAGGGGGGAGTACGCTGATTTTTCAAATATTTTTTAATGCTGTGAGGTAAAATGAGCAAACCCATTGCTTTTTTTAAATATATCTTTATTTGACAAAATTAAATTTTAAAAAATGATTACAAAATTTATATGAGAAAAACAAGGTTATAAGATTTCTTGATCAAAAGGATCACTTTAATTTAAAGGATAAAAATATTTTTAAACACGGTCATCGCTTTTTATGGTAACTTTGTTTTTACGTCCAGGACCACGTGCTTCTCAAGCAGTGCAATCAAGATGGCCAGCTTTCTTCTATTGTTGCACTTAATTGTAATTAACAAATTGATTAATTGACGGACGATTAATTCAGATATAAAACTGTTGTCAATAGTATCAAAGCAAAAACGTCTTACAAGTTGTTAGTCTTGAATCAAGAGAATGAAACAAACCGATGAAACTTCATTCTACATCTGCTGATTCAATTGCAATTGTATGCGCAAGTTATTCTAAAAGTTCATCCTTTACAAGAAACCTGTCCCGACTGTAACGTGCAATTTTAGACGGGATATATATATTTCATCTTGTTCCTCATGGGTTCAAACGTATTCATGCAAATTTCAAGCGGCCCTCATTACCAAGTGCCATTTTCCCCTTATTTTAGTTATCCACTATATTTTGGAATTTTGTTCAATCTTTATATCTTAAAATTTTCTTCACCGTTTTAAAAAGTTCGATATGGTCAAAAAGATTTCATATTTTCACGATTGATGGCACATTTGATACTGTAAAGCAACGCTATTAAAATTAGTCCAACATCATTGGCAAACGCTTGAAGTTCAGCTTTAAACTTGTCGCCTAACATTTGCAGATGTTCTACCTTTCTAATGAATTATCAGGCAGCATCCGACAAATTGTTAATATCATAAATGCTAACATTTCTTAAAAAATAATTTGCAAAATGAAAGCATAATGGTCGAAAATCAAGCAACTTCAAAAATGACACAGCGGCAATAATTTGGAAAGTTGGACGAAAATTAGAAAAAACTCAAAAACATTGTTGAATTTTTAAACTAAAAATATTTATATCAATGAAACCTCCTCAGTTTTAAAGTTAAAGACTTGATGCTTTGACCATTGTGCTTTTCTCGTAGTTTAAAAATATAAAGACAAGTTTAAATTGAATTGCTACAGTTAATAATAAAAACTCAATTAAAACTGGAAAGCGTAAATAATTTTAAAAAATAGCAAAAAAGTTGCCAACTTGAAAAATAAGCTAAAAACAATTTGGCGAAAAAAGATCAAAGGATGCCGCCTTTGATCTACCGCGTGCCGCCTTTGATCTATCGCAAATCGTCTTTGATGTGTGGCATATATTTGAAAGTAAAAAATTTACGCAGCGGCGCGAAGCGCCGCTGCGAAAATTTTTTAGCACAAAAAGGTCGTTACAGACCAACCGAAAAAATTTTTCCAGACAAAAAAAATTTTCCCCAAAAAGGTCTTTACAGACCTATAGCCTCAGAGAAAAAAAGTTACCCCTCAATTCATCTATGGTCTGCTATGACAATGCCACGGCAATAAGATATTGAGGGAAGTGTCTAGGAGACGATGATGATGATGTCTAGATACGGACGGAACGGAAGAAACAAATTTTGATTACTTTTTGAATTATTTAAAATAGAAAAGTTTTAGTTTACATCTACCGTATTCCTTAAATAATTTGGAATTCTTTCTTTAGTGGCAACAAATTGGTACTTGAAGGTTTATGTTTAAAAATTCATGAGAAAAAAATGTTAAAGTCTTTGTTTTTCTCATCGGCTACATGAGAAAAATGCTGTTTAGAAAATTCGTATCATTTTAGTCTGAGGCAGAGCTGGATTATTGTTTATAACAGAATTAAAATTTTTATTCAAAACTACATGTTTACGATCAAAAATAAGCTTTTATTTTGATACCCTCAACAAAAAAAACTTGTAGTTTTGTAATGGTTTAATCTGGTATAAAGTTCATTTTTAAAAGTCTTTTGGGACAAAAGTGCATATTCAAATTATTTTCTATTTTGGGATTCAAAATGTCAAAGAAATTGGGGTTATCTTTGATTTAAGGACATTTTGGTAGTTTTTGAAGTGGATTTTAAGTAAAATTCCAAATTAATGAACAATGTGTTTTTTAATTTTAGTGAAAATTAATAATTTAATTAGTAATAAATATTTTATAAATTTTTGTAACTGAAAATTTATGATATTAATTTTGGTTTTTTTGCCATATTACGTGTCTTTTAAGAAATTTTCTGTTTCAAGCAATCATTTATTATGCATAAAATTTACTTCTTTTTTGGAACATGTCTATGTATTTCCTCCCTACATTTTCAACCTTTTCATTTCTCACATTTATTTTCTTTATAACCATAAAAACATTCAAATCGACATCACATCATTTTTTAACTAAATTATGCTACCTCAAAACTTTATTGTATAATTTATTTCTTTCTTTCACTTTTTTCCTCCTCATTAACTTGCATAAATTGCCTAAAGCAATATATATCATTAGCAGCTTTCGTCATTTTATACAATTTTCTAATATTTATGCAAAGTTGCTGTCGTTGTTTTGTCTAAGAAAAAAAGACAACAAATTTATTATGCAACTTTTTTAGTGGACTTGTATAGTTTTTAAACTTTTTTTTGCAGTTTTTTGCTTTAAAAATCTCAAAAGTAAAAAAAGGTCAAAAATTAATAATAATTTTTTGGAAGCATTTTTCTTCAAAAGAAAACCCTTGTTTAGTTGCAGCATTTTTTTGACAAATATTCTCCTTGACAAGGATATTATAATAGAAAAGATTGGATTAATAATAAAATAAAAAAGGCTAAAATATAAATATTTTCTTTGCAAATCTTTTGTTTGGAAAAAGGCGTAGGAGAAATGGGGCAATTTTTTTGTTTTTGGGTAAATAATATTAAATATTATTTTAATGAAAAAATATATGTGGGCATTTCTATTCATGAAAAAAAATCATGTTTTTTATGAATGTGCGAATCTGAAAATAGAATGCCATAAATGTAATAGAAGTTTTTAAAAAAAGGGTAGGAAAAAACAAACAAGGATTACCCATACTTTTGCAACTAAAATAGGCGGTTAGTTTTTAAGATCTTTGCTTTTTTGACTTATTCAAATTTGTATTTTTTGAATATGCTTCGTTAATATTTTGAGGATATCAGCAATAAAAAACTTCGTTTTAGGAAGTTCTAAAGCTTTTTTCCCCTCAAGACCTTGGTAATTTTAATCAACTTGGTTTCGAGTCAATTTTGCCAACAAAAGATATTTACATATCTTATCTGTTTTACTTAAAAGTGTTATTAAAACAAAAATAGTCACTGTTTGAAAAGTGCACTGTTGCATTACAGTAATTTTTGACGTAAAAAATGAATCATTTTTGATCGTTCTATTTTTAGTTTAATATTTTTCAAACAGCTGCTGCAAAGTGCACTTTTGACCTGGAAAATAGCTTTTCTACGTAGTTTCTAAATCTGCTTGTTGTTGCATTTTCACTCATTTTTTGGGTATTCAAAGCGTAGGCAAATTTATTCTTGTTGTTTCGTTGCTGTATTTATCCCCCAAAATCTCAACAAATCCAAGTATAATGCTTAATTACTTCCAAAAAACTCTTAAAAGTATCAAGATTATTTTTTTACGTCAAGCCCATTTTATTACGGTATTCCATTGTTTTGCAGGAATTTTTAAAGATTTATCTTCGAATTATGATTATCGTGTTTTTATTAATCATTACTTTTAAAAAGAGGGTTTATCAGACGTAACAAGAATAAAAAGAAAATTGTATTTAACGAAAAAAAAATACTTTTAAAGAGCCATATCCTTTTAATCCTTTCTTCTTATTAAATTACTTTGAAAAAAAGATTCTTCTTTTTTATTTCTTTTGTTATTAAATTCTGACTACATTAATTTTAACAGAAAAAACCTTAGAAATACGGTTGTTAGAAAAATTTGGCTATGATATTTAATGTCTAAAAATGGTTTTAATTTCGCCACGTTTTGAACAACTTTTTGGCATTCTTTGAGAAGAATTGAGTTTTGCGAAATTCCCAAAAAGCTACAAATAAGTTTTTGTACTTTAATATCCTTAAAAGGAAGTTATTCATTCCACTGTTTCTTTTAAAATATCCGTGTAGATTAAAATAATCTCCCTTAAAATGTTTTAACGGAAATCATTTAACATTTTTGTTTTTGTTTTTTCCGCCAAATTTTGTTGACATTTTTCATTTAATTTTTTTTGCCGCTTTATAAACGTTAAAAATGGATGGATGAATTAACCTTTTGTTTATTATTAAAATTAATTAGTTATCATTTATTTATTTGGGTACAAAAAGCAAAACAAAAGATTATTTTCTGTTGACCTTTATTTTGACACCACGTTTTAGAAGAATCCAGCATCGGGAAAAAAGTGGCTTCTTTGAGGGTGTTAACCTTTCCAAAATACTGCTAAAATGGCAATATTTTGTGTTTAGCTACTTTTAACACAAATGTCATAATTTCATTCAGATTTGCAAAACATATTTAACAAAAAATACTTAAAACCGCCTACTAATTTGCATCAAAAACTTCATTAAGGTTTTCTTATTTTTAACCTAAGATTCCACCTGTACCTTTAAAGTTGTAAAACGTTCAACCATTTTTATTTAATTATATTTTTTTGCAACAAATTTATTTACATAACATTTTTAAATTGATGTTAATTTTAAAAAACGAAAACCTTGCTTAACGTTAATTTTCAATAGCGCTTACCTTTCATTTTCCTTCACTTTTTAAAAATTATAAACCCCCTTTTTTACGTTTTGTGTAATTTGGCACTTTAAGCGTTTTTCACATTTAACTCTAAAAATGAGATATCAAGTTTCTGTCATCATCATCTTTCATGAAGAGGTTAAAAAAACATTACCTTTTGTTCTTGCATTTGTTGAAATTAAATCGGGAAAGGAAGTCGTGTGATAATTTGTGTGTTTGAAACAAAGAACAACGTTCTGCAAAAAAATAATGTGTAAAGTTCCTACGACAAATTCTACCCGGTGGCACGAGTTTTTTTTATGAATAAAAAGTGCAAAGTTGGGTTATCTTGGTTGTGTTTGAGTTTGTTGAGTTTTATGCAAATTTGAAACCTGATGATCTCAAAAATTGAAACACTTGTATCATTTGTGCCAATTACTGATGCCCCCCAAAATTCCTTTTCATCAGTCATTTCTTATTGTCATGCTCAATTTCTGTTCTGTTTTAAAAAACTGTAGTGTAGTATTTGTTTCCCGAAAAATCGTGTACTACTAATATACCACCCAAAATGTCATTATTCACATTTTTGCCCTTTTTCTGGTAATAATCAGCTTAAAACACATTATTTTAAGGTCATTATTGCTTTGGCCATCTTAAAAGTGCGTTCGTAATTTCTGCTCCGATAATCCTCCATTTTAAAACCTTTTTTTTAATGCTTTGATACATTATTTTTTGTTTCTTTCAAGCTTTTTTAGTATCGTTTGCTTCTGCATTTTCTTCTTTGAGCGTAGACGGAAATGCCACATGACATTTTTGCATATATTTTTTTCTTTCTATTTTTTTGTTTTTGTCCTGAAACCGTGTTACATTTTGTAACATTTCCAGAAGATTAACATTCAACGTAAAAGATTTAGCAATCTTTTTTATCTCTTTATTCCAGAGGGGATTTTGTCTTGAAGGATTAACCTATTTTTATAAGATTTCGTAAAAACTGCATCCAGAATTTTTTTTTTGAAATTTCCCATTTTAAATATTTTTACTTGCTTACCAATTAATTAATGGCCCCGAAAAATTTGTAATCCTTTTTCGCATGCGTGCTGTAGCATGTTTCAAAATTTCTGTTTTGACCTATCATCTTTATCCTTTCATTTGTTTGTCTTTATAGAACTTTGTGTTTTGTTCTCAAAGTGTATACGATAGAGATTTATTTAAGGTTATCTTTATAAAATTCCTTTGATCTTTTTTCAAGCAGCATAATTTTACTTTTGCTTCACAATTCTTTTTTGTGAGCTTATTTTCTGTGAAAGTAAGTATTAAAATAAAAAATAATTTCTTTTGATTACTCTCAAATTGACAGTAAACACAAAAAACAAGATTATAGTTTTCGCGTTACTGTAATCGAAAATAAGCTCATTAATGCATTTTTAAAATTTTAGGAATAAAAATATTTTAAATCTTATTTATACTTCGCTTGCATATTTTAGTAATTACTATATCCATGAAATATAAAGTTTGATATGGTTTATGTCTGCTTCAAAACATCAGGAAATAAAACTTTTCTCCTTTTTTTGGTTCTTTGGAAAGATCTTTAAAAAAATGAAAGTAAAAATAAAACATGTTCGTAAAAGTACGAACCGCATTTAAAAATGCGTAAGCCTTAACGGAAGTTAAATTCCTTACATGTTTTCTTTTTTCTATTTAAAATGCATTTTAAAATTAGTTTGGAAAAACAATTACTGTATCACTCTTGCATTTTGTGTTTTAAACAATTTTTGAGTTCATGTATGTGAAACTGTATTTGTATTAATGTTTAATTTGCATATAAGATCAAAAAACTTTTACATGCTTTTTGTCTTCAATATCTTTATATTACAACACGTGCAACACATCATTTCAACTTTGTCATATCCTTTTTTAAAAAAATATCCCACGCTTCGGTTACTCTTCCCTTTCTTAAAAAAGTTTTTAAAAGATCCTTGTTATTAAAATTTTAAAAACTTTGTTAAAACTTGTTTCACATTTTTTAAAATTAGTTTAATATTAAAATAATAAAAGTCTGGAAAAAACGGAACATTTTATGTTTGTTTAATGACTTTTAAAAAAATTTGTCAAGTCTTTAATATTCATTTTTTTATTTCAAGGAAGTTGCGTGTTTAACAATAATTTATATAACATCTTTTTTTAGTGAATGGGGCCGAAACTGGAAATAAGCAAATATTTGCCAAAACAAATATTTTGAAGTGCTGAAAACCAAAATGTTAGTTTCCTTTTAAAAAAACAATTTCGAACAATGTTCATTGATGACCGTGGAAATCCCTTTGAGATTTCACTGGTTTTTAAACCTACAGTATCTCATGTGTTATTCTTTCCATGTTTTAAAAAACAATAATTTGTTAGATTTTTTCTTGCTTTAAAAATTACCATGTCTTTCAAATTATTTTTTGTTCAAAACGTTTGAACTTTTACGGTTTAAACACATTTTTTTGCACTTTTGGAAGCTAATCATATTTAATTACCCTGACAAAGTTCATCTTTTCATGCAATGAAAATTTTTTATATCATCAATTACGTGATTCTAATGATTGGTGACTTCAATGACTTCAGAAAGTGCTTTGATGGTGTCAAAAAAGTCGACTGACTGTGTTTTACTTCCAGAATCTTTTTAATCTTTTCCGGTTTTTCGTTTAGTTTTTTAATGTTTTATCCTTCTTTTTTTCTGTTACATAAGTGGCTTTGTTAAAACTTTAAAAGTGTTCGCCATGTTTTTTTACTTTAAATGTATTTAATTTTGTGGAGTTTTTGTTTATCCTATTCTTTTTTTGTTTTTTTATTAAACCTTCTGTCGAATATCCCAGATATTTGTGCCTTTGATTAATACTTGAATGTCGATATTTCGAAGTTACTGTGAAAACTACAGTAACCCCCTCCATGATTTTGTATTTTCAATCATATCATATATTTTGTTGAACCATGAGACACACGTTTTCCAACAGGTGCCTTTTTTATTACCCTCCGCACATTTCTTGTAAGCTTTTTAAATATTATAATATTTTCTAAAAACTCTTACACTTTTGCATCTGCTTGGAAGGTGATGTTGCAGCATTTTTAACGCTTAATAACTTCTAATAATTTTGAATAATTAATGCACTTTTATAATCATAGAAACAAAATGCATTCATGAAATCTTTAGTTTTAAAGTTTAAATGGCTGTAAAAGATTGGTGTTGGTTGGTTTCAAATATTTTATTCTTAAAATATTTATATTTTGTACCCTTTTAAAATATTAGAGTTTTTATATAAACTGAGTCAGTTACTTATGAGACTTTGTTAATATGAGTAATATGTGAAAGTAAAATACAAATTCTGAATCAATTCCTTTTTCTTGCAATTTTCAAATCTTTTAGAATTATTTACATTTTTTAAAAAAGTAATTATTTAATGTGTTTTTAAACATGAACTGAAAAAAATTGGTGTAGTTTTTGCAAAATTTAATAAGTTTGTATTTTTGCATTATTTTGTGATAATTGAGGATTAAAACAAAACTATTTGTGCCACTTTCGTTATTTGGCTATATTAAAATCTTGAAAGTCTTTAAACTTTAAACCTTTTATTATATTTTTGTCGAACACATGTCGTCAAATTTTAATTTAACTTCCTGTAATTAAATTTTATGCAAACTTACGTTTTTTTCTTTTGCATTTATTCTTTGTAGTTAATCTTCAAGTTATCAAAAATTGCCAATGACAGATATTTTTTTCATCAAGCATAAAACTCAAACCATACTTTTTTTCATTTTTTGACTCATTTTCATACATTCTTTAATTCATTACTCCTGAAAAAAAGAAACAAAAACGTGCGACAAAAAGTATATGCATGTGAAACTTATTTTATTTTGTAATACTTGAGAGGATACATTTATTCTTTCCCTTCTTTTTTTCTTAAGCCCCTTTTTTCCATTCATTGAAGTCATGAGCTTGCATTGGAGGGAAAGAAAAAAAAAGAAAGAAATGAACTCCTCCTTTCTAATTTTTATTCCAACTTTGGTTTTTTTCCTTGTTTTTTGTTCTTTTTTATTTTTTATGTGAAAATTGAATAAAAAAAAGAAAGTTTAAAACAATTGTTTTTTTGCCGTGGCATTTTTTTGGTCGCGTGTTTCATTTATTGTTAAACGTGGTTTCTGAATTTTTAAAAAAAATTTCATCAAATTATTTCAGTAATTTTCAGATTTTAACAAAATTTTTCAAAATTACTGTAATTCTGGCGTTTATTTCAATCTTACCAAAAACACCCCTAATATCCAACTATAGCAAAATTATTACTGTTTAAAAAATTATGTCAAATTCAATACCATCATCATCATCTTCAATAATGATTCCATCAATTCCAACAACTTCAACATCAACAACAGATATTATAAATTCAACAATTTCATCAATAATTTCATCAAATTTATCAATGCCTTTATCACAACCTTCTCCCCCAACTTCAGGTACATCTGATTCAATTTATTCTTTAAGGTTGGCCCTAACAATTACACATTTATTTTTGGTTTCAATTGGTTCAATTAATTTATTGGTAATATTTGTTATACTTTTACGACCGTATATGAGATCAATAACAAATGTATATATGATTTCATTATGTTTGGCGGATTTTTTATATCTTGCAAATTTAACTCTTGTTGCCGCAACTCAATTAAATGGAAAATCATGGCCATTCGGGTCATTTATGTGTACGGCATATCATGGAACTGAAACTACTGGTATGTAATTTTTTATTAAAATTAAAATTTTGCTTCCTACCGTATCCATACACATTTGAACTTATATTATTTTTTTTCAAAAACAATTCTCATGAGCTAATTATATAAGTCATATATTTAACACATGTGTTATTCAAATTTTAAGTAGAAAAAACAAGACAGAAAAAAATGCTGTTTAAAGCTTCAAAGTCATCGCATCACTCTCTCACTTTCTATCCCCTGAGGCAATCATATATCACCTGTTAATACATATCAAATTTCTGTTTCCGGTTCAATTATGTGTAAAAAAATGTTGTTTTTTTTCATTCAAAAACATTCAAGTCTTCTTCTCTCATTCATCCAGAAGAAGAATAATAAAATTAGAAAGTTTTATATTTTTTTAAGAAAAAATTTTTTCACGCATAATTTATTCTTTAATGGAGCCCTCCTTTTACGTCATTTGCCTTCTTCTTCTTCTTCTTTTTGACTCGTTAAAAAGATTCTTAAATGAGAAAAAAAGTGGTAAAAAAAATGCGTTCAAAAAAATAACAAAAATAAAAAAATTAGCACTGACGTGTTTCATGCCGCCGCCAAAAATTTGCTTTATTAAAGTGAAAGTTTTAAAAGTTGAAGAAAAATGGATTACTGTAGTTTGGGAAACATCATAAATGTGTACTTTTTTGGTTGAATTAAATTTGATGACTATAAAGTTTTTTTATGTAATTGTTAAAAAAGATATTTTAATTTTGTCTTAAAGTGCCATTAAAAATAAAGCAAAAAAAAACAAATTAAAACACTTTTCTTTGAAAAAAAAATGTTTTGCAAAAAACACAAAAAAGAAAGAAAAAGAAAGCGTAACATTTCCGTTAATTAAAAAAAGATAGTCTTTTTTAAAAGTTCTGAAAATACTTGGCATGGAAATGATATCAGAATGATATAAATTAATTGTTAAAAAAAAATTATTGTTCTTTATTTTTTAGGAAAATATGCATCTGTAATGTTTGTGGTGTTACTTGCAGTGGATCGATATTTTGCAATGTGCAAATCACATTGGTGTTCAAGATATCGAACATATCGAATTGCGATTAGCATTTCACTTGTTGCTTGGGCACTATCAATTTTTGCTGCAACTCCATTATATGCTTTTTCGGAAGTTGTATTGTTAAGATATCGATTTGTTGATAAAGTTCAGAAATTATGCATTGCTAAATGGCCATCTAGTGAAAGTGCCAAATGGTAAGTTATATTTTTAAGGATTCATCTTACAGTAACTTTCTTCATTTTAGGTACATTACATTTTCATCTGTTTTAATCTTTGCTTTACCATTGGCATTGATCGTCTTCTGTTATTACCATATTATCAATAAGCTCCGGGAAGCTTTGAAAGGCTCAAAACGGCTCCGCCGAACGGCTTCTTCAAGGGCACCATACCATCGTGTAACTCGTTTGGTACTTTGGGTTGTTGTATTTCATGTTATTTGTTGGAGCCCGTAAGTGCTAATATTTTTCATAATTTTTAAAGATTATTCTCATTTTGATTATTTAGATTCTGGCTTTTTAATGTCTTTAGCAGTGTTTTTGGACTTCGAATTTCAACACAATTTGACCGAATTGTTATTAATGTTTTGTAAGTTTTTTTGTTCCTTTTTCGGGTGAAACAGTCATTAATCTTTTTCCTGCTTCTTTTTACAGACATTTACTTCCTTATTTCAATTGTGCGTTGAATCCATTACTCTATGCAGCACATGCGGAAAATTTTCGAACTGCAATTAAATCATTATTTACACGGCAAGCACCTCGTTCCCCAACAGATGCAGAAGATTCAAGAATGTACGGAAATGGAACAATTCGATCCCTAAAAAGCAAAAAAAGTACATGGAGTCGATTTTCACAGTAAGTAATTTTCAATGTTACTCTGGCATGGTAGAAAGGGTTTGAAAAACTTCAACCCTGTTTACCTTTTTTTTTAATTTGTTCCACTTTTCTCCAATTCTTTCCAATGTTCTTTCGAATTCGTCAAAGCATTGTTTTCTTTTTTTTGAAAATTTACGAAAGTTAACAAAATTTTTTGAAAAATTTCGTAAGTTTTCGAAAAAAAGAAACAATGCTTTGAAGAAGTTGAAAAGACATTGGAAAGCATTGGAACAAATTGGAAAAAACGGGTTGAAGTTTTTCAAATTCATTGTACTGTAAATAAGCTGTTTAATGTAAAAAATTTACATTTCTAATTTTTCTCTTTTTAGTCAAAGCCAAGATGTTTTACTTAACAATTCTATTCATCGCCCAAATACAACTTCTCACAAAGATTCTGCTGTTACTGTCAGATTTTCCCGGGCTGTTACTCCAATTCCATTGGACACTTCATCCATTGCCGGATTTGATCCATCATATAAATCTTCACTTTCAAGTAAATCCGTTGAATATTTACCTACAACTTCACCATCCCCAACACGAAAATATTTTCAATACAATCATCTCACAAATGAATCCAAGCCACATAGCAATGGAATTCTACCAAATTTAGTGAATCGACTTGCTTCATCATACCGTAATCATGGCAACAATAACCATAACATCAATAATTCAAATCCATCCATAAAAGCTCCTCTGAATAAACAAACCTCGGTGGGAATGTTGTTAGAATGTGAACCAATTCCAAATTCAATGGCACATGGAAAAGCTTCAATGAATTCAGTTGCAGTAACTTTGAATTCTGATGATGGAAGTTTTCCAGAAGAAGATGATCTCACCCTACAAAAAGAAGAACAAAATGAAAAAGAAAATGAAGAAGTAATTCCAAATGGCATGGAACATAAAAATTCTTTACCTTCTTTCACCCTTACAAATCCTGATGATGTATTTTGTTAATTTATAATTACAGTATTCCTTTTTTTTAAAAAAGCTTTAAACCAATGATTTTTTTTCTTCTATACAAAACATGAAAATTCGGGCATTTTTTTAAACTGTTAATAAAAATAATAAATTATTAAAAAATTTCTTGATTTTTTACAATTAATAACTTTATTTTCCTTCAGGGCGTTTTGGCACAACATAAAACATTTAACGCCAAAACATAACTTGGAAAGATTAATATTTCTAGAAATAAAAGCAAATTGCATCATTCTGATATTTTGGAAAGAAATCTTGCAAAAGAAAAATTAAATAAAAAAACTTTTAAAGTTTAAATTTTAAACTTTAAAAACACAGATTTTTATTTTTTTTTTCAGTTATTACAGCAACAACAACTTTTAAGCCATTTAGTTTTTTAAAACTTTTTGTTTCTGTGATTACATATTTGTGAAACATATCTTTGTTCATTAAAACTTTTTGCAGATGGCAACAAAACAAAACTGCTTTTCTCAAACAATAATTAATGGTGCCACCTCAAAAAAGAATGTTGAATACAGTAATCTCAATGTAAATCGCGGTAATGTATGTTTAAACGAAAAAATAAAGCATTTCAAAAATATTGAAACTAATGATAAAAGAAAATCATACGGTATTACACACAAAAAAGGATGCAATCCTAAACTGATATATTTTTTCTTTTCATCGCCATCATTTCATAGGCAAAAAAGATGTTTTTAAGAACTTAAAGCAGAAACAAAAAAAATAAGTAGGAATTGCATCATTTTAATAAAAAAAAGGTTTCATCAAATGTTACACCAAAAATACACAAAAAGAATCAAAGATATGGAAAAATAAATTTGAAAAAACTTTAAATCAAAGGTCTTCATCATATTCAAATCTTTATGGTGATTCTTTAACAGCTGCATGGGAAGATAATAAAATTTCAAGTACCACCACCATTAGTAGCAGCACATTATCACTTCATATTGCAGCTTATGAAAATGCTGTTGAATTGTTAAATGAAGAATCCATGACAAAAGAAGCAACCCAAAAAAGTATCAATGTTGACAGAAATTTGAAAAAGCTCAAACAACAAAATTTTTCTGTTCAAGTAAATTTTTGTAATTTTTGCGAGAAAAGCGGCGACATTTTTAGAGCTCATATGAATTTCCCAGGCAACAAAAAAATGAAACAACAAAGCCCGAAGTGATGCAATTTAAAGCATCACAAAAATTGTCCAATCCAAATCAGCAAACTTCATCTACAACAGAAAATTCAGAAATAAAAGCCATTGGAAAGAAAACCAAAAAAGGTAAAATAAGGTCCCGAAATCACACTTATTTCACACAATAATTTTTGGATTTATTACATGATAAAAACAAAGTATAAGAATAAACACAAAAAAGGATTAATAATCGCGAAAGCATATCATTCACGAATCTCCAGGAAAAACTTTTCAGCAGCTTCACCATATTTGAAAGCAGCATTTTGACATTGAAATAATAATTCTAAAATATCAAATATAAACACACAATTATAACACAGTAAAACGTACCGTCTTTGTTTTCCACAGCTTTAAGTCCCTGATTTAAAACAATTTCGACCAACTTAAATTGAATAACTTCACCATCATCATCATTGTCATCATCCTTCACATCAGAATCTGTCAATTTAGAACGACGCTCCAGAAGCCTAAAATGTGTAACAATTGAAGAAAAACATTATAAGCAATGCATCAAAAAAGTGTGGAGACATTTTTTTAGAGAAAAACAGATCAAAAGTTGACTATCGCACTAAAGACAATTTCTCTAAAACACCTTCTTAGCTTTTAAACAAAAACTTACATCGCAACAAAAGCCATTTCTGTTTCAACAAATGCAATCCAAATTCCAATATCTTTAGGAAATTTTCGTACAGCAAATTGAAAGATTACTCGAGCATTTTCAATACTTTTATTTTGAAAAAATTCCCATCTTCCTGCTTGTTCATGATGTCGAGGATTACTTCCATGTAACTAAAGATAAAACAGAATGAATGAACATAAATACTGTAGGAAAAACAAACTTGAAGAAGTCGAGTATAAGTTTTTGTAAGAATATGGTATAGAGATGCATGATTATTGAGAAAATCAATTTCTTTTTGATAATATTCAGCTTTCTGAAAAAGGACATCGATAACGCTGATTAAAAGAAAGGAAGAGAATCAAGGAAAAAGTGCAAAGGGGGATGAAATGTACTTTAGAAAAGGATGGACTGGGAGTCCTTAATTTATTTACCCTTTCTTAGGTTTTAGGATTAGTATCTCTAACGGTTCCAACACTGAAGAATGCCTGAGATATTAAGCATAGCAAAATGAGAAGGGTATCAATCATATCATCATACGATAGTAATAAACAAACCTTAAAACGTTCACTGCAAATCCTAAATAAATGAGCAGCATGCATCTTTAACGGTTTATCAATTTCGCCACGTTTCTGTTTGTAACCAATTTTTTGTCGACGAATCTCAATCAGTTCCAACAAATCAGTCAAATATTCAGCATACTTGAGAAAATCATTTGGACGTTTTGTCTGAAATAAACATCATTCTATGCATTTTACAAGTAATAACAAATCCACTTACTCTTTTATTGATGGAATATTCAAATTGTCGGACTTTTTGAATCAAAGCTTTAACTTCTTCATCATTCAGAATCTTAGTTTTTTGAAGTCCCGTAAATGCTGGCAACAGTTTTTCCAACTGACGCTGCACGAATTCTGCCATTGTATTTTAACTAAAAATGTTTTAATGAGTGTTAAGATGATGGCAAGAATAAAGAAATGTTAAAAATGGATAACGAAAAGTTTTAATTAAAGTTTTAAACTTCAATGTAGCAGAAAAACTTTATTTTTTGAGGAAAGCTTTTTTTGTGTTTTTCATTTTTCATTGGCATTTGTGAACGTTTAGCCAAAACGTTAGACAAAGAGAAAAAAGCTGGGTAAAAAAAAGAGCAGCAAAAAAATGTTGAAGTCCAAAAAAATATAGACTTTTTTATGTGTTATTTTTTTCCATCCAATTTTTTCTTTCTTCAATGTTCATCAATTTTGGTCAATGACAAATTGCATTCCAACCATGCACATTTTAATGTTTTTTGTTTCGTTTATCTAATAAGATTCCTTCTAGAATATTGATTTTATATAAACTCGGATTTTATTAGCTTTATTAACACTGTTTTTATAAGTAATTTTTAACAGCAATTGTTTTACAACATTGCTAAAACCAATAAAAGTTGTTAAGAATTATAAGTAAATTAGTCATCAAAGTTTCATCAAGTTTGTTGCAGAAGTTTGTAGTTTTTGTTTATTCCCTCCGGGCATTTGAATATCTTCTTTTCGATCAATGTTTTAAATACGTGACTAGACATTTTTATTGCGGAATACATAATCGTTAAAAATATATAACTGAAGCTATGCGTTAACACGCGCGTGTTTAGCACATTTCTACAGTACATAAAGACATAATCCTTTTTAGCCCCAATGGCGGATTTATTCCGTTCTGCCTTCTCATATATCCAACAAGCAGCTCCAATTCGGCAAGGCAGCAATGGATTGGGTACTTCCCATCCGTTGGTTGGAAATACGGTTGATGTTGGTGGAATAAAAGTCAAACTTCGTTCTCTACTTGCTGAAGGTGGATTTGGTCTTGTATTTAGTGCTGAAGATTCACAAGGAAATTTATATGCTTTAAAGCGGTTATTAGCTGCAGATAAAGAAGCTGCAGATGCAGCAATTCGAGAAATTAAATTTCAAAAAGAGGTCCGATTTGTACTTGATTTATATGAAAACTAATGCCTCTTTCTTTTAGTTATCTGGTCCATCATCAATTGTAAGATTTGTATCTGCCGCAACAAGGAATCCCGAGCAAACTTCCCATGGTCGAGCTGAATTTTTGTTATTAACTGAGTTATGCTCTGGTGGGCCATTGATAGATTTGATGCAAAAAGGACCAATTTCATCAGAAAATATTTTTAAAATTTTTTATGCTGCATCTTCGGCTGTTAAACATATGCATGATCGAAATTCCCCCGTTACTCATCGAGATATTAAAGTTTGTTAACATCTTATGGTCATAGAGTTACCGTAACATTGATAAGTTGTAGATTGAAAATTTGCTTTTTACTTCTGATGGCTTTATAAAACTTTGTGATTTTGGTTCTGCCACAACTGAAGTTTGGAGGCCAGATGATGATTGGAATGCGTTGAAGCGATCTTTGCTTGAGGAAGAAATGCAAAAGCATACAACTCCAATGTATCGAGCTCCTGAAATATTAGATACATATCAAAATTATCCAATTGGGCCATCCCAAGATATTTGGGCTCTTGGATGTATACTTTTTTATCTTTGCTATCGAACCCATCCATTTGAAGATTCTGCAAAGCTTCGAATTATTAATGCAAAATTTGTGTTGCCTGAAGAAAAAACACCATATTCAGGCTTTCATCCAATTATCAAATCTTTACTTCAACCAAATCCACATTCTCGTCCATCTATTCAAGAACTCTGCAATCAGCTGGAACAACTTGCTTACCATCTTAAAATTGATCTTGGAAAACCTGTGAATGGAGTAGAATTTTCTGCTGCTGCTGTAGAAAGGCAAGCATCTCCTGCAACAACGCCATCTCAGCAGCAACAACATCCTTCTCCACCTACAAGTCGAAGGACTCCCGTCGACAATAGCAGCAGTAATCAACAATCATCACAACAAGCTGGAGCTGGTGAAATGTTTGCTCAATTGAAGGGACAAGGCTTAAGCATTTTCAAGAATATTCGTGATAAATCTGCTGCTGTTGTACAAACTGTTCAGGTTAGTTTAAGATTTCATTGTTATATATCACAGATCATTCCAAATGATGACAGTAGGATGGAGTCGTTTTTATTTGACCAAAACCGGAATTCCATTTAACCACTCGACCACTCATTTAACTACTTTTGTATATTCTCAGAATCGATTAATAACCAATGTTTACATTATAGACGACATATGGATCAAAGGGTCCAGATGTAACATGGATAACAAGTCGAATAATTATGGCTCCAATGAATGACAATGTTCCAGAAGCAATTGCAGCATTATCAGAAGAACAAATGAAAAATTATATTATTGATTCATCTGCAAAACGTCCATTTGTTGTATACAATATGAGTGAACGACAACTTCGTGGTGATTATAATCGATGTGCATCTGAAATGCCGCTGCCGCCTGTTTCTTCTGGAGTTGCTCCATCACTGAATTTTATGATTGGATTATGCAAAAATGCTGTAACATTTTTACGAAGAGATCAAAGAAATATGATATTTTTTACTGGCTCTGAAGGTATGATTATTATATGAGTATAACCACTGATGTTTGATACTTTTTCAAAAATCTTTACTTAAAAATTACCATATACAGCTACAGTAATCTCTCTTTTTAATAATTTTGTTTTCAGCACAATGCTCACTTGCTGTTGCATCTATGCTAATATTTTGTCAACACTGTGATCAAGCTAAAATTGCTGTAGATACTGTACGAGAGCTTCGAAAATCTTCAAATTTTTATTTTCCTGCATCATATTTTCGAGTGCTTGAAGTTTTGGCAACAATTGTTTCATGCGGGAATCCAGATGAACTTCGAATGATGTGCCATAATTCTGCAGTAAAAATTAATTGCATTTATATGGAGCCAATTCCAACATTTAATAATGCCAAAACTGGATGCCGTCCATTTGCTGAAATTTATTGTGGTGGAAATATGCTTTGGTCTGGATTCAAATCATATGAAGAACTTAAAACTTACGAAATTAAAGATAAATCAATTTCCTTGGATTTGGGTGGATTTCAATTTTTTCATTTTTCATTTTCATTGAAAAATTTGCATGCACGCGTATTTCTTTTTTTATTTTCAGCACAGAATTTATAGAAAAAAATTAGAAGGATATTGAATACCTTCAATTTTGAACAACAAATCTAGCCATTAGCAAAACAACTACTCTTTTTTTTAAATTTTCCAAAGGGGGGCGAAAACGAGAACAGTACGTTGCAGGCTACTGTTCTTGTTTTCGCCCCCCCCCCCCTTCTTTCATTCTCAAAATAATTAAGCAAATTCTGCATATTTCTTGTCATTCATTTTCTGCAACACTTTGTAACTGGCAGAATGACCGAGTGGTGAAGACGCGCGACTTTCACTTTGAGGGCGAAAGTTCGAAAAACCGAAGATGTAAAAATGAAAAATTAAAAAATTGAGAGAGGGGGGCGAAAACGAGAACAGTACCGCTTGATTTTACAAAATGTTTTTGAGAAGCAGTTTGTGAAAAAAAAAATAAGCAAAGGGGCGGCACACGAAAAAAATAGATTTGCATAAAACTTTGACCATAGATAAATCGACCCTGGAGAAAACGATTGGGTAATGTATTTTTGCTCAAAAAAATTTGTTACGGTAGTTGCATATATCAAAGGTTAAAGCCGACCAATTTTCACTTTCATGCGAAAAATCGGCAAATTATTTTTTTGTCATAATTTTTATTTTGTAAAGGTTTTCGACCATGGGGAATTAGATTAAGACACTTTTGGAAGCATCAGAATAGCTGGAATACCGTTTTTTATATGACCCATGTACAATGGGTTGCGAAAACTTCAGCTAATTTTTTCCATATTTTCCCATATTTTCCCATATTTTCCCATATTTTGCCATATTTTTAATTAAACGATTTCTAGAGCAGATAAAAACATAAAATGTTTTGGAATTAATCCATATGGATCTTAGGAAGATATTGGTATGGGTTTGAGCCCTCCTTGACCCCTCTGTCCCCCAGGGCGACCCCGTTCGTCCCCGTGGTTTTAAAAAAACAGGAAAACAGGGTTTTAAAAAATTGTAAAAAATCTGAATTATGTATTTTTGCCTATATTTTGGAGGTTTTAGGGGTTTTTGATAATAGGGAATCCGTTTCTGACCTTTTTATTTGTCCCCCGTCCCCCAGAATAACCCCACATACATAAATTGTCGAAAAAAACATTTTTAATTGAAATTTTCGTGGGTCTAGAGGTTTTTGACCATGGAGAATCCATTTCTATGGTTTATTTTTGTCCCACGTCCCTCTGTTGTCCCCCACATGTCCCCCATAATAACCCCATCTACATAACTTGTTGAAAAAAACATTTTTAATTGAAATTTTCGAGGGTTTAGGGGTTTTTGACCGCGAGAATCCATTTCTATGGTTCATTTTTTGATTTGGCGTGCCACGGCATTTTTGTGCCGTTCTGTCGCCCTGGTCTTAGTTTTGATGCGTTTTTTACAAATGAGGTATATTCTCGTAGCCCTTGATCAGGGCTACCAGATGCACACATTGGAATTTTTATTGATGGTCCCGCCACGAAAATTCTGTTTATCGAGATTTTTAAAGCCAGATTTGGGTGCCAAAAAGGGGAGTAAACATAAAACTTTTTCTGTTATATAGATGCCATTTTCTATGACCTATTTTTTGGTATGAATGAACGTTTGATTTCGAAATGCGTTCCTTGACTTTTTCAAAAAAACCGAAATTTTGACAGTTTTGACGATAATCTAAACAAAAACGGAGTTCACCATTTTATTCCCCGTGATCAATTTGCTATATAAGTTCAAAACGAGCGCGATTGGGCGAAAAATAATTTTTAGGTCGCTTTGGCTGTCATATCCACAAATCCGTTTTAACATAACAAGTATCACTATTATATTTTCATTATCACCAGTTACTGTTTATTTGTATTTTTATTGATCATTAGGGCTACGAGAATATACCTCATTTGTAAAAAACGCATCAAAACTAAGACCAGGGCGACAGAACGGCACAAAAATGCCGTGGCACGCCAAATCAAAAAATGAACCATAGAAATGGATTCTCCGCGGTCAAAAACCCCTAAACCCTCGAAAATTTCAATTAAAAATGTTTTTTTCAACAAGTTTTGTAGATGGGGTTATTATGGGGGACATGTGGGGGACAACAGAGGGACGTGGGACAAAAATAAACCATAGAAATGGATTCTCCATGGTCAAAAACCTCTAGACCCACGAAAATTTCAATTAAAAATGTTTTTTTCGACAATTTATGTATGTGGGGTTATTCTGGGGGACGGGGGACAAATAAAAAGGTCAGAAACGGATTCCCTATTATCAAAAACCCCTAAAACCTCCAAAATATAGGCAAAAATATTTAATTCTGATTTTTTACAATTTTTTAAAACCATGTTTTCCTGTTTTTTTAAAACCACGGGGACGAATGGGGTCGCCCTGGGGGACAGAGGGGTCAAGGAGGGCTCAAACCCATACCAATATCTTCCTAAGATCCATATGGATTAATTCCAAAACATTTTATGTTTTTATCTGCTCTAGAAATCGTTTAATTAAAAATATGGCAAAATATGGGAAAATATGGGAAAATATGGCAAAATACACTGCTCCCACTATTTATAAGACCACAATTATTGTAGCTCTTTTGTAAAAAGGGGATATCCGGTCAAAAAGATAGTGTTACCATCTTATTCAGCACCCTCGATAACCTATGTGTGCCAAAAATAACCTTCAGAAACTTTCAAGTTTTCGTTCCAGGACCAAAAATCGAAAAATCGCCTCCCACGAATTATAAGACCAGAAACAATTAAATTACAAATTATTATAAAAATTTTCTAAAAAACTAAAATTTGTGTTTGGAGCAATTAATAGCTTTGTTATCTTCATGAATAACCTCAAAAATTAAGTCTTCTTGCCTTCAATAACTTATTGCATCATAATAAGCTGATACACTTGAAAAATCACGAATTTAAGCAGAAAATTATTTTTTAGCGTCTTTGTTGCAGCCGTCGGTGTTTAAAACTATAAAAATACAATAATTAAATAATATTTGTTAAGGAATCAAGTGGATTTATCAAAAAATGTGCATTTAACATCAAGTTGAATATGGCATTTTTCACTTTTTTGGCACTTTTTTAAGTGCCGATAAAACGTGCCATGGTTAGATTAAAGAAATGACAGATACGTTTTTTGGTAGCCCTACTCATGCTTAACAAGTCCCCCAAGTTTCATAAGTTGGGACCTTCCGGGTCGAATTTGCCATTCGATTGAAAATGGGGAAAAAAGCCAAAAATAGCAAAAATTAGAGGAAAAATGATAAAAAATGCAAAAATTGGTGAACTTTGATTGAATGGCAAATTCGACCTGGAAGGTCCCAACTTATGAAACTTGGGGGACTTGTTAAGCATGAGTAGGGCTACCAAAAAACGTATCTGTCATTTCTTTAATCTAACCATGGCACGTTTTATCGGCACTTAAAAAAGTGCCAAAAAAGTGAAAAATGCCATATTCAACTTGATGTTAAATGCACATTTTTTGATAAATCCACTTGATTCCTTAACAAATATTATTTAATTATTGTATTTTTATAGTTTTAAACACCGACGGCTGCAACAAAGACGCTAAAAAATAATTTTCTGCTTAAATTCGTGATTTTTCAAGTGTATCAGCTTATTATGATGCAATAAGTTATTGAAGGCAAGAAGACTTAATTTTTGAGGTTATTCATGAAGATAACAAAGCTATTAATTGCTCCAAACACAAATTTTAGTTTTTTAGAAAATTTTTATAATAATTTGTAATTTAATTGTTTCTGGTCTTATAATTCGTGGGAGGCGATTTTTCGATTTTTGGTCCTGGAACGAAAACTTGAAAGTTTCTGAAGGTTATTTTTGGCACACATAGGTTATCGAGGGTGCTGAATAAGATGGTAACACTATCTTTTTGACCGGATATCCCCTTTTTACAAAAGAGCTACAATAATTGTGGTCTTATAAATAGTGGGAGCAGTGTATGGAAAAAATTAGCTGAAGTTTTCGCAACCCATTGTATTTTTCCACAGATAATTTTTTTGTAAAAAAAGACTGGAGCGATTACTATTTTATTAAATTTTAATTTAAACAAATCATGTGAAAAATAACATTTTTTACTTTTTTATTATTGGTTCATAAGGATAACCTTGATTGTCTTTTCAAAAACATCCCAAAATAGCATATATTTGAATAAAATTACCATTTTTGGGTAATGTTTTGTAAAAAATAAAATATTCAAATTGTTGGTCAAACAAAGTCTGCGCTATTCACCCTGATGATTTATTCTTCCATAAAAGAAACATTTTCAAGCTCATTTTTTCGAGCAGACAAATCAAAAGAAAAACATTTGGTTTTGAAACAAAATGTTTAAAAAACGCACCTTTTTGCAAAACAGATGAAAGCTGTTTCGAAATGCAAAACATAGTTTATTTCGTACAAGAACAAAATTATTATGTGAGTATTTAAAAAAGTGATGTGTTGTCTCTCCGACATTTGAAATGACCAATTGAACTTTAGCTACCGTTTAAAAGCAACCGATGATTCAAAACAATATTTCATTTTATTAAACGTTTTTTTGAAAAAACAAACACACAGACATATTAAAGTAACAATCTTCCCCAGAAGAAACGTTACAGATTCTTGTTTATAATTCTATAAACTACACATACACTACATATTCTTGTATGATTCTTGTCTGTACAAAAATTTATTAAAATAAAATCGAAAATGACATGTTTTTTGTTTTTTTAATTATTGTGGGTTAAGTTATGAACTTGGAGTATTTACCAAAAAATACATAAAAATGTATTATTACAACAAAGTAAAATTTTTATTTGTGGAATGTTTTTGCAAAATTACAAAATATTCAAAAGGCAAACATTTGTGTGTGAATTTAACAAGGTCCAAGATATTTTCTTGTTGATTTTTTACGTAAAAATAAAAATCGAATATCTGCTTTTGTTTTTCTTCTGCACATTTCGTGCGAGACATTTTTGGAAAGCAAGAACAAAAATAAAAAAAAAACATTGAAAGTTTATGAAAGCGCTTTTCTACACAAAAGATCAAAGGTTTTTTGCAATGGAAAAAAGACGTCGTATTTTGCGATGACTGGTGCACGAAATGTTTTTATATAAAATTGCTGTGAAAAATCGGCAAAATGATGTTTCTTCTAAAAAAATTAAATTTTAAATATTTGAAAATCAAAAATACTGCGCTTAAATTTATTAAATGCAAAATCCAGAAGCATTTAGCAGTGTAATAAAACATGAATGTTAAAACAACCAAAAAGAAATTTTTCGATAAAAACAGATGAAAGTTTTAGTTTAGACAATTTAAAAAAAAAAAAAATCTTTTTTTGCATCTTTGGAAAATATGTCAATTTCCAATGTTTGTTCTCTTTATCACCGTTTGTTGTTGACCCTAAAAATGGTAACTACAGATCAAAGTTATTTTTATAAACAAAATCAATTTTGCTGCGTAGAAAAAAAAGCTTGCGTCATTTAAAACATCACTGATAAGATTTGAAAAAATGGAATTAGGTTTTGATAAATTTTTTACTGGATTGTAAAAAATTTTTAATGAATATCACCGTGTTTTTTAAATTCTATTGTTCCTGAAAAAATTTTTTGATGGATAAAAAATGGTGAAACGCTGAATTTCAGGTTTTTTAGAAATAATACCTCAAATTATTTGAGGATTGTTTTTTTGATGTTTTTTAAAACATATATGACTGTTGTACATGTTTTTGTAATAAAATATTAAATATTTAAAAAAAACTATGTCTAATTTTGTTACAAAAGCAAAGCAAAAATCCAAAACTTTATCGCAGTAAAAAAACCACTTTTAGTTTTTCAATTCTTCAAAAGCACTGAAAAATATTGAGATTTTTCCTTCTAACCGTAGACATATGCAACTTCTGATGCAGTTGGGGCTCCATATTTTGCCCATAAACTCGTCTAGTATAAGGTATAATTGGGGCAAAAAATTGGCTGCCGAATCCTCAAACTGTGAATTTACCAGAAACTTAAAGTTACTGTAATACAGTAATCCACAACGTGACATACTCACCTTTAATTTGCAGATTCTGTAATTTTTAGAAGCTGAAACATTCCAAATGTTTCAGATTCGGATTCAGCATGTTCGAAAAGCTATAAATCCAGGAAACATAGCCAAGAAATCACAAGCTTTTAGAAATTTGAACAAAAGTTAGAAAAATTACTACCACAAAATTAAAGACGCACTTTCAAAAAAATTTGAATATGATATATTTTGGAAAAAGTGGTGTTTGGAGGTTGTTAAAAATATACATTTCAGCAATGCGGACTTCAAAATTATAGTAAGATTACATAATGGTATCTTTTGATTCCCTCAAACCATTCGCCATCGTTCCACTGGCATATGAAAAATGCACATTTTGGCAAACATCGTAGTTTTGCCTTAAAAAATATTCATAACAGATTGAATACTTATGTCTGTTTTCTTCAAAAAATGATTAATTGGATATTTTTAACAACCTCCAAACACCACTTTTTCCAAAATATATCATATTCAAATTTTTTTGAAATTGCGTCTTTAATTTTGTGGTAGTAATTTTTCTAACTTTTGTTCAAATTTCTAAAAGCTTGTGATTTCTTGGCTATGTTTCCTGGATTTATAGCTTTTCGAACATGCTGAATCCGAATCTGAAACATTTGGAATGTTTCAGCTTCTAAAAATTACAGAATCTGCAAATTAAAGGTGAGTATGTCACGTTGTGGATTACTGTATTACATTAACTTTAAGTTTCTGGTAAAGTCACAGTTTGAGGATTCGGCAGCCAATTTTTTGCCCCAATTATACCTTATACTAGACGAGTTTATGGGCAAAATATGGAGCCCCAACTGCATCAGAAGTTGCATAAGTCTACGGTAAGAGTATTTGCAGTTTTTAAAAATGATGAAAGTTCGTTTTTTTTCTGTTCTTTTAAGGGTTGCAAAAAAATGATTATTTGTTCACATAAAAATATTAAAAACAAAAAAACAGAAAACAGAAGTATGAATTGCGATTTTATCTTTAAAAAGTGAGAACAAAACATAACAAATAAAGACAGCTTTCGTTCCATTTTGAAATTTAAAAAACATTTAACTTTCTAAAATAATTTGATTGTGATAACTGATTTTTTTGTTTCATTATGGATGTTCAGAATATTTGCTAGCTGTTTAGACCATTTTGGATTATTTAAATTTTGATTGCAATAAAAAAATCACAAGAATATTTGTTTACAAAACTGGAGAATTAAAAATGCAAATAAAGAAAAAAGTTGTTGATCTCAAATTGCTAAAAAAAAAGAAAAAAAATTTTTAGAAGACGGCAGTTCCTTTTTCGCGACACTCAAACATTCAATGAACTGCAATGGTTTAAGACAAAACATTGCATCATTTGAAAAATTCAACGTGCAAAAGCATTTTTTGTATTTTTCTTTATTTATCAGAATGAAGTTTTGAATATTTGATATATCTTATTTTCTAAAAAACACGTAACAGACAAACACAAATTCAGTCGTAGAGATTAACAAAATCATTCATAAAGTACAAAAGCCGCAGCAACATAGACATCCAGTTTAAAAAAAATATAAAATTTGTTTCATTGTTTAGATAGTTTTAGCTTTTATCGCCTCAAAAAAATTTATTTTATTTTTTTTAAATGCCAAAATCTATGTGTGATAATTTCATAAGGTTCAAAATGCAGGATCTTGTGACATTTTGCTTTTTTTATAATACAGAGTGAAGGTTGAATTAGACATTTTATTATTTTAATTTATTATGCCAAAATTTGCTAATTTTTGTTGAGAAATCTTTTCCGAAAATGCAATTTTATAAGTATTTTCATTTTTTAATATCTTATTACTACAATACCTTTCTTAAAAAACTTAAATATTTAAAAAATTTCTTTCCTAAATGTTAAAGAACAAAGAAGATTAAAACGCATTTGATTTTTTTGGTAAACTAACTTTCTTCGATTGAGAATGTCAAAAAAAGAGCGTTTTTTGCGGTGTCAACAGCAGCAATTTATTTCACAATAGTGCAAATTCTAGAACGACTTTTTGCAGCTGCGAAAACTCGGTCCAAGAAAAGCACAGACTTTTTTCTGGCAAAAGCAACAACCTTTTTCTTAAATTCAAAAGGCAAAATTATAGTTTTGTTTATGAACTCCAGTTGGATCTATCATTTCATAAACATACAAATTATTATTTTTCAATTCTTTTTTATAATTCTATAGACTACACATAAAATATTTTTTTGAGTCTTGTCTGAGAGAAGTTGTCACTACAAAAAATTCCTAAAATAAAGTGAAAAATGACATATTTTTATTTTTTTAAATTATTGTTTCAAGTGTTGTAATGGAATATTTACCAAACATTAAAATTTGCTGTAAATAATCGACAAAAATTGCGAGTGTTAAGAATGAAATCTGTTACTTATGAAAAAAGTTTGAATATTTTTTTTTTTTTATTTTATTTTTTTTATAACCTTTTATCTGTCACGCAGGACGAAAGCATTTTAAATTTTGTGTATCCAAAATTGTAAATTTACAACATTTGTTATAAAAAAGTTTATTGTTCTAAAAAAAAATTTGAATAAAACACTATTAAGTTAAAAAAACAAAAGAATAATACGCAGTTATTTTGCATCTTTGGAAATCACGTCAATTCCCAATGTTTGTTCCTTTTATCACTAAATCAACGACCCTAAAAATGGTAACTACAGATCAAAGTAATTTTTATAAACAAAATCAATTTTGCTGCGTACAAAAATAAGCTTGCGTCATTTAAGACATCACTGATAAGATTTGAAAAAAAACAGAGGAGGCGAAAACTGCCTATTTTCTTCAAAAAATTTAATCACTCTTTTGATTGTTTTTTCTTTCTTTATGCTGCAGTCAAACTTCTCAATTTATTTGTTATTTCAAAACACTCCTGGATAATCCTAAATTTCATCAAAAAATCTAAAAAATGGAAGATTTTGAATCGGTTTTAAGGTATGAATGTTGCTTTGGATATTTTCATGTCAAAACTGGAACCAAAATTCTCTCAGTTTTTACCATTTTCGGATCATTTTTGATCATGGTTTTAAAACCAGAATATTTATATTATTCAATGGGACCTGGAATTATGTTTGCATTTTTCGCTTTGGGACCTTTGATTGGAATTTATGCAACAAAGTCATTGTTATTTCTACCGTATTTGTTAATATCTGTTAGTTCATTAATATTAAAAACATTTATTTTAGAGTATATTTTAGGGTTTAACATGTACAGTAATATTTTTGGGAAACATTTATTCACTTTTTGTTTACATTCTAACTCCGGCTTCTGAATTAACAATTTTTGAAAATTACGGTATCATCATTTTTCCTCCAACATTCATTTTATGTTTTTGGATGTTTTACACAATTTATTGCTGCTATGATTATATTCATGAAAAAGAGCATTTAGTATTAACAGAAAAGAAACGTGTTTGGGTATAGAAAAAAACGAATATGGACAATTTTATAAAACATAAAACTAATTGTTTTGCATAGTAATCATATGAACCTCACAGAAATGAAATCAGGTTTTGATGAATGTTTTGTAAAAATTGTAAAAAATTTTTAATAAATATCATCGTTTTTAAAAAAATATTCAATTGTTCCTCAAAAAATTTTTTGATGGATAAAAAATGGTGAAACGTTGTATTTCAGGAGTTTCTCATGATATTTTATAAAACATAAATGATTGTTGTACATGTTTTTTGTAATAAAATAATAAATATTTAAAAAAAACTTTGACTAATTTTGTTACAAAAGCAAAGCAAAAATCCAAAACTTTATCGCAGTAAAAAAGCCACTTTAGTTCTTCAATTCTTCGAAAGCAATGAAAAATATTGATTTTTTTAAAGAGTATTTGCTGTTAATGATGAAATTTCTTTTCTTTCTCTGTTCTTTTACTGGTGAGAAGAAAATGCTGAGAGCGTTGCAAAAAACAGATTATTTGTTTACATAAAAATATTAAAAAACTTAAAACTGCAATTTATGAATTGTGATTTCATTTTTAAAAAGTGAGAACAAAACAAATTTAATTAAAAGGGTCGCGACGACCCGGGTCGTGGTTCAATCTTGAATACAAAAAACATTTAACTTTATAAAATAATTCGCTTGTGACAACTGTTGTTTTTTGTTTCATTTTTAATGTTTATCTTTTGATAAGATTTGTTTATACCATTTTGAATTATTTAAATTTTGCTTGCAATAAAAAATCACAAGAATATTTTTTTACAGAACCCGAGTATTAAAAATGCAAATAAAGAAAAAAGTTGTTGATCTCAAATTGTTCAAAAATGAATAAAAAAAAATTTACAACATAGTCGTATCTTATTTTGCGACACACAAACATTCAACGAATTGCAATGTTTTTAGAGCTCGATTTTTGAGAAATTCAAGCAATTTGAAATGATTTTGGCACAGAAAAAAAAATGTCTTAGAAAAAAGGTGTATTTTTAGGCAAAAAAACGCGATTTTCGACATGACGCAAAATCAATATAACTTCAACTAAAAATTCAAAATATGTGTTTAAAATATTCGTCCTGGTGTGTAGTATGTATTTTAATCATGATATACACTGTACTTTATCTTATTTCAAAATCCTGCCATCGTAAACATAGCTCATTTTTGCAAAAAAATACCAATTTTTTTTGAGTGGAAGCAAAGGCATGTTTTATAAGTTTTTTAAGCTCTTTTGCTATATTTATATGTAAATAATATAAAATAAGTCTATTTTTATCACCATTAACATAATTTGACCAAAATACGGTCATTTTCTTATATAACATTCACCTTGATTTTTTCGGTTTTTGGTGAGTCACTCACTGAGTCCGGGGTATTAGTGGCATTTTGAAAGTTTTTTCATAGGTAGAGTTATTTCTACATGTTATGCATTTGAAATTTTATCATAAACTATTATCCAACACTAATTAACTGACAAAATATCATTTTTTAGGAAAAAACTACTTCAAAAAAAATTGGTATTTTTTTGCAAAAATGAGCTATGTTTACGATGGCAGGATTTTGAAATAAGATAAAGTACAGTGTATATCATGATTAAAATACATACTACACACCAGGACGAATATTTTAAACACATATTTTGAATTTTTAGTTGAAGTTATATTGATTTTGCGTCATGTCGAAAATCGCGTTTTTTTGCCTAAAAATGGGTACTTTTATATGACCCATAAAAGTGGGTTATGGGGAGTATATGATGTTAATATGTTAGAAATAGTTAGTAGACATACTAATAATAATTATGAAACCATCCGGACACATTAATACCTTACCGTAACCATTTTAGAGATTTTATCCCCAAAATATGCCATTTTAATGGGTTTTGACCTAAATCATGGTCTGAAAAATCCAAATTTGCATATTATGGTCCAAAATGTTTTGGGAAAATCATTTCTGACCATTATCTATCATTTCCACCCAAATTTGGGTAAATCGGAGCAAAAATGACGATTTTTGTATTTTTGAGTCGCACGATTACCGAGTTTCTACCCCCTGGCAAATATTCATGCACCCGAGAATTTCTTCGAGATTCTCAGTTCCAGGGGTAAAAAATGATGGAGAATCCGATTCCGTAAACTCCAGAATCTATTTTCATGTAAAAAAATTTGCTACATCAACATTTATGTGGAAAAAAGCAGTTTTTGGCGTTCTGTGACAGTTATCGCCCCTTTAAAAGGGTCAAATGTCTTAGTTTCTAATTTTTCTGAACTCAGCTTGTCAAGGGCTTTCGAATGGTACCACATTTGTACTTTTATCTTCAAAGATAACGATTTTTCATTTTTGACCCCAAAAATTTGCATATCGAAATCTAGACAGTTTGGAACAAAACTGACAGCAAAAATGGATTCCTCGCACCTTGTTTACCTAGAAAAACAACTTTACACCTTTTTTCTAAGACTTTTTTTTTTCTGTGCCAAGCTTTGCTCAAGTTTCTCAAAAATCCGGCTTTAGAGACAAAACATTGCATCATTTGAAAAATTTAATGTGTAAAAGCATTTTTTGGTTTTTGCTTTATTTATCAGGATGAAGTTTTGAATATTTAATTTCTCTTATTTCTAAAAAACACGTAACAGACAAACAGAAATTCAGTCGTAGAGATTAACAAAATCATTCAAATGGTACAAAAGCCCCAGCAACATAGACATCCAGTTTAAACAAAAAATATAAATTTGTTTCATTTTTTAAATAGTTTAAGCTTTTATCGCCACAAAAAAATTTATTTTATTTTTTTTAAATTTCAAAATCTATAAAAAGCAGAGCAATTCTTATGATATAAAATGTAATTATCAACTTCATTTAGTTATAAACGGAATAATTCCACGTTGGTTATCATTCACTATCATAATTTAAAGATTTATTTGAAATTTAACACTCAATAATAAAAGTTAAAACATTCAAATCATCATTTTTTTGCCGCTAAAAACAAAAATAAAAAATGGTCTTTTTTGTTTTTGACACGACGATACAGGAAACAGAGATCAAATGAAACATAAAATATTAAAAATTTAAAGGAAGCATTTTTGGCCAATGATTTGTTTTCCGTGTTCGGCATAATCTTGTTGGGAAATAAACTTCTAAAGTTTGTGTTATTACAAAATATACAACTTGAAAGGAAAACAAACTTCGGAAAAAGATGATGATGAATTTGCAATAATCGAGCTTCCAATCCAAGTTAAATTAGATCGCTCATCTGGTGCAAATATTTTAACATTTAAACCCATGAGTGCCAAGTCTTTCTCCAGTCTTTCTTTCATGCCCGCAAGCATTGTTGTCCCACCTGATAAAACAATATTTTTGCACAAATCTTGCTGAAATTTGGTTTCACATTCCATAATTGATTTGTACAATAAATAACTTATTCCCAAACAATTTATATTTGACAGTGATGGCTGAAAGAGTTATAAAAATAATGATCGAAAAGACGGATTATTTTTTGTTTAATTAAAATATTTAATACCCATTGTCTTTCATTTTATTTACAGGATACGGCTGTGTCAGGCACAGGATGACGTTGTTGTTTGGCATGGTTTTTTTAGATTTTGCGATATGCAAATTTCCACGCTTATAGAGAGTGAGAGTAACTCAAAATTTTGGAAAACAGTTTTTTGTTGTTACTTTCGCTCTTTATTAGCATGAAAACTTGTATTTTACAGGTTCATGAAAAATTATGTTAAACAAAAACCTCATCCAATGCCTGACATAACTCCATAAGCCGTTTTTAAATATCTTTATTTTTAAAAATTACCAGCCAAAAGGAACTTATTTGGAGATACCGTGACTTTAATTACTGTACCTTAAATAAAACTTCTGCACACCTAAATCGCTCTTTTCCAACATTAATAACAGATCCATTAGAAATTTCAAATCCAGATTCCACATATTTAGATTCCATCTTTTTATCATAATCCAATTCGACATATGCACATTTCTCTTTTAAATCTTCTAAATTTTTCCGTAAATGAAAATAATGTCCTTGTTCGCTCAAAAGCTTCCCAAAATAATCTGTGACATCTTTGCCTCCAAGATTTATAATTTGTATTGCCCGAGGGAATGCAAATCCTTCATGAATTGGAATAATTTCAGTAACACCTTCTCCGCAATCCAAAACAATCCCAGTTCTTTGTCCACTGACAACCAAACCCGCAACACCAGATTTAAGAAAATATAATTTTGGAACATTAAATTTTTCAAATAAAAGTTCAGCCATTTTTTCACAATTATTTTTTGAGAAAAATGATTTTTCTGGTAAAAGAATTGCATGATTTTCAGGGCTGATTTTAAGTTTGGTGAAAAATGTTTGATACCAAATATCTTCCATTGCATCCCAATCTTGAACAATTCCACGTTCAATTGGATTTATAATATCCGATAGTGGAGCTAAAATATCAAGATATGCAAATTTTTATGCTAAGTTTTTGTTATTTATCAAAAGATGGATTACAGTTATAAGAATGCAAATGTTTCTTTTCAGCGACAGATGGAAAAATAAATTTTGGAGAATCTTCACCCGCAAATCCAGCTTTTATCGAAGATGTACCAATATCAACAACAATAGGATTATATGGGATACTGTAACCAATTTTTGTAAGTTCAAATTTTTCAAAAAATATAAACAAACTGTTCTTCTTCAGCAAATTGGAAATTCGAATGCTGCTCGTTTTCATTTTTCAAAACTTCTTTGTTTTTTTTAATAAGTTTATTAATAGCCTTTTTCATGCTTTGAACCATCAACAAATATGATAATACCAAAAAATTAATATTTTATTTTTTATGATGACTACACAAAGACACTTTGAGACCTAAAAAGTCAAAAAATCAAAAATTTACATTTCAAAAAAATTGAAAAAAAACATTTTTTCTTGTCAATGCTTATTTTTGATAATGATAAAAGCAACATTTTTTTGGGCGACCTCTTCCTTTTTTGTTTGCAAAGTGATTAAACTTGTTGACATTGTTCTTCTTTTTTTTAAAAAAAAAATGGTGTTAAATAAAACATGATAGCACAACATTTTTTGAAGTGGTCTGTCATGGGCTTGTAAGAAGCTTTTTTTGTCAAAAAAAATCTTTGAAAAGGATTATGAAGGTTTTTAGGTGTTGCTCTAAAAAAATGATGACTGGAATTTTTGTAGCTTTTGCTAGGTTCACTGGATCACTTTTGTTTGCTTAACTGAAAACCGAATTGTTGAACTTTTAACGATTTTTATTCAATTTGAATTTAAAATCGAAATATTTTTAGTTTGGTTAAGAGTTTTTACAACAATAATTGAAAATCAAAGAATTGTGGCAGTATTGAATCTTTCTTTTTTTATTTGAAGAAAGCAATCAAATAAGACATGGAAAAATGATGCATTTTTTCAATGACTTAATCAATCGATTTTTTCGAAGAAGGAAATAAAACAACACTTTTTTAAATCTTTTTTAACACTTCTAAAAGCGTTGTTTTCTTCATTTTTTGATTTGGTGAAAGTGAAATAAGTTTGAATATTTTATTTTTTAAGCAGCAAAAATTTAAGAGAAGTACAATAAATAAGTAAAAACAATTGTACAAAATTTTTTTGAAAAAACATTGGTTATGAAATTCAAGCGTTATTTAAAAATTTTGCAAACTGATTGAAACACATTTTTTTTTACTTTTTTAATATAATTTCGCATTGTACACGTTAATAAAATTGAAACATCTGTTATGTAACAAACATCAACAAAAATACGAAAACAGATACATTAACACATTTAAAGCACAAATTGCTATTAATTATGATAAATTATGATAAACAATTTATATATATAGAATGCAACAGCATGCATTACCAATAAAAATTTGACTATCTAAAGGACAACTTCCCATAATCTGAAAAAGATAACTTTACACATTGATTTTGATAATTATAATATTACTGTGGTGACACCAATCATGCTAGGTAGGCATCTCCGAAGCTATACCATCTAGCACTTTTTAAAAGGTCACCTTCGCTTAGCTATTTCAGTCTTCATTAATCGATAAAACGTAATAAAGTAAACTATCATCTGGTGAGTGCAATAAAGCAAAAAAAAAATGAACTGCCCCGTCGAAGCTGATGTATTAGTAGCCTTTTTTTGACAGTATTTTTGTTACTTTATGCAAATCTATTTACAATTTGTGAATGAATCATTTCGAAGCACAAAACACAAACATTGCAAAAGTGATAACGGAACTACAATACCTTAAATTTTTATCCAAATCGCAACAACATAAAATACGTCCAATTTTGTATAATATTTCAGAATACATATTTGCAATAATACTTAATTATAACAATAAACACATTTGACTTTCTAATAAATAATAACTTTATTGTCACAACAAATTTTTATCTTCCATTTTTAATGGTTCTAAATTTTTCTGCTAATATTTTGGAACATCGGGCAATATTCAAACCTTACTTGCAATTTTAAAAAAATCATAAAAATATTTTTTTTAAAAAGGAGAATTAAAAATTCAAAGAAAAAAACACAAACAAAAAAAAAGAAGAAAGTTGTTGATCAAATATTGGTTTTAAAAAATGTCTAAAAGAACATTTTTTGATGGTCCTTCCTTTTTTGCGAAAAAAGCAAAAACATACAATGAGCTCACAAATTTTTTGGGCAGAAGATTGCATTTCGTAAAAAAATTGATGTACAAAAGCAATATTTTGTTTTTTCTATGACAGAATAACCTTTTGAATATTTAATATCTCTTATTTAAAAATATTATTTTTGAGATATCTATTTAACAAAAACAATCGCAGATTTGAAAAGTTTATTGAACTTAAATTGTTCATGTTGTCCACACTTTAAATGAAAAGTATATGATTTATTTGACTTTTTACACTGTTTAATTTATTAAGATTGTTATCGCCTAAAATTCATACATTTACATATAACCACACAAATCTATAAAAAGTGGAGATGAATGTCGTTTTTTGCAATTTTTTAAATCAAATTTTGTAAAATGTAATTGTTTATAACTAATTAATTATAAATGAGCTGGAGTTTTTCATCATTAGCTCATTATCAAGCTTTTAGAAGTATTTTATATTTTTCGCTGTTTTTAATCTATATTTTCAATAATGATTATAAAATTTTAAACATTCAAACCATAAATTTTACGTTGCTGCAATAAAAAAGAAAAATGAGACAAAAATGGTTTTTCTAGTTTAATAGACATTTCGAAAGACTGTCGATTAAAAAAATATCGAAAAAGTCTAGAACTTTTGTTCTTTTTTCCATTTTACGTCTATTTTTTTATAAAATTGGGTCTTTATTTTTTGTATATATTTAATTAATTGAAGTAAAATATATTGTTTACGTCACGTTGAAAAACGTATAAAAATACTACGACAAAAAAGTTTTTAGCATGCAGTTACTTATTGTCACGGTCAATAAAAATTAAAAAAACTTGAAATATTTTTAACCATTACATGTGATTATAAAACAAGCTCACACAGAATGGATTTTTTTATTGTTATTATTTTTACTACTAAAAAAGAAATGATGAAAAATAATGAAACACCCAAAATTTTGGGTGTTCTTTTAAAAAAAAGTAATAATATTTTTATGACGAGTTTCTGTCTAAAATTTTATTTTACAAACAGAATGTACATGGAATCATAAAAAAAGCAAATAAAGTTCTCGAAAGTAGTTTTTTTTTATAAAGTTTTATCAAAATCTACGGTTTAAAATTATTCAATTATATTAATAATGATTGTAAAATTTGACCAGTGCTCTGGTAGTGCTTTTTAAAATACCAATTCCATCTTTGTTTTACCGAATGAAAACTATCATATATTGTGAAATATTAAGACATTGGAAATAATAAAAAATTTGAAAAATCATTCCAAGAAAAAAATGCTGTGAACAGGAACTTTTAAAAATTTTCTTTTGAATTGAAAATGTGGCTCGATCTTAAAAGATTGTAGAACAAACCATATTTTTATGTCTTTTTTTAGTACAATAATGTTTCTTCATTTTATCGTTGTTGTTTTTGAAAGAAGAAGAAAGAAATAATTTTGATGTTCGACCTTTTTGAATCATCTTTTTCTTAGAAAGGAATAAATCATTATTTTTCATCTTTTTCGAGTGAAATGAATTGCCACCAGCTGTATCGTTTTTGAAGACAAACAAAATTGTGTTTCTTTTAAATATTTTAAATCTTTTTTAACAATTTTGTAAAAAACAGTTTTCAAAAATTGGTGCTTTATAAAATCAATTAACATTGTTAAACTTTTTTTAAAAAAAGTTGTCCATATTTTAAGAAAGATCTCTCCAATATTAATTATAAAGGTTATTTAAATTTCGCAGAATGTAATACACAAAAAGCATTACATTAAACAATCAAATTAATTCAAATGTTTTGCATTTATTTTTATTGATTATTTTATTAACGTTTGCCTTTTAAATTATAACTTTCGAATTAATTTTTATAAAGTTTGATCAAATTTTTTGTTGTTATTGATGTTCAGCTCTTTCTTTTAATAAAAATCATTGATGTTCATGTTCGTAAAAGTTGTATTAAATCATATATTAAAAATCAAAAATGTGTACTTATTTTTAATAAATTTATGTGTAGTCGGTCTCCTCCTTTAAGAATTTTTAAAAAAAAATGTTCTTTGATTAATTTTATTGAAATTTGGTACAAAATAACGGATAAACTCAGCTAAATAGCATCTTTTATTTTTGAGAATTTTTGTGATTACCTGTCTTTCGCGGCAGGTGATATTACTTTTTGAAAGCTGTATAATCAATGAACGAGATTCTCGTTAATTTTTTTACTGTTATTTGCAGGTTTGCATTCTTAATCAAGCATTTCTTTGTTAATTTTTTGTTAATTTTTGTCTTTGAAAGCAAAAACATGGTTTTGTCATTGCCTGTAAATTGCGAACACGTCATATTACTGTACCAATGCATATTCTTATTAATATTTAATAGTTGGACGTGAACTAAGAATTGACACTACTGTAGTTTTTGGGCTTTGATAAAATAAATCTCGTCGAAGGTTTTGGTTAAGAAGCAAAACGCAGAATGGTGAAATGAGAGATTGTATTTCAGTTGTGGTTTCAAGGGTAACTAACAGAAGGAATCCATCGCGAATTGGAAAGAAGAATGTGTAAACCTGAAAAATAGAGCTTTAAAATACGCAGGGAATGGTCAAAAAGTTTTTGATTGGGCACCACAGAAGTGTGATGCATTTGTTAAAAATGAGTGAATTTGAATAAAAGACTACTTTTAATAAAAAATTGTTGTCAAAAATGGAAAAAAATAATTTACAACTGGCAAACCAAGCCAAAAGAACTTACCGCTGTTGCCAAAAATAAAGCATGAACAATCAAAAATGCAATTGAAACAGTCAAAAGTCGAAATTCTTGTTTATATTTTGAAATATTTGATTTTATTAAATTTCCTTTTTTAAGCAAGATGAATGTTATAAGATCAAACGTAAATGCAAAGAAGCATGTTGAAGACACAATTCCCATGGTTATTGTGGCTTTGCCTATCTGATAAATGGTCATCTTCATTATAGTCTAGAAATGATAATTTGCATACCCCTGGAATTCCACTTCTTCTAGCATCAACAACATAGGCACTAAAAACAGGACTTAACAAAACATTTCCCCCAAAATACAGTATCCATGAAAACAAAATTGCTGGAATAATAAAAGCTATCGAAATAATTCCATAAAAATATTTTCCCTTCCAAAGAATTTTATAGCCATGGGGGAAGAGGATAGCTGTGAGACGATTAAAAGCCAAAACAACATGCAAAAATGCTTGAACACTTCCAAAAAATACTGTACCAAAAGCTAGAATGGTCGCGAAAATATTATTTTGCCCAAGGGGTTTTAAGAATGAGATTTGGGATAAAAGATATCCCATTCTTAAAGAAATGATCGAAAACCCCATTGCTGCCAAATCAACAATTGCCAAAACTTTTACAATTCCGTAAAATGGAGTTTTTAGGTCATTGCCAGTGTTTATAAATAATTGAATGGTAAAAAATATATAAAATAAACAGCCTGGAATTAAATAAATCAGGCAATAAAGGGAATACGTTTCGAAAGTTAACATTTTTTATCTAAAAATAAAATCTTAAAATTTTGATAATAAAAAGGTTTTCTGTTTTCAGCTATCACACACTTTTTTTCTTATTTTTAAAAATTTAATAACAATGTTAAGTACATTTATAAAAAAAGGAAACAAAAAAGCTATGCTAAAAACCATTATTTTATTTATGACTTTTTACCTTTTGAAAAAACCAAGAGTTTGCCCTTTTTAAAAATTGGTGCTACTGTAATCGTTTCTAATTTTTATTTTAAATTGGTGTAATTTTGTTATTTACTTTTTGGTACACATTTTTTAAAGTATGTACTTACAAAATTGGAAAACATGTGTTAATTTAATAATAGTAATTCAATTTAAAATACATAATAATATGGTAGGAGTAAAAAGGTGTAAGTAATTTTGATGGTAATACTTTTCTACTTTTTAATAATTTAATAGTACATAACATTTAAATATTTGTTAAAAAGTTGTGCAAAATACCGGACCTGAAAGGAGTTATAAAAATTGGCGAAATTTTTTTGGTATCATTGTTAATTACAACGATTGAAAAGAGTTTTTATGCAATGAATTTTTATATAGAACCATAAAGATAATGGAACATCTTTAGCAAAAAATATTATCAGAAATAATAGTTATTTGCAAAACAAACATTTTTTGAAAATATTTATTCGTGTATTAAGGTCTCCGTTCCTTTTTTCTCACCAGAACAGATTGCAATAAGGATCGAAGAAATGAGCGAAATTCTGCCTTGCCCTATTTTAGTTGCTTCTGTTTCATCCAATTCCTTCAAACTATTGTTTGAGATATTTTTAGAAAAACCAGCAAAAATGTCAACAAGATGAGAAAAGAACGGCCAAAACCCTAATCCGATTACTTTGTCACCGGTAAGGGTTAAATTGAGGTAAAAGATCAAAGGCTTTGACGACCTTGAATATAAATCTTTTTCACCCGCCTATTAAGTTTACAGAATAGAAGCAAGATGTAAATAAAAGTTAAATAATTTTTGAGTAAACTATTTGTCATAGATACTTCTCATAAACATATCACGTTGTCTGTATTCTCAATCACTCGAACTATTAGAAATTCCACTGATTTCAACTAAAATTGATAAAATAAATACTTGATTGGCTAAAAATTATATCTTTCTTGTATTAATTAATTCGTTTTACTGTTTTTTTATTTTTTTTTTGCAATTTTTATCTTTTGTTAATGTATTATATAAAGTTTTTACTTTACTTGGTCCTTTAGTTATAAATATTTGACGCGCATTTTATTTTTAGAGTCCATATTTTTGTTATTTATTGGTTTTTTTTATTGTTTGACCTCTTTCGCCTTTAAGGGTTGACCTTTTTCCGTCATTGATTTGTCTTCTGAAAAAATTGTCTCCAAACTACCGCAGCTGAACTGGTGCTCATTTTTTTATTTGGATTAGAGTTGTCTTTTATACTTTTCTTTTTTTTCACCGTGCACCGATTTCTTCCAGTTTTGGTACTAGGACAAAAAAATAAAGGTCAAAATAATAACGGACAAAAATATAAAAATAAAAAATAACGGATAATAAAATAAGCGGACAAAAAAATAACTTTATACAAAAAAATAAAATAGTTATACATACAAAAAAATGAAAATAAAAAAATTTTTAAAATTTGATTTTATTTGAACACAAAGCAAGGAATCGGATTATTGCAGTATTTCCAGCCATAAATTCTTGTTGATATTTTTGTAAATCTGCAGAAATTTGTTGATATTTTGCCATTCGAGAATTACGAGGATCAAGTTCAAGTCCAGCATTTCGAGATAAAATGAATTCTTCTTTCATTACTTCAAAAAATCTCCAGATTCCGGGATGTTCAGATGGAAGAGAAGTTTTTAAAGCATGATGCCATGCTTCATAAGAATTACCAGTTCTTGGCATATCATTGGCGACACGCATAAACACATTCCAATGAGCGATAGGAATTCAAATTCTTTATTTTTTAAGTGACCCATTTCTATTATAGCAGTTTTTGTGTATAATTATGTATAAAGTTATTTTTTTGTCCGTTATTTTTTTATCCGTTATTTTTTTGTCCGGCCTTTTAAAAAATTATTTTTTTGTCCGGTTATTTTTTTGACCATTATTTTTTTGACCGTCCACCCCAGTTTTAATCAATACTAACAAAAATAAAAATTCTATTTTAAAGACACATCGCAAAAAAATCTGTTTTTTTAAATCTTTAATTGAGCATATTTTTTAAAATAAGAAAGCTCGTAATTTTTATTTATTCTAGGATATTGAATTATGTCCACTCAACAAAAACAAAGTAATTCCCATCATTTTATTATTCAATCAGAAACTGATAACAAAATATATAAAGTTAACAGAAACATTATTAATTCATCAACTTTGCTCAAAAATATTTGTGGTAAGTAGTTACAGTTTTTACTGTGAGAGAATTTGATCACAGCATGAGGCGGAAAAGATCAAAGATATTCCTCTCCTGAGACATGTATGTATCTTAGGAACTGTCGTTGTCCTATAATACCGTTGAAATAATAAAAGACTTAAAAAATTTTCAAATTCTAATATTTGTTTTTTTTTCAGCTATTACAAAAGTAAATCAACCAATTATGGTAAAGTGTTCCAGTGAATCTCTAAAATTTTATATTAATCTTAACAATCAATATCAATCTCTAAAAGAAAAACATGACATCAAATTTGAAACAAAACTTTTCAATCATGATACTTCCAAGGATAAACAAAAATTGATAGCTTTGATTCAAGATTTGTGGATTCTTGACAGTGATTTTTTCATGGATTCTGTTGCTGATTATATTCTTGGAATTCTTGGAAATGACGAAAAAGAAATGGATTGGAATGAAATTCAAGAATATTTGGGTCTTGAAAATGATTTTAGTGAAAATGAACGAAAAATGATTGAAAAAGATGAATATTTTCTTTCAATTGATACTGAAGATTTCAAATTTCCATTTCCAAATAAAAGTCTTTATTCATTGAAAACAGATTTTTCAACGCCAATGAATGCTTTAATTGCAAGAATTGTTTTACGATCAAATGAAAAAATTTCTTATTTATTATCAATTATCAACAAGACTCTTAAGAATGAAGTTGATCGACATCCTCTTAAAGTATATTCTTTTTATTCTGGACCATGGCACTGGAATTGGGAAATCAAATTCAAAAAAAGGAGAAATCTAAATAATTTAATGGAATACAAAAATTACCCGGAAAAACTTTTCAATACTCTTAAAAAGAGAAAAATTGTTACCAGTGAAGCTTCAGCAAGCTACAGCAAAAACTTCGATAATGAATTCAGCAATCAAAGCATTTCATTGGATTTTGTCATTTCAAATTTGGTCGTAATCAATATCAGTGACAGTTATAAATGTATTTATAATTTTGATGTTTCCAAATGTCCAATGTCATCGATTTTCTATCAATTTTTTACAGTGCGGGAAAGTGGAATTAAATTTGAAGAAGTTTACAACCAATTAATTGCAAAAGCTGTTTCAAAAAAAATCATGTATGTTTTTATTTTTATCCATTCGAAAATAAAGTTCATAAAATTTTATTTTAAATTTTTAAAAAATAATAATTCTTTCATTTTTTAGCCTTGCGACGTCTGATTTCTTTAATATTACAGACGGAAGAAGTTTATTGAAGTTCATAAAAAGGCCAAATGCTTCAAACTTTCATGTTTTACAAATTCGTGAACAGAGTACACGACCATACTTGGGTAAAGAATTCAAAGAGTTGGTTACGGTATGCCATATAAAATCAAAATTGACCTAAATTAATTAAATTTTAGAAATATATGGAAGATGATGGAATTGTTCAAACAAGATTTGAGATTGAAGGGATTGACGTGGAAAAAACTGGTGTAAAAATTACCAATTATTTCCTTACTTATCCTGTTTTATTATTGAAAAAACATTTGGATTCTATTATTATAAAACAGTAAATATTTTGTGTGAACATTTCAGTAGTTTTTTTGTTTACAAAAGATGGCATATTTTTTTTCCTGCTATCGATGGAAATCCTCCTTTAAATAAAGTCAGAAAGTTTTTCAATTATTCGAAAGCAGTGAAAAATATTGATTTTTTCTTTTACGATGCTGCTTTCAAAAATGATAAAATATTGTTATTTTTTTCTGTGTTTTTGCTGAGAATAAAGGATAGAGAGTGTTGCAAAAAAACTGATAATTTGTTCACATAAAATTGTTAAAAAACCAAAAGGATGAATGGCGATTTTATCTTTAAAAAGTGAGAAAAAAACAAATATAACAAAGAGAGTTTTTGTTTCATTTTTAATTTTAAAAAAAGCATTTAACTTTCTAAAATAATTCGGTTGTGATGACTGATTTTTTTTAACGCATGCACTTTAAAAAACCTAAAATTTGTTTTTTTTTAAATTTTTATTTGTATTTGCACAGCGGTCTGGATGTTAACATTGTTGTAGTTTTCAAGATTTTAATTTACACACTGTATCATTACCCAAACGGTGTTAAAAACTCATTTTTTAAAAGTCTTTTAATAAACAGAACAAAAAACACATGAACTGTGATACAAATAGCAGAGAAAAAATATATCATTTTTTGTAAAAAGTTGTTTTCAAACACAAAATATTTATTTATTGTTTTATAACAATGGATTCCAAATGTTTTTTCAATAATAAAACAGGATAAGTAAGAAAATAATGGATGATTTTTACACCAGTTTTTTCCACGTCAATCCCTTCAATCTTAAATCTTGTTTGAACAATTCCATCATCTTCCATATATTTCTAAAATTTAATAAATGTTAGTTATTTTTGATAATATGTATATGGCATACCGTAACAACTTCTTTGAATTCTTTACCCAAGTATGGACTTGTACCCAGTTCACGAATTTGTAAAACATGAAATTTTGAAGCATTTGGACTTTTTATGAACTTTAAAAAACTTCTTCCATCTGTAATATTAAAGAAATCATACGTCCCAAGACCAGTGTTTCCTCGCCGCCACCGCCGGCAGCTCGGCGTCGCTGCCGGCGGCGGCGGTGGCGGCGGCGTCGGCGGCGATGTTCTAGGAGCGGCGGCATCGCCGCCGGCGGTGGCGGCGACGATTTCTTAAAAATGTTCGTAATTAGCATATTAATTATTCTACATATTTTGTTTAAATTTTGCATGGAGTAGAAGGAAAGTATTCTTGTTTCGTTTTGATAATCTGTTTCTTTTTATGATCGATGCTAAAAAGAAGGCATATGCATATATGTCTTGTCGATGTTCACATGTTGTGAAAGACTTCAACTAAAACAATTTGTCTTTTCAATTTAGTTGTCTTTTGTAAACGAAAAACACCTAAATCTTTTAAAGTTTGAATACGCCTCCTAAATTGATAAACGAGCGGAACCACTTAATGCCCAGTGAATTAGCTTTTATTCCTTATTATTAAGCTACTCGGCAGCTCCGGCAGCGCCACCGGTCGCCGCCGCCACCGCCGCCGGCGGCGGCGGTGGCGGCGGCGGCGATGTTTGAAAAAAGTTGGAACACTGCCCAAGACTAAAAATTAAAGAATTATTACTTTTTAGGAGCTTAATATCGAATAGAAAAAACATACGTAATGTTTTTTGAAACAGCTTTTGCAATTAATTGATTGTAAATTTCTTCAAATTTAATTCCATTTTCCCGCATTGTACAAAAATTGTAAAAAATCGATGGCATTGGACATTTGGAAACATCAAAATTATAAATACATTTATAACTGTCACTGAAGGTTATTTTGACGAAATTAGAAATGACAAAATCCAATGAAATGATTTGATTGCTTAATTCATTATTTATGTTTTTGCTAATGCTTACTTTAGATTCACTTGCAACAATTTTCCTCTTTTTAAGAGTATGGAAAAGGTTTTCCGGGTAATCAGTGTATTTCATTATTTTATCCAAATTTTTCTTCCTTAATTTTTCGAATTTGATTTTCCAATACCAATCCGAAAATCCAGAATTAAAAGAAGTTACTTTAAGAGGATGTCGATCAACTTCATTTTTGAGAGTTTTGTTGATAAGTGATAATAAATAAGAAATTTTTTCATTTGATCGTAAAACAATTCTTGCAATTAAAGCATTCATTGGCGTTGAAAAATCTGTATTCAAAGAATAAAGACTTTTATTTGGAAATGGAAATTTGAAATCTTCAGTATCAATTGAAAGAAAATATTCATCTTTTTCAATCATTTTTCGTTTATTTTCACTAAAATCATTTTCAAGGCCCAAATATTCTTGAATTTCATTCCAATCCATTTCTTTTTCGTCATTTCCAAGAATTCCAAGAATATAATCAGCAACAGAATCCATAAAGAAATCGCTGTCAAGAATCCACAAATCTTGAATCAAAGCTATCAGTTTTTGTTTATCCTTAGAAGTATCATGATTGAAAAGTTTAGTTTCAAAATTGATGTCACGTTTTTCTTTTATTAATTGATAATGATAGATAAGACAAAAGTAACATTTTAGAGATTCACTAGAACACTTTACAATAATTGGTTCTTTTACTTTTGTGATAGCTGAAAAAAAAACAAATATTAAAATTTGAATATTTCTTTTTTATCTTTTTTAATGTCAACGGTGTTATAAGACAACAACAGCTCCTAAGATACATACATGCCTCAGCAGAGGAATATCTTTGATCTTTTCCGCCTCTTGCTGTGATCAAGTTCTCTCACAATAAAAATCGAAATTACTTACCACAAATATTTTTGAGCAAATTTGATGAATTAATAATGTTTCTGTCAACTTTACACTTTTTATTATCAATTTCTGATTGAATAATAAAAGGACGAGATTTGCGTTGTTTTTGTTGAGTTGACATGATTCAATATCCTAAAATTCATAAAAACTACAAACTATCTAATTTTAAAAAATACGAAAAAAATTTTTAAAAACTGATTTTTCGAATTGAATATTAAAAAAAGATTTTATTCTTTTAGTCATATTAATATTTTAAACTTTTTGATACAGTTGTTTGCCGTAAAAACTTTGATGGCAACTGTATAGATAAGTTTTTTTCTCCTTGTTTTTGTTTTAATGATGCACATTTAATTTCTACGGGTCACAAACAATGATAAATTTAATTCAATGAGAAAAAATTGTATTTGATAGAAAAATATTTTTTGTGCTTAGAAAAAAAAGAAAAGAAAAGTATAAAAGACAACTCACATCCAAATAAAATAGACGAACATCAGCTGAGGCGGTTGTTTGAAGACAATTTTTCCACAAAATAAATCAATGAAGGAAAACAATCCTTAAAGGCAAAAGAGGTCAAACAATATAAAAACCAATAAACAACAAAAATATGGACAATGACAAGCGTCGCCCCGGCTAAAGCCGGTGCTTTTTAACAAAGCGATTAACACTGGTATTGCCAAAATGACAACATTTTTAATCAGTTTTTTGTCAACTTATCCTTCAACTTCTTTTCAAAAATTTCTGCAAATTTGCAAACCCATTTCATTCTTTTATTACTCATTCCAACATTTTTTAAATTTTTTATCTTTCATTAAGCAAATTTCTGCATTTATTATGCAAATCTTTTACACCAGTTTTTACTGAATTTCAATCGGCAATTTTTTATACATTCTTAAATTATTTGCATAATGCTGCCATTAAAGTAGATTTATAAACTGCTCAAAAGTTAAAAACCAATTCGTTAAAGTTTTAAAAAAATTAGTATGCGAAAACATTTATACAATACGAAACATAATTGTCATGTCTTTCTTTATTCATTAATATTACATTAATACATCCTCGGCTCCCTTCGGTCGCCGAGGCATCGACATCAAATCGACGGCAAAGAAAGATAATGATAAATAGAGCAAAACTTTATCACGTAACCTTTTAAACATCTTTAATAACTAAATAATATTCCATTTACACAACTCCGAATCTAATCTGCATTCGTTGCTACAAAACTGTTCTCTCTCATCAACCACCTTTCTTGCTCACAAAAAACTGCAATGAATGAAATGCAATGAAAAATGCTGCACTTTCATTCTAATCATTCCATTCACAATCCATTTGCATTCTCTTTCCTCCATTCCTCCATTCACATTCACTCATCTTTCTCCATCCCCCAAAAATTTGCATTTTTCCTTTCATTTTCACTTTAGATCCCACTTTCAAAGCTCCTAAACACAATGTTCCGGGCGCCTCCGGTGAACTTCCCCCATTTTTTCATTATTGCCATCATATCCTCATCATTTTGAAACCAAACATGACATAGATTCTCACAGTTCCACAGACATCCACATTTTCAATTACACATAGGGGAAAATTAAATGCGCGCCAAAAATTTATAATTAAAAGATCACGTAAAGTAAATTAAAAACATTTTGTAAAACAGAAATTTAAATAAAAAATGCAAATTTTTGTTGAGGTTGATATTGATAACACGATACGGACCAAATATTTGTCGATGATAAAATTGATGTTGATGGTATTGATAAAGTTGATGAAAAACAGGTAAATATTGATTTAAATTTACACGATGTCGTTGATAGGCATGGCTCCGGGCCCATTTCGGCACTTTTTGGTGTTTTTCGTGATTTTCGGCACAAAATTCGGGACAGTGGACATTAAATATGCAAATTTTAAAATCTCTTTAAAGCACTTCTAACCCTTGATACGTTTTATCAGATAAGATAATAATTACTTTATTAAATCCAAAAAAATCCAGGCCCGCTTGAAAAAAAATTTGAATTGCAAAAAGGAATGGGCCCCGGAGCCATGCCTAGTCGTCGAAGAAGAATTCTTGGATATTGAAAATAATTTGGTCGGATTTGTTGTTGAAGTATGTGCATCATTAGATAATCCCACAATCAAAGGGAACTTAATTTCCGCATTTTACCAGATCTCAAAATGAGTTAACCAATGTTTGCAACACGGCCCATTTATAAAAATTCAGTTCCTGTAAAACTCAAATTGAAAAATCTTAATATTTGTATGAGTATACAAGAATTAACAAATTACTTTTATGTGTTTTTGTTAAATAATATTAAATAAATAATGATCCAGTGCCAAATAATTTAGATTTTTAAAAACAAATTATTTTACTAAAAGATAACTGTATCTTCAAATATATATTGCAATGATCAAGCAATTAAAAATTTAAAAGAGATTTATAAAATAATATGGATATTTAAGGTTGCAAATAAGAGAAAGTTTATATTTCAGTTTTTGGTGTAATAGTGCCTATGGCTTTCATCGTTGTGGTTTTTAAAAGATGAAAAAGCGAAATTATAGTCTTTGTCGTTTTGAACTATGTTGAAATCTGCAGCTCTTTGCGGAGAAATAAAATTTCGCCATTTCATAGCTTTTCACAAACAAACAAAAATGATTTTCATTTGAATATTTTGAATATCGTTGTTAAAAAATTGTTTCAGAAAAGACAGTGCTTTATAAAATCAATCAACATTGTTAACAAACGTCATAAATGTTCAGAAGAAAACAAGAACATGCTAAGAAAACAATAATTATAATGTTTATTTAAATTTAGCAGACGATAAACAAAAATTAAACAATATGATTTACTTAAAATTTTTCCTCATTAATTTTTTTCGCAAAAATAAACAAGTATCATTAAAAATGGTACCGTGATACAAAAAAATTAATCACTTTAAAACAATGGTCTTAAAATTTGTTTCACTTTTTATTAGTATAAATTTTTTTTTGCGAATTGTGTCTCTAAAATAATTAGATAGTGACAAATGATATTTTATTTTTAATTTTTAATGTAACGAAATCCGGTTTTGGTGGTATTTTAACATTTTAAATTTTTCAAACATTGTTTAAACAAAATTATCCAAATATTTACACAAAAAGAGATTTCTTAAAAATTCAAAGAGAAAAATGTTCTGTCTGAACATTAAATAATTCAATGTTCAGACAGAACATTGAATTATTTAAAAAAATCAATGTCCAAGTGCAATATTTTCGTTTATTTATATTAGAACGAAGTTTTGAATATTTTACATCTTTTATTTCGAAAGAACACCAATTTATTACAAAGAATAAAACAGTCTCAGATAAACAAAAAAATTTAAAAAATTTAGATCTATGTTATTTTCTATTGCCCATTTTAAACAAAAGACCTATAATTTCTTTGTTCTTTTTTTGCTGTTTTATTTGTTATTTAAGTTTTCATCGCGAAATTTTATTTAAATTTATACATTTAAGTCTGCAGAAATCTACAAATAACGGAGTTTGGTTCGCTTAAATTCCGTTGTTTTTTTTGTCTAAGAAATGTAATGATTTTGTCTAATTAATTATAAATGCACCAGGCAAAATATCATATTTAGTCGCTTTTATTTGCAAAAATAATTCAAAATCGTGTTATATGTTTTTGGTTATTTTTATATAACATTTAGTAATGATAACAAAATTTAAAAAATTCAAACTATTTGTGTCACTGGAAAAAACACCAAAAATGAGAAAATGGTTTATATGGTTCAAAATGTTATTGAAATATCTTTTTGAATAATTCTTTATGGGTTGCCAAAAAACGGGCTAACAGACAAAACATCATTTTTTTTCTAATATTCTCACAAAAAAAATATTGTGCGATAGAGGATTTTTTTTCATTTCCCAATAACTTCCATCTTTTGTGCAAAAAAACAGTTTTCTTTTCACATCCAATGTGTTCTTCTTTTTGATTTCGGTTTCGTCATTTAAGAGGCGGACGAAAGTAGGGACGAAAACCTTCAACAGATGTTTGAGTTTTATTTTCTCAAAAAAAAAAGAAACGAAATAGAAAAGTGTCTTACACGACTTTATTATTTTAAAAAATAAAAATGAACCATTTGAATATTTAGTTTTTTTTTGTAAAACGTTTCACAAAAAATAGTAATTTTCTTTTTAAATACGTTTAATTTTGAGATGTTTGTAAATAAAGTTTAAAATTAAACTTTTCATTTTTGGACTATAATTATAAAACAAAAGTATGTATGTCTTCTTTGGTATAATTTTTAAAAGATTTTTTTAAAAAAATAAAAAGAGACAAGCAATGAAAAACAAGAATTGAAAAATAAAACTATCAGAGTGTTTGAGGTATTTTATGGGTTACAGATTTAAAAAATTAACTACCAGAAATGGAGCATGTGGCTAACCGTAGACATCTCCAACAAATGATGGAGTTGAGGGCCCACATTTTGCCCATAAACTCGTCTAGTATAAGGTATTATTGTGGAAAAAAATCAGCTGCCAAATCCTCATACTGTAGATTTAACACGGACTTAAAGTTACAGTACCTGGCTCACAAATGACGCACCCTGGCTCACAAAAATCAAATAATTGAACTTAAATTTTACAAATTAAAATACGAAATTTAAAATTATAAATGACTTTTTTGAAAATTTTTTGGAAATTTAAATCAATAATAAGCAAAAAAAGCTCAAAATTTTATATTTAGAAAGTGTCATTAAAGAAATAATAAAAAATTCTTTTGTGGTGAGATTATTTTTGAAATAAGGTCTCACCACGAAAACTTTCGATGGTATTTTAATATATTTAGGACACTCAAAATATTTGAGAATATGAATTATATAAGCTTTACTACTTGACAGAACCATAAAATGCAATGCCCTTAGTTTTTGTGAGCCAGGATGCGTCATTTGTGAGCCAGGTACTGTAACTTTAAGTCCGTGTTAAATCTACAGTATGAGGATTTGGCAGCTGATTTTTTTCCACAATAATACCTTATACTAGACGAGTTTATGGGCAAAATGTGGGCCCTCAACTCCATCATTTGTTGGAGATGTCTACGGTAAGATTATTTGACTCAAGCCGTTTGATGAAAAAAGATAAACGGCAATTGTTACTTCAATTTTTACAAATACATTATAAACAATTCCGGCACTTCTGCAGTTTTGCACCCCCTTGCAACTTCCTTCTTTGATTTTGTCAAATTTGCATCATTTTTGACTTTTTGGTGATTTTTTCAAATTTGCATCTTTTTTGAATTGTTCGCGAAATGAAAAAGTAATGCAAAACTACAGTTAAAACAGCAAATCAGTGCTACATTACTGTACTTTTTGCATTCCCTTACTCGTAAATTCAAATTTATCAATGCAAATTATGTTAATGCTTCAAAATAATATAAAAGGCTGGCGGATGTCATTTAGCGAGTTCTTTCGACATGTTTTTTCTTTCCTTGAACGGTGGTTTTCGTTGTTGTTTTTTTTCAAAGTTTTTACTATTTGTAAAAAACTTTGAAGAAAAACAACAAAGAAAATTACCGTTCAAAGAAGGAAGTTGCAAGGGGGTGCAAAACTGCAGAAGTACCACAATTCCTTCAAAATAAACAATAAATAAATAAGGTTTAACGAATCGTTGTTTCCTGTAAGTAATCGCTGTCGAAATTTTCGCTTCAAAATTAAAGCATTAAATAATTTAATTAAATTTTAAATTAATAATGACTTATAGAACATAATTGTTGCATTTTAAAAATGTTTTATTAAATATTAAGTGTTTTGTAAAATATAATTCAATGTAGAAGCAAATAAAAAATATTACAAATCATTCAAAAAATACAGTGAAAACGGACTTTTTTCAATTTTGTTTTGGAGCACCGTTTTTTTGCTGTTCAACCTTTTGGATCATCTTTCTCTAAAAAAAGACTAAATCATCCTTTTTTCATCTTTTTAGAGAGCCAAAAATTGTCGCCATATTTGATCTTTTTCAAGGCAAACACAAATGCGTTTTTTTTTGAATATTTTAATTTTTGCTGTTAAAATATTGTTTCAGATAAAGACAGTACTTTATAAAATCAAACGACATTGTTAAAAAATATTGAAAAAAGTGTCCAGAAAAACAACTTCATTATTGATTGTAACAGTTATTAAAACTTCGCAGAAAGTAATAAAAAACAAAAAATCATAACATTAAGTAATCAGATTAACTCTAATTTTTAACAAATATGTTTTTGATTGGTTTAAAAAAAAAGCCAAAACTTTATATTAAATACCGAAAAAACAAAACAATTAATTAATGATTTTGTAATTTCAACAAAATGACATCAAATCTCGGTGTTTCTGAACCATCAAAAATGCTATTCAATTTTCTTATTTTTGTTGATTGATTGAGTGATTCACTTGTTAGAACTCAAAATTACAGTAACCTTATTTGCACTATATTTTAATAACGGTATTCGATGCAGGTGATAAAATGAAAAGAAACTGGTTCGAATTCCTTCACTGAAAACGTTTTTGTCATATTTGTGGATTTATAAACATTGCAGAAAACAACTTACGACATAATAAAAAGGAGAACACCGGAGGAACACGAAAACAGAGCTCTGGTACAATAAATAATGCATTCAACGACTCTAAGCCAGTTACTAAAAAAATTATAATGAAATAAAATTGTTTGATGTTTTTTTCAATATTCGTTTTTTTATTAATTTTTGACCGTTTTTGAATAATTTTCAATAATAATAAAAAAGCTTCTGCAGTCAGAAAGTCCAAAATATTCGTATATCTTTTGCCTTTTTTTTTTCAAAACATCAAATACTTACTGATTTGATTGATCGTTTATCAAAATTTCCCAATTTGCTGTATATGTTGCACCAAGAATACCATGTATAATAGTAAAGATTTCAAAAAGTAAAAACAAAACCGAAGTAAAAATTGATTGCATTAAAAGGCGATTCTCATATTTTTGTTTTATTCCCGATCCTCTGAGATGCCGAGCCAAAGCTGTTGCAATTCCTAAGCCTAATCCAAGCACGGCATTGGTCATATTTGAAATTGTTACTTGTAGTGGAACTCCATTCATGTTATGAAAAGTAAAAATACAAGTCAAATAATTTTTTGACGTATAAGGCTCTTGATAAAAGAATACATTGATACATGTCCAAGCGTTTCGTAAATCATATCCCGAAAGGATAAAAGGATATACAAAGAGAAATAAAACAGAAAAATAAAAGATTTTTCCATTCCAGATTCTTGAATGTTTTTTCCAAAAGAAAACTCCGGTAAATCGATTCAAGACCAACAAAAGATTACACATGCCATAAAAACGATATTGATACCATCGACCAAATAAACTCCAAAATTGAAAAATTCCTATCGTCATCATATTGTCAGGGAGTACAATCATAACCACATTAAAATTGTATACAAAAATCCCATTAACCAAAAATTCAATAATTAACAGCCGAAAATATGCTGAAGTAAAGTTTGGGGCTTTTTTATATAATCGATAGATGAACATTATCATAAATAAATTCATTGCTATTACAGATATGACCAAAATTGTATAATCTATTACTGTTGTATATTTATCAAAGGACTAATCAACTGCCATCGTCAAAAAACAAGATCAGAAAAAGCGGAAGATTTGTATTTGAGTAAAACCGAAAGTTACAAAACAGGGAGATTTTAAACAAAATATTTATAGTAATTTTATATTTCTACTTTTTTGTGCTTCAGAAGAAAGAACACGCCCTTTTTTGACATAAATTTTTTTTCCATTAAGTGAAAGTTTTTTAAATTTTTTATTTGTCACTCCTACGCTGAGAAAAATACATTTGCTGTAACACAGGTCTCTGAACTAGCAAGAAAACAGCAAAAAAACGAATTAATATAGCAAATCGTGAATTAATTCGTTTTCATGCTAAATTAATTCATTTGCTTGCTGAATTAATTCGCTTTTTTGCGAATTAATTTAGCAAAAAAACGCATTAATTTAGCAAATTTTGATTTTTTGAAGAACTGTTAAAATTGAGGATTTTTAAACAAAACTTTGACGGCTGGACAACAACCAATATCCAAAATTTAAATATCCTAACTTTTTTCAAAGTTTGGATATTTATGCAAACTAGCCTGAAGGCTAGTTTGCATAAAGCAAAAGTAATCCACCGATTTAGCGGGGAAGAGATAAAAATCCCTTCAACACACCAAATCGGGGAAAACCGAAGAAAAGCGAAACCTGCAAACTTTTATTCCAAAAACGGAGGGATTGCAAAACGAAGTGCATTTTGGCGTCAGAGAATAAAAGAGACACTATTTCTTCTGCACTCTTTCTCTATTGTTTTTTAAAGTTAAAAACTTGCTAAATTAATGCAAAAATTTGCTGAACGCATGTTAAAAAAATGCAAAAAATTGCTAAATTAATGCGAAAACTTGCTAAATTAAATTGTTTTTGAATTTTTGCTAAATTAATGCGAAAATATGCTGAATTAATGCGTTTTTATGCTAAATTAATTTTTTTTACAAAATTTGCTAAATTTATGCGAAAAAATGCTGAATTAATGCGTTTTTATGCTGAACACATGTTAGTTCAGAGACCTGTGTAAGAAAAGAACTCACATCCGTGACAAACTTGTAGTTGAAAAGTCACTGATCTGTGGCTGGACTCGACTCAAGACAAAATATACTAGTGAGCCCGCACCGGACCACTCGACTACCAGGTCGTTTGATAAATATTTTACATACCGTACAACAACTCTTATAACCCTAGACAATAATTGTAAGACACCTTTCATGTCAAATGGCGGATAACATCTCTGGTGATTCCATTGTCAGTGAATTTTAAAGCTTTTCTAATTCTTTTAATTTAGTTACAGTTGAGCTTCGTTACAACGTTGTTAAAGGGGACACGTTATGACGAGGTTCGACAGTATTATTTTACAGTATTATTCTAATGCGTTTGTCTTTACCCAGTTTTTTAAAAGTTATTGTAAAATTAAATGATGTCGAAAACAACCTTTAAAAACTATTTTAATTCAAGGATGTATTTATTAAAAATGGAAAAAACAAATATTGTGTATCATGCAATCATAAAAAATAAATTTTTAAGACTTCCTCTATCATATAATTGTCACATAACGATATAAATCATGCTTTTTTATTTTAGGGTATCATTAATACCACACATTGTAAACAAAATATTTTTTCTTCAATTTAAGAAAAAAAATACTTTAAACATACCTTTCAGCCCTTAATAAATTTTTTTTCTGTACTTTCAAGCTACTCGGACTGGTAAAAAAAGGCGATTTTAATTACAGTAATGAAAATTTTATTATACCTGAAGTAAACTAAGTTATCTTATTTACTTGTATTGGTTGTTAATGGATTAGTAGAAAGAAAAGAGAAGTTAATTTTAAGTTAAAGATTTATTTAGAAGATGCAACTTCACGAAGACCGCAAAGTTTTAATACAACGATGACAAAATATAAAAATGAGAGACAAGAAAAAACGACGAGAGAGAGAAACGTTAAAAGACATAATGCCAAAAGCATTTAAACCTTTTCAATACCAAAAGTTTGTACTGTGTGTCTTGGATAAGGAAGTTTTTTTAGAGTTGGAAAAAAAATATTGTAAGAGATTTGGAAAAGAAAATATTTAAAAAAAAGTGAATAATACAGAAACGTTGTCCTAGATATTTGTACAATATATATCTGTGTGGGGAGATTTTAAGAATGCCAAATTTTTTTGCATAGTGGAAGTTTTTGCGTTTTTTTATGTTACAAAAAAGTAAATCAGAAATTGCAATACAGATGAAACTGAATACAAAAAATTGTAAACTTTCGTTCCTGGTACGAAAGAAGCTAATCAAACCACGTACGGATTTTTGGGAAATGAAAAAAAAACCACTTCAAATATTCTCGGAGGGCAAATTTGGACGGAGCAGTTGTGTGCGCGTTTGGCTTGCAAGCCAAGAGGAGAAATGAGTGAAGAGGATCGAGTCCACCCAGGAACATAAAATATATTTTTTTCGTAAAATTTATAGAACTTGATCCTGATAATTATTAATAATTATTTGTGCACATCTAAAACTTTAAATACATGCAAAAACAACCACGTTTTTCTGGTATACTTTTTTAATTACATTTTTTATCAGTATTATCACTGCTGCTAACAAGATTTAGTTTAAAAACTCTGTTATTTTTGTTAATTCTAATTCACTAAACTTAGTTGTTAGCTTATTAAAATACACTCTTCCTCAACATTATTTTTCTAACATTCTCGAGATTAACCTCATCTATAAAAACCACTTAACTTATTTTATATATGTATATAATTGCACTATAACAATGTCTACCACAACTTTAACTACAACTAACTATAATTTCAAAGAAAGAAAAATAAACAACTACATTTATCATATACTATATTCATTTTTATCAGTACAAAATCATCCAAAATAATAAACAATCAATATCATAAATAGTTTTTCAGATTCTTTTGTCGACGAAGATCAATCAAGCTTAATTTAAAGTATAGATTTCAACGAGGAGTAATAACACGGGCTTCAAAGAGTTCTTACAATAATCAAAAAGTAAATACATTACATATATAAAAATATATACTAAAAGCAAAACGTACGAATTTATGACCTTCCTCATTTGTGTATCACAGTACATATCTTCTTCAGCTCCATGCTTTCTTCAGCAGCATCATTAAATCCATTGTTGTATGTAGTAATTCTTTCTTATTAACGATATTCCATGTAGTTTCATCTTATTCTTATTCCAGCACCAGCAAACTAAAAAAGAAAATTATATAAAAATATATATCAAGCAATTCATAAACACTAACCTGTTAATCAAACTTTCAGCAGTACTGTTGACCATACTTTCATCATTTCCAAGGTAATTTACAGATGGTTTTTTCATCAGCATTCTCTATCTTTCTACATCATGAAAAACAAAACTATAAGCACATGACTAGAAATTGAATGAGACGAAGAACAACAACTTTTCTGTTTTTGCTCATTGATTTTCAGTGAAAAAAGGTTATAGAATAAATAAAAAAGATAATTTAATGCATTTTTTTAAATAAAATATCATTAACTATTTTTTTTTATTACTTTTACATTATTTTTTAATGCAACAGGAAAAGAATCTAACTTCAACAAGCAAAAAAAAAATTTATGTTCCTGGGTGGACTCGATCCTCTTCACTCATTTCTCCTTTGACTGAAAGCCAAACGCGCACACAACTGCTCCGTCCAAATTTGCCCTCCGAGAATATTTGAAGTAGTTTTTTTTTTCATTTCCCAAAAATCCGTACGTGAAACATGTCCTAAATTTGTTGAAAACAATTAAAAAATGTTTCTTTTTAGAAACAAAAAACAATGAAAAAATTTAAACATGAAAAAAAGAAAATATTTTTTGCAATTTTGGATGTCAATGTTTGCGCAGCAATTTGTCTTTCTAGTTCTCTAAAATAGAATGGTTGAAAATCAGAAAACACCCACGGTTCAAAGTTCATATAAATATCCCAAGTCCACTTTAAATTAATTACAATTTCAACAATTTTGTTGAACAACTATGATTTGTTGGAGCTATTTTGTTTTTGGTTTATGGGTAAGCTTTCATGGAAGAAGTTACGGTATGAAACAACTGAAGGATTTTGAATTCAAAGTATTAAAATTTTAGGCAATGAGTTAAGTGACAATATTTTCATGAATGGAGGTTTTAAGATGGATAATGGAAATGAAGAAATGGTTTGCACTGTCACATGCATCAAAAAGGATAAACCTCCGACCTCACCTTGTGACCAAGGTGGTTCGACAACAACAACTAAAATCCCATGTCCTTTAGCTAATACAACTCTGCCACCGACAAATCCACCATCCTCGACTCTGTCATCAACAAAGGCAACCACTACAAAACCAACAACTACAATTCCACCGTCAACAACTCCAGTGCCAACAGTTGAAGAAGTCACAACGGATCCGTATACTCCTTCTTCAACGCCTTTACCAACAACCAAAGTAACAACAATAAAGCTACCGACAACTACAGTAATGACAACCCCCAATTATCCGACATTACTGCCCTCGTCAACGACAAAAGGAACAACATTAAAAGTACCTACAACTATAATAATGACTAATCCATCAACAAATTATCCAACATTACCCCCCTCATCAACTCGATCTTCTGTTACAGTGACAAATCCGACAACAACAACAAGTAAATCTTTTAAATTTGCATAAAATATAAAATGGTAGTTGGTAAAAAATACCTTGAAAACCGAGCAGCCTTTAAATAATTCAAATAAAAAACCAGCAATTGCTTTCAAAGTGGTACCCAAGTATGACAATTAAAATTCCTAAATTGTTTTAGCCCCACCTTCGACAACCTGTGGAAACAAAACCAAAACAATTTGCATAATTGGAGATCCTCATTACGTTACATGGGATGGAGCATATTTTGACTACCATGGAACATGCCCTTATAATTTTGTTTCACCATGTTTGCCAAATGCCATTGAAGGCTTCCCAGATTTTGCCATTAAAGCACAAAACAAAATCTACACTTCCACACCAAATATGTAAGTTGCAGCAAACGAATTGTTACATAAAATAATTATTTTGGTTTTTAGATTTGCAGAAATTGATTCCATCCAATTTGAAATGTACCAACAAAAAGTTCACATAACTCTATTGGGTAATTTGTATGTTAATGAACAACGCCAATATTTTCCTTATTTTTATCCTGATACTGTTAACCCCAAAATTACCATTCGCCAAAATGGATGGTTGAAGACTATCGAAACTGCTTCAGGTATAAATCTTGAATTTAATGGATATCGAGTTTGTGTAACCATTCCTGATTGTGATGCCTTTTATGGCAAAGATAAACTTTGTGGTCTTGGTGGTAATTATGATGGAACATGTAGCAATGACATGGTGTACCGAAATGGCACGGATGCCATTAAACAAAATGCAACTTGTCATTATGGAAATACTGTTAGTGATTGGGCCAATTCACATATTGTTGATTATTTTCATCCTGATGCCAAAACTGCAGAATGTGTATTAGGAAGGGACACAGCTTCATGTGACACGACTCAATCAAAAATAGCATGTAAAGCTATTGCTGATGCAACTTATAATAATGGAGTATTTAAACAATGCAAAGCAATGGGTGATGATGTAATTGATAGAATGTTCCAAGCTTGTGCGGATGATGTTTGTATAGCTCCTGAATATCTCTGCAAATCATTGGAAGATTTTGCGCGTGAATGCCAGCGCATGATTAATGGTAGGTTTTCCGAAAAATCTCATGTTTAAAAATCTCGAAAATGTTAAAATTTACCAATCTTTAGGCACCGACTTGGGTGATTGGCGATCCTCTACTAATTGTCCAGCCGTTCAATGTCCTGCTAATTCTGTTTTCAAGTCATGTGTTTCATCATGCCAACCGACATGTACTGGACGTCCTTCTGGTTCATCATGTAATTCCAATATTTGCGTAGAAGGTTGTCAGTGCGATAATGGATATGTTATTGATAATACAAAAACGCCATTTGGTTGTATCAAGATTGAAAACTGTGGTTGTACTGCTGGAGATGGAGTCAAAACTTTAACGCAAACCTGGAGGAATTATGCCCTCTATGCTTTTAATTCAAAACGGGCAACACTTGCTGCAGGCCTTCAACAAATGGATAATGGAACAACTTTCCCTCCAGCAAAAATCATGAACAAATTAGCATATGATTGTGGAATTGAATTTGAAGTTCGACAAATTGCCAATACTTGCAACTTCCAAAACAATCGGAATTGGCACTTATTTGTTTTGGCATATTCAAATTTCTTTGAATTAGGTATGTTTTATCTGTATTTATATAAAACAGTTAATTTTTTTCAATTTCAGGCGAAGGAAACTTGTATTACATGATTAAACGATATTTTGAAAAGCGACAGCACACACCAACTGCCATTGAAAATGGAAAAACCTTTGTTTATAATTTTGATTTTCCAGTTGCTTTGGCCAATGCAACTTCAACTGGATGCCATTATAGCTACAATGATACATGTTACCCAGGTCGAAAAACCGTACTTTATTGTGGCATTTATCCCCCACCAATTGCTAATCAACCACTTTATGAAGTTTTGTCACCACTTCCAACCTCACCCCCTTCACCAGTTATTTCATGCCCTGCTTACGATGGAGCAACAAAATTTAACAATGCTCAACGAAAAATTATTTTGGATGCTTTGAATGTGAAAAGAGCAACCCTTGCTGCAGGTTTAACACAAATGGCAAATATTACATCATTTCCAAAAGCAAAGAACATGAAGAAACTTGTTTACAGTTGTTCTCTTGAAGCAGAAGCTCAAAAATTTGCAACAAATTGTTCCAATCCTAATGCCCTTATCACTCGATTACAGCATACTGAACTTTATCTTATCAGTAAGTTTTTTGTTACTCTTCCACACAAAAATCCTTTAAAAATTGTAGCTGAATATGATTTTTCTTTTTGGATTCAAAAATTCTTTGAAAATAGAGAAGATGCCAAAATTGTCAATCAAAATGGCACTTCATATCTTTATCATCCAAATTTTTCATTTGCTGAAGATACCCTTACATCAGTTGGATGCTGGTATAGCTACAATGATAAATGTTTAACTGGAATGAAAACAGTACTTTATTGTGCAATCTCACCGAAATCTGTCTCAACTGCTCCTTTATATGAAATTGGAAATCCATGTACACAAGACAGCCATTGTACAAAAACTGGCGTAAACAAATGTGATGCTTCATTAAAGCTTTGTTATAGCGATGTGAGGCATGGACAAGACTTTAAATAAAACTTTTGATGTGATATTTTTATCATTTTTTTGTTTGAAATGCGATTTAAAAATAAATTTTCTTTTATCTTTTCATGTTTCCAAGATCAGCTTGCTGATCTTGGAAACAAAAACAATGTGAAAATCAAGGTTTATTTTTACATCTTTTATACTGCCTCATTACTCCATGTATTTATTTTAACATTGTATCCACTTTAAACGAAAAGTCTATAATTTATTTAAACTTTTTCTGCTGGTTTTGATTAAATTTTGTCAAATATTCCACTTAAATTTGTGCATTAAAAACTACAAAACTTTATAAAAAGTAGAATTTGATCTCGGCTTTTCAAAGCAATTTTTTGTGACTTAAAAATAAAATAATCAAATTTAATTTATTATTAATGAGCAAGTGTTTCCTAGATTCTGATTTTGAACTAACATTATTTAAAAACGTGTTTTATTATCATATATTTGTTGTTTACATCTAACATTTAGTAATGATAATAAAAGTTAAAACATTCAAAACCATTACTTTTCGACCGATGCGAAAAATGAAAAGGAAAAAATGAAGCTTTTTATTTAAAATTTGTTTCAAAAGACAGCAACATACCAATTTCAAAATATCGAAAACTTTAACAACAAAAAATCTTTTAGTTTTCTTTTATTTTTGTGTTGGCGTCGAATTATTTGGAAAAAATTTCGTCCAATTTTTTAAAGTTCTTTTCTAATATTATAATGTTTAATTAGTTTAAACAAAATATATTTTTTATGTCACGTTGAAAAGCTTACAAAAAAATTGTGACGGGGCAGATATATATGAATCATCGTGATGACGGAACCGATCTACCATTAAATAAGTGATTATGAAACAATTTCTCCCAGAATTCATTTTTGTATTGTTAGTGTTTTTGTACATTTAATAACCTAATGACTGAGAAGCAATAATGAAAAAACAATTTATTTGCTCATTTAAAACCAAAGATAATATGTATTCATTTAAAGAAGAGTAAAAATATTTTTTTCAACTGTCACAATCTTAGCTTCAAAATTAAATCCTTAAATAAATAATAACTGGCCACGTGTTTAAGTATTTGCTGAAAGTTTTAAAATAAATTTCAATTTGTTTTACCGAATGATATCTGTATTATAAAATATGATTCAATGTGGAATATAATAAAAAATCTAAAAATATCATTCCAAGAAAACAATTCAGTAAAAACGGACGCTTTTAATTTTTTTTTCAGAATGTCAATCGAACAAAGTTTTTATGTTTTCTTTTTTAGTTTAATATTGTCTGTTCATTTTATCGTTTTGATTTTTAAAAAATAAAACTTCGACTTTTTGGATGATTTTGAAATCGCCATTTTTTCTTCTCTTCGTAGAAAAATAAATTTTCACTTTTCTGTGCAATCAAAAATAATATTTTTTGAATATTTTAAAATTTGGTGTTTAAAATATACTTTGGTAACAAAAAAGTATTTTATAAAATTACTAAACACTGTTAACAAATATCGTTTCTGAATGTTAAAAACTAAACCTCAAGATACCGGTGCAATTTTACAATTTTAATTATAATGATTTTTTAAATTTTACAGAATAAACAATAAAAAACAATTTATTAGCAAATGTTTTTTTGTCATATTTATTCTCTTCCCTGAAATAAACAAAATTAATAAATTCATCTCTTTAAAAACGGTTTTAAAAATTTTATCTGCCAAAGGGATAAAGATATTTTTTGCTTTGATAAGCAAAAATTGAAGAGTCATTGAAATTTGCCTTCTCACCAGAAATTTCTTCTCTAACATGAATATTCAATTAACAAATTTGAGAGAAAAGTGCAAATTCTGGTTTTTAAGCTGTTTTGGTAATTGACATTTTCCAAATTTCATCATTTCTTGCTTTTTTTTTTACTCGAGCACATTTGTTAATAGTTCTTTTGTTATATCATATTTCATTTTTTATTTCATACATTTTATATTTTGTTGCAAACACACATACTTGTAAGCAATAATAAAGTGTTGTAAAACGGATTTCATCTTTTAGTTTTTTATTACTTGAAGCGTTTTTTAGTTCTTTTTGAATATTGATCAATACATTTCTATTACCCTCACAAGCAATGGCTAAAAATTGCTTTAAAAAGAAATGAAAAATAGGATGATTTCAATCAATAAATGCAAAGGCTTTGCTCTGACATGAAAAAAAGGATAGTTTCATTTTATTTTTGTTGGATGTTGTAAAAATTTAAAAAGCAAACATTTTTTAATTTTGAATGTTCAATTGATTTTAACAAAAAAATTGTCCTCAAAAACGGCTTTCTCACAAAAAATATTTTATAATTAACTTTTTCCGTTTATAAAATGCAAATCATAATCCATTGCAAACAAGAACATTAATAATTTGCAAAAACTACCCTTCTATTATTTACAATAGAGATAATTTTTTAAATTTAAATATTTTATATTATTAAATACACTTTTGAAAATGCATACACAAGGCGGGCTTTCTTTCTACGAACTCGGTGATCAATTTTGTAACAGTAACTTTAAAAATAAAAAGTTACTGTCATAGTTTAAAAGTAAAAACTATTTATGTGTAATTACGGTTAAAAGCAGAAAATACTTTAATAAATAAAAGTCTTTTTTGTAACATCATTTGTTTCGTTTTCCGTAGTTTTCTTTTACAACACGGAATGAACGTTTAACAATCAATTTTAGAATTATTACTGAGCAGTTTCAACATTATGTTCATTTGGATAATTTTTTCTCAAAAATATAATTTGTTGATCATTAACTATATTTAATGAATCTCAGAATGATAAATTACTTGTTTTTTAAATTAAACATTCAAAATATTTATTCTTTAGTGTTTAAAAAATGAACAGATAAAAATGCTCTTTAAAAAAAGCTTTTACTTTACACAAAATTAAATAAAGCAAAAAACATTATTTTATAATTTGTTTGATTTTTCACATTTTTCATTGCCGCAGTTTTTATCGAATTAAAAAAACTAACATTTTATGTGAAAAAGATTTTGAATCGTTTTCGTTTATATTACTTTTTTCAAAAATTTTTGAATATTTTGTATTTTAAAATGTTACTAAAGTTATTCAAAACTAAAAATTGAATACAACAAGATTTATTTTTAAATTAATAGTAGAATTTACAAATAAATGTAATGATGCAATATTTTATTCAAAATTTTATTTTCAAGTAGTTCATTTTTTTAAACTAATTTGAATGCTTCTGGTTTTTTCATAATTTATAGTTTTTTTATCTCATATTTTTTACTATGTAAGATTTTCTTCTACTTTATTATCATTTAATGTTCATTTGATTGATCGTTTTAATCATGAAGAGATGATAAAAGAAACACTAATAATTTTGCTACTGAAAGTAGGGTTGCCGCCCCTCTCCCGAAACACGCGATGCCCGCGGGGATCCCCGTTTCCCGTCTTCGAGCGATTTTTGATTTTCGGGAATCCTCAAACCTCCATCCCCGAAGACAGTTTTTTTTTCAGATTGAAAGTACTATTTGTTATTTTGTTGAAACATTTTTAAACTTTTTTCCACATTTTAATCTACACAAATATCCCTTCTTCTATCTTTTTTTCGTTTGACCTTTTTGCCGAAAAATACATTAACACTGTATTTCTCACTTAATAAACCACAGGTGAAATATGTTGTTGTAGCAATGGTATCAATTAAAGTTTATTAGATTGATTATAATAGCGGGCGGGTGGCTGAGTGGTTTGAGCGACAGACTCTCGGTCGGACAGATACTCGAAAGGGTGGAAGGTTCGAATCCCCGTGCGTGCCCAACCCAGGCGCTACCAATTGGAAGGCAATGGGTACACTCACATGAGCTCTCCGCTCGGGCGGAAGGTTCCAGAAAGGGGGTGGTCCACCACCGGGTTGCGCCGGCAAGGATCTTAGATCCGGACACCTAAATGCTAAGTGCAGATGCTGGAAAGTCGCGCCAGCATCGGCCCCCCACGACCTCTGGTCTAATTATGGGGTTCTTTAACCTTTTTAACCTTAACCTTTAGATTGATTATTTTCAATTAAATAATACACTAAGTTCAACTTTTAAATAAAAATGTGAAAACCCCACATAATGAGAGGTAAAATTACTTAACAATAACCCTATCAGAAACAAGAAATTGAGTTAAAAATAGGGTATATCTAACATGAAAACAAGGAATAGTACTCTCACCAGCATGAAACAGAACCGCAACACTTATGGCGGCGCGTAGCGCCGGCGAAAAATTTTTCGGATAAGGTCTGGCCTTAAAACAGGACCGCTCCAAAATTCCCGAAAATTTGGGAAAAAGATAAGGATTTTCAAAATTATCCATCCCCCTAATCAAATATGTTCGCCATAAAAAAAATTTTTGACAGAAAAGATGTGATAATTGTTTTGCGCAAAAAACACAAACATTCAATAAATTTGTGATGTTATTGAAACAGAATATTTCGTTATTTAAAAAATCGCTAACCAAAATTAATACTCTGTTTAGTTATGTCCGGAGAAACTTTTGAATATTTAATATTCTTTCTAATATTAGAAACATGAATCGATTCAAAAAAAAGAAATTGCATATTAGCCAAGTTTGTTCAAATCATGAAACCACCGATACAAAAACATCCTTTTTGAATAAAAATTTATATGATTTTTTGTTCTTTTTCCGGCATTTTGTTAGGTTAAATTTTTGTTGCCTAAAAAGATTTTAATTCAAATTTATACATTTAAAACTGCAAAAATTTTGAAACAGTGGGGTATGTTTTTCTTGTATTTCCATTGTTTTTTCGTGTTTATCGGCTTAAAATAATTTAGAAAACTTGATTCTTCAAGTTCTTTATAAATTTTTTTAACTTTAATTAATTCTAATAATGTTTGTTGTTTATTTTGCAATTCCGTTTTCAAACTATTTTTTGTGTGTTATAAAAATGTAATAATTGAATTTAATTTATTATGTTTTTTTTGTAATTTCGTTGAATTTCCTATCATAATTTTAAAATATGTTTCACATTTTTTTCTATTTAAACCAGTGTCCCCAAAAAGCGGAAAATTGGAGACAATGATTTATATGTAACATTCATTAATGATAATAAAAGTTAAAAAATTCAAATTGTGTCAGATTTTTAATCGCTGCAAAAAATGAAAATGAAAAAAATGGTATTTCTTGTTCATTTTATATTTCGAAAGAAAGCAAGCCAATGCCGATTTCAAAATATCAAACGTCAACAACAAATTCTTTTAGATTAGTTTTTTCTGTTTGCAAAGAATACTTTGGAAAATTGGGCCATAAAGTTCTTTTTAATATTTTAAAGTTTAATTAGTTCAAACAAAATGTGTTGTTCATTTTGCTGTGAAAAGCGTAAAAAAATACTGTAACGAAAATGTTATTAGCAGGCAGTAACTTACGCCCATGGGTGATAAAAATTAAATTAACTTCAACATACTCTCTATCATCAATTTAATGATTTTAAAAACAAACTCTACAAGAAAATAGTATGTTAAATACAGGGTGATTCAAGGAATTCCCCCGATTTCAAATGGCTCTCAAATTTATATTATTTAAGTTATCAAAAAATGGACTTCACAGTCAAACTCAGTATGTTTTCCCATTTTGTTTTCTATAAAAAAATTTAAAAAATAAAAAATTTTTTTTTCGAATTTCACGTACTCCCCCCCTTTTTTATTTTTTAAATTTTTTTATAGAAAACAAAATAGGAAACATACTGAGTTTGACTGTGAAGTCCAATTTTTGATAACTTAAAGAATATAAATTTGAGAGCCATTTGAAATCGGGGGAATTTCTTGAATCACCCTGTATTTCTGGAACTATGAATTAAAGAAAAATTAAGTTTAAACAATGCATTTATTTGATCGACAACCAAAATTAGATGTATTCTTTTAAGGAAATTGCTGGTTTGCGTTGCCATGATAAATGATATCAAAATCTTTGCTTCGAAATTTAACATTAATATAATAATGCAGTATTTTTAGAAGGTTTCTGACAGAAACAATACTTTTAAAAATATTTTATATTTGTTTTACTAAATATTAACTGTATTAGAAAATATATAAGGGCGATCCATAAGTTAGTTCAGCGGTTTACAGAGGAAGAACACTTTGCCAAGTGCAAATCGCAGAACGAACTTATGGATCCCCCTAATAATGCACAGTGGAAGCAATGAAATAGTTATAAAATTATTCCAAGTAACAAAATCGTAGTAAAACTGAAGCTTTTTCAAGTTTCATTAAAGATTATCGAACAAGCAATGTATTTATTTTTCATCTTTTTTAGTGTAACAATGTCTGTGACTTTTATCGCTGTGTTTTTATAAAAGATGAAATAAACGATAATTTGGTTTTTGTTATTTTGGATGATTTTGAAATCGTCTTTTTTTCGTCATCTCTTTGCAGAAAAATAATTCGTCGCTAATTATTTGCTTTTTTAATAACTTTTTTAACCAAGGCAAAAAAAATGATCCTGTTTTGAATATTTTGAATATCACTGTGAAAAAAATGTTTCAGAAAATAGAATGTAATTTATAAAATTATTAAACATTGTAAACACATTACAATTCACAAATATATTCATTATTAATTAAACGATTATATAAATTTAGCACAATATTTACATTTTGTTTTAAATATACGTAAATGCAAGCAACCATTAGGTATTGTTACAAGAATTTAACTTTTAATTTTTCATTTTTAAAGCGATTTTTATAATTATTTTTATTGAATATTGATCAAATATGTAATTGCCGTAATCATAATAAAAATTTAGATTTAAAACAAGAAGAATAAAAAACACTAATTTCATTCACCTTACAAATGACACAAAAAGCAAATTCCTTTTTAAAAATATTAAAATGCTTTTTTTAGAAAACGTACGTCACAACCTTTGACTAAATATTATTTTAAAAAGAAACAAAAATTGGAATGCAAACGTTTTCATTCAATAAATAAATGCAAGGTCTTTGACATAAAAAAATAGCTTGTTTTATTTTGATGTTATTGGAAGCTGAAAAAATGGTTTGCTTTTGTGTACAGCACTTAGTTTTTAAAGTTTTGATTATTTAATTATTTTACGATTGTCATTAAAAATGGTTTAAAGATATTTAAAAAAAAATTTATTAAAAAAACTTTTAAAATCAACAGTTCTAAATAATAAACATAAAACTGATAATAGAGAAGACATTAATAATTTGTACAAACTACCCATAATGATTTACAACAGAAATAATAATTCTTAAATTTTTTGATAACAAAAATATTACAAACACACTTTTGAAATTGGTCAAATAAGTCGTGCTTCTTTTTCTTTATAACTTGGTGGTGGATTTTGTGATTTAAAATTGCTGTCAGATTTTTTTACAAAAGTATAAACTTTTTGTTTTGGTGAAGTTGGATATCTTTTTGGTGGAGAAAATTCATTTTGTCGTTCATTTCCTTGATCTTTTGACAGATACGAACAAAAACATACTAAAAATACTGCACTTCCAATCAGCAGCACAACAACAAATATAATATCAAATGCAGAATGAGGCCAATTTCCATCCCCAGATGAATGATATGAACCACTTCCAGCATAAATATATGTTCCACCTGTGCCACCGTAGCCCCCATAACTTCCAGAACGTGAACCACTTGTCCCTGCTTTTCCTGCAGCACTAAATCGAGCACCTGAAGATATCCGAGCAGCCGAGGCACCTCGAAACCCTCCAAATCCACCACCACCTCGGCCACCTTTTCTTTTTACTCGAACTGGGCTTGGAGTTGATGGGGTTGGAAATGTTCCATTTTTTATTTCATTATTTTTGCATCTCGGATCATCGGGGATCAGAATACAAAGAAATAAATGATTTTCTGTTGTTACAAGTTTTGTCACATTTTTGGTGTCACTGTTTTCTAAAAAAGTTTTTTTTCTGACTTTTAACAATTTTTATTCAAATTTCTAACCTTTTCCATTACAAACAATCCAACATTCTAAAAATAAAGCAAAAAATAAAACTTTCATTCACTTTTTAAAAAAGCGTTCAAATGATGAAAGAACCACAAAAATTTCCTCCTTTTATTCAATTTTTAACCTTCCTTTTTTCTTTTTCTAAAAAAAGTCAACAAAACGTCATCATCGACGGCAGCTGCTATGACGGACATAATAAAAGCTGCTGCTGCTGCTGTGAGGCAGCTTTGCTTTTTGGTCACACTGAAAATGAAAAAAAAATTAGATGACGGCATGCAACCGACAGAGAGCAAAGCTTTGTTCGAAGAAGCGGCGGTATCTCGTTTTAGTACCACTCATTTCAGTACCGTTCATTTTAGTACCGTTCATTTTAGTACCGTTTCATTTTAGTACCAAAAATGTTTCATTTTAGTACCACTCATTTTAGTACCACTTTGCCAAAAAGTTGTTTTTGATGGTAAAATATTACTAATTTGTGGTAAAATAACTTTTATAAGATTAACCAAGTATCCTCATCACAAAATAACTCTCATCCGCTTGAAAAATAAGCTTTTTGGCGAAGTGGTACTAAAATGAGTGGTACTAAAATGAATGATTTTTGGTACTAAAATGAAACGGTACTAAAATGAACGGTACTGAAATGAGTGGTACTAAAACGAGATACCGCCGAAGAAGCCGACGACAAAAAATGTAGTTTGCTTTGAGTAAAAATTAATGCTTGCTTTTCCAAAATCGAGAAATTTTACTTATTTTTTATTAAAAAAACGAAAACAAAAACCTGTAAGTTACTATTAGTTTTAATTATTTTAAGGATTCAGTCATTCTAAAAGTAAGTAAGTTGAAAAAATTTGCTAACAAAAATATGAATAAAATAGCTGAATTTTGGGGGTATTTATTGATCCTGTGAAGAATAATTTTTTGACATCATTTTCTAGTTTTGTGTTCAAACATTTTTCACATTTTTTGAAAAACTTTGCTGACTTTGTTTTTTTGGTCTTGCAAGCTTCATTGATTTAACATTAAAAACATCAATTATATTTTCAACATAGTAACAAGCCCTTTGATTATAAAAAATAAACATTTTCGTTAAACTTGTTCGATAATTTAAAAAATTTATAAATAATGATGTTTAAAAACCTTGGGAATGCTGTTTTCAAACATAATTATTTGACAAAAAAATGATATTTTAAAAAAAAACAAAACCAAGAAACAAAATTAAAATATTCAAACGCTGTATGTACAACTTGAAAGAAATACAATTTTTCGTTGGTTTCCAAAAATTTCAAAAAGAAAATTTTTTTCTTTGCTTTTTTTGATTTTAAAGAAGACAATTTTTGTTCAAATGATGAAAGAAAAGAAGCTTTTGTATATTTTTTGTGAAAGATTGATTTAAAAAATCATTTGAATTATTTTAGTTTTGTCATTCTCATTTTTGGAGAAATTGCATTTATTGTTTTATATTTTATTAACCTGTTGTCAAAATTAAATGCAACAATCTCTGGAAAAACAAAAACAATAAAAATAAAAATAATATTTTTACCAGTAAACACTTAATATTAATTTTTTGATTTTAATTAAAAATGTTTCGTGTGAAACATAATATCTGTTGCTTTAAAGAATCAAAAGAAACATGTTTTTGAAAATAACAGATGCCAAACCACCGTGTTTAAAGATTTCTTACAGCACGCAAATGACATTTCAAAGCCGCTTATTCTCTGTTAAAATTATATTTTAATAGAAATTCAATTATTGAATGTGTTGTTTCCTTTTTATGTGAAAATCAGGTACCTTCTTGTGGAACAAAAAATGGCGTTTTTTTAAAACCGGTTACATTTAATTTTGCAAATATGGATATGTTTAACCGTCAAAAATAGAATGCAACATTTGTTCTTTTCTCACCTTTTTTGATGAGGAATAAAACTTCCTTATCGAGCATCGATTTATCAAATTCATTTATTCTAGTTTTTGTTGACAAAACGTGTTGCAAATGTTTTGAGATCTAGTGGATAATAAGCTTTATTCAATAATTTTAAAAATGTGTTGTTCTGCTGGTATTTTTTTTATAAATTTTTAAAAATCAATTAATTATTAATTAATTTTTTTAAAATTGTATAATGTGTTTATAAACACATTATAAATAACAATGAAAAATTTAAATAAAAAAACAAAAAAAGCGTTTTTTCTTGTGAATCGATTATTTCTTTCAACTTTTGGAAAGGAAACATTCATTATAAAAAAATGTCCAAAAATGAACGTTTTCTTTCAATTTTCTTTGTCTGTGACATTGCAAATGTCTATTTCGAAAGCCAAGAAAATGGTTCGAAAAATTCAACGAAAAATCATTGAAAAGATTTAATATTTTTTATTCAATTTAAAAAACCAAAATTTTGCTTTAAATTGGCATCAAAGACTCTTCTTTACAAAAAGATGATGCAATTCAGAACATGTCTTTCTTTCTTTTAGTATAGTATATTTTATTTGATGTTATTCACTTTATTGAATATTTAAATCTTTTTTTATCAATTTCACAGCTAATAATCACAATTTTTAATAATTAAAAGTCTTGTTGTTATTAAATCACATTTTCCCAAAATCAAAAGGAAGATTTAAAATCATTATTAAATTTAAATCTTAAAAGAAATTTTGATGTGTCATATTTTATTAAAATAAAAGTGAAACAATCAATTATCTCAACAGATCCTTTTAAATCAATAACAATTAATGAATCACTTTTTTAACAGAGAGTCGTTTGTTGGTATTTTTCAGATGAGTAAAATAAATGCAAGTTTCTCTGGATAAATTTTTTTTCTTGTTTGAGAATTTTTTATAAAATAAAAATTTATATACGTTACAAATATCAATTCTTGTTTCAAAAATGTTTATCAGTTGAATTCTTCTGTCGTGGATGGCATTCTTTCAACACATAACTTTATTTACAAGAAACACATTGAGAATTCTAAAATATTTATTTTAATAAAATATAGAAAAAAACGAAAAAACAACACAGTGCAAAAAATTTTTACACAACAAAGATGTCTTTTGATTATGAAATTGTTCCTATTTCGCTTAACCGATGTTTTCAAAAAAACATATTTGTTTTTTCGGCTCAGTTTTCTCCTTCCCCAATTCAAACTAACGTTTCTTTCGCAACCGTTGAAATCGATTCGTTTTGGAATATTTAATTTCATTATTGTTGATTTTACATCAAAAAAATTGCAAAAATGTTTTTCATCATTACGTATTCATGTTAAAATATTCAAATATTAATCTTAAAACCATTTTTAACACCAAAAAATTAATTTTTTCAACATGGTAAAGATTAAAAAAATATTTAAAGAAAACGAAAAAAATGTTGTTTCTTCCTTGTTAATCAAAAAATTTAATAAACCAAATGATATAGTTTGCACTAATATAAACAGCTTGGCATTTCCACTTCATTTTAACTGAAATTCTGAGAATAGAAAATACACTTTACAAATTTGCATAAAAGAAATAAATAGTTTGTGTACAATTTTAATATGGCTTTTTTGAGGTTTCAAAAAAGTCGAAGTCAGTAAAAATTAAAAGGCACAACAATGTCTTTATATTACACGGAAGAAAAATATTTTTGAAGGGATTCACTTTTTTTTGTGCACCGACAGAAAAAAAAACAGCAAAATAGAAAGAAATTAAAAAAACGAAATATTAATTGTAAAACTGCCTTTCTTTTTCATTGTAATGAAATTGTCTTTTTTAAATATTTTAAAAGTATTTAGTTGTGATGTTTCTTTCAAAAATTAAATTTTAATGGTTTTGTTTCAGTGTTATTCACGTAATTCGAAAACTAGAAAAACAAATCATTCACAGGGAATACACTATTTATAATTTTGGTTTTATTATTGCAACGAAAAAAACATAAACTTAAAAAATTTTTAAATTTATAACATACATTCAATAAAAAGAAAAAAAATTATTTCAAAACAAATCCTTTTGATTCACATTTTTGCAAATTGCAACATGTGGTTTGTGGAATAAAAAGGAAAAGAAATGATTCATTTTTTTGCAAAGCAAATGTCACACTTTTTTTGACGAAAAAAATGCAAGTCTGTCTGTTTTTGTTTAACGAAGAAAAATGTTGGTAATTTTTTTCCTTTATTTTTTTTTTGCACTTCACAAGCTATGACTAAAAATTGTTTAAAAAATTGAAAAATAGGATGATTTCAATCAATAAATGCAAAGGTTTTGCTCTGACATAAAAAAGGCTAGTTTCATTTTGTTGCTGGATGTTGCAAAAATTTAAAAAGCAAATATTTTTTAATTTTTAATTTTTAATTGATTTTAACAAAACATTGTCCTTTTAAACAGTTTTCAGAAAAAAAAATTTATTAATAAAAAAACAATAAAAAAATGCAAAACAAATAGATTGCACACAAGAGCATTAATAATTTTCTTAATCTGTGCTTTTTTTTCTACATATCATAATTTGGCGGTGTATGTTTGTAATTATGAATGTAAATAATTACTATCAGAGTTTTGTTTACCAAAAGCATAAATGTTTTGTTTGAGTGGAGTTAGAGGTGAACGGAGAAAAAAATAATGGAGAAAAAAATAAGCGGAGAAAAAAATAATTATTTTAAACAGCGGAGAAAAAAATAACGGAGATAAAAATAATGGAGAATAAAATAACCGGAGAATAAAATAAATAGCGAAAAAAATAATCGGAGAAAAAAATAACCAACAACCCACCATGTATTTGAGGATAAACGAAGAGTGTGATTATGCAAAATTTTTTATGCAAATAAGTTTAAAAGTGCAACCCTTCAAAAATGGATAAATACTCGATTTGTCCACCTCAAACATCGCATTTCGCCATTCATCAACTCATCGAATCTCTCCGTTTCTGTTTCTCTCTCTTCTCTTCTGTTCATCCTGGTGATATCAATCTGGTACCCCGTGGCGAATGCAGCTTTGGATGACCAGCACATCGAGGTAAGTTCGGGAGGGCTGGGAGGATGGCTCCCGTTAGGGAGCCATCCTCCCAGCCCTGCCGAGCCTCGCCCTTACTATATAATAATTTTATTAAAAAATAAAATTATTTTATTCTCCTTTATTTATTTCACCAATTATTTTTTCCTCCGGTTATTTTTTTATCCGTTATTTTTTATTTTTATATTTTTCTCCATTATTTTTTTCTCTTTTATTTTTTTCTCCTAGTGCCGAGTTAGATATCTTTATTGTAAAAAAATTCGTTATGCTGTTTATTTCCTTGATTCTTTGATACATATATTCCAATAAATCTTTTAGTGCATTCATAATTACAAATTGTTTTTTATCATTGTGTTATTCAACAAGAAAACGATGAGCAAAAACATACTAAAAACACAGCACACAAATTTGTAAACCACGTTATAAATAGTTTGAAAATTTGATCCATGTTTTATCCGTTAAAGAATAAATTTTCGCCGTTTTTATAAGTAAAAGCAGAAACGGAAATGATATAATTATATCAAAAAAAAACGGATTAATAAAAAAATTTTCATCTCTTTCAAAAAGGGCTTCAAAAATTAAAAATGCCATTTTGCCAAAAAACGTCTTTTTTGAAAAAATTACGCCATTTTCTCCATACAAAAAATGAAGGTTTTTCAAGCAGCGAAAAAAACTTAGTTTTCGGGCTGCCCGAAATTTTTTTTAATAATCTTGGCGTTTGATAAATCAAAGCAGAAATGGAAATCCCATAAATCTATTGGTAACATATAAAGGGGGGTTATTGGCACTGATAAAAAGCGGGACTACAACAAAACACATAAAAGGAAATACTTTATTAAAAAAGAAAAACATCATTTGTTTCACTTTTCATAATTTCATTTTACAACACAGAATGAACATCGAATAATTAACTTTTAAATTATTATTGTGCCGTTATAATTAGATGAATGGTATTTTTCCAAAATACAATTTGCAAATCATTTTATATATTTAGTGTATCTTAGAATGATAAATTACTTGTTAAATAAAATTAAAAATTTTAAAAAAAATTCTCATCTGTGTTTCGAAAGAAAATGAACAGAAGAAAATGCTTTTTAAAAAATTTTACAATTTACACAAATAAAACGAAAGCAAAAAAACATACAATGGGTTGCGAAAACTTCAGCTAATTTTTGTCATTTTTTGTCACCTTTTGTCACCTTTTGTCACCTTTTGGCACCTTTTTTAATTAAACGATTTCTACAGCATATAAAGTCATGAAACCTTTTTAAATATGTTTATTGATATCTTAGGAAGAGATTGGTACAACTTTTTGCCCTCCCCGACCCCTGTATCCCCCAGGGGGACCCCGTTTGTCCCCGTCATTTTAAAAAAACACGAAAAACTGGTTTTAAAAAATTGTAAAAAATTAGAAAAAAATATTAATGCTTATTTTTTTAAGGATTTATAGGTAATAAACCATGGGGAATCCATTTCTCATGGTTTCAGGTTTCCCCCGTCCCCCAAATGTCCCCCATAATAACCCCACCTACATAACTTGTTCAAAAAAACATTTTTAATTAAAATTTTTGTGGGTTTAGGGGTTTTTGGCCATACGGAGTTCGATTATGACCTTCATTTTTGTCCCTCGTCCCTCTGTCGTCCCCCACATGTCCCCCATTATAACCCCACGTATATAAAATGTATAAAAAAACATTTTTAATTAAAATTTTCGAGGGTTTACGGGTTTTTAACCATGGGGAATCCATTTCTGAGGTTTTTTTTTGTCCCTTGTCCCTCCATCGTCCCCCAAATGTCCCCCATAATAACCCCGCCTACATAATTTGTTCAAAAAAACATTTTTAATTAAAAATTTTTTGGGTTTAGGGGGTTTTGACCATACGGAAGTAGGATAAATACAAAGAGTACAAAAATATCAGTCTTTTACTCTTGAATTCTGTTAATGATGCATCTGAAAAGGTTATTTTGGACGCAATGGAAGTCGAATGGAAAACTCGCAAAAAGGTTATTCGAAACAAAATCACTGCTCCAAAAACAGAAGCAGTTGCTTATGTTGATAAAGCTGTTCCCCTCAGGCTTGATGGAAGGGTTTTTGTTCCTATTGATGATACACATTTTGATCGAGTTGCTGGTCAAAGCGTTCAATCATGGCCACTTTTGGTGAAAGATGGCGAAAAAACTGACACTATGTTCGCTCATCGTCCTGAACAAGATAATCCACGATGGGAATATTTCATCATCACACGTGACGGTGTGAAAATTCCATGCAGTAAATAAACCAAAATATTAAAAGTTTAGTGTCCCCATTGCCTTTTTTATAAAATTATTGAGCACAATCTCTCAGTTTCATTTTAAAAATAATTCAATGTTTTTGTTTCTTTATCTCAATTATCAAATCTACCAACTTTGAATTATCCTATAGAAACTGTGTATCAAAAGTTATTTCAAAATTGTTTGTCATAAATTTCTGTTTATTGTTATTATTTATCATTTATGTATTTTCATGTTAATTTATCTCTTATTGTTGTTATTTATCATAAAACGTTTGTAAGCTTTGATCACCAAAAAAGAAAAAATCTCGATAATATGGGAACATAAAGGGGATATTTGAACGTCGGAGGACAAAAACAAACCTCAAAAATGAATTCCTCATGGTCAAAAATCTCTAGACCCTCGAAAACTACAATTTAAAATACACATTTAAACATTTTATGTACGTGGGGACATGTTATGGGACATGTGGGGGACGAAAAAGAGATGGGAGACAAAAACAGATCTCAGAAATGCATTCTCCATGGTCAAAAACACCTAAACCCTCGAAAAATTCACTAAAAAATGTTTATTTAAGTTTTCTATGTATGCAGGGACATATTAGGGGGCATGTCGGGGACAACAGAGGGACGTGGGACAAATATGGAGGTCATATTCAAACTCCCCATGGTCAAACACCCCTAAACCCTCGAAAACTACAATTTAAAATACAATTTTATACATTTTATGTACGTGGGGTTATAATGGGGGACATGTGGGGGACGACAGAGGGACGAGGGACAAAAATGGAGGTCATAATCGAACTCCGTATGGTCAAAACCCCCTAAACCCAAAAAATTTTTAATTAAAAATGTTTTTTTTGAACAAATTATGTAGGCGGGGTTATTATGGGGGACATTTGGGGGACGATGGAGGGACAAGGGACAAAAAAAAACCTCAGAAATGGATTCCCCATGGTTAAAAACCCGTAAACCCTCGAAAATTTTAATTAAAAATGTTTTTTTATACATTTTATATACGTGGGGTTATAATGGGGGACATGTGGGGGACGACAGAGGGACGAGGGACAAAAATGAAGGTCATAATCGAACTCCGTATGGCCAAAAACCCCTAAACCCACAAAAATTTTAATTAAAAATGTTTTTTTGAACAAGTTATGTAGGTGGGGTTATTATGGGGGACATTTGGGGGACGGGGGAAACCTGAAACCATGAGAAATGGATTCCCCATGGTTTATTACCTATAAATCCTTAAAAAAATAAGCATTAATATTTTTTTCTAATTTTTTACAATTTTTTAAAACCAGTTTTTCGTGTTTTTTTAAAATGACGGGGACAAACGGGGTCCCCCTGGGGGATACAGGGGTCGGGGAGGGCAAAAAGTTGTACCAATCTCTTCCTAAGATATCAATAAACATATTTAAAAAGGTTTCATGACTTTATATGCTGTAGAAATCGTTTAATTAAAAAAGGTGCCAAAAGGTGACAAAAGGTGACAAAAGGTGACAAAAAATGACAAAAATTAGCTGAAGTTTTCGCAACCCATTGTAATTTCCTGTCTGATCATTTAATTTATTTTTCACATTTGTTCGTAACGTTAAATTGATTGATAAGGCATCGTTTTAATCAAGAAAAGATAATAAAAGAAACATTAATAGTTTTTCTTCTGAAAGTTTTTTTTTGATATCCTGTTGTAACGTTTTTAAACTTTTTCCTACATTTTAATCTACAAAAACCCCTTTCTTCTTTCTTCTTTCTTCTTCTACTTTTTTCCTTTGAATCAAAAAAATTTTACAACCGTTTTTTTTGATTGCAAATTTATGATTTTTTGATGTTTTTAATCGCTGCTTTCGCAATAATAAAAATTTTTGTAAAATATCTGTCCGATCAAAAATGAAACAAAGAAAGCATTATTTTGCCAAAGATCATTCAATCAATTGCAAAACAATCATATTCTTTCTGTTATAAAATGCTTGATTTTACAAGTTTTACTAATATTTGAATTTTTGATATTTTTAGTTTCTTTACAAAGCAGTTATTCTGAAAATTTATAATTGATAGAACAACATTAATATCATCAAATTAAAAATGGAAGCTTGATTTTGGAACTTCAAGATCCATTAAAACGCATTCTACCAAAACTTTTTAAACGACCTGCACTGTCTTTAAGACAGGTGTGAAGTCGAAAGAGTTGGTGGAAGATTCTTTATTTGTCAACCTCAAACTTTGGGTAATTAAACCTTGATAATTATTACAAAAGAAAAGAGAAAAAGAACGCGGAAATCGAACTTGCTTTCACGCAAAAGTGAAACATGAATGAAAAGAAAGAAGCAAAAAAGGGGAAAGTTAAGGTTTGCAATTGAATCATTTGCTCGTTGAGCAAATGATTCAATCGCAGAACGAAGAGAACAATAACAAAAGTAAAGCTGGAAATACGAGAATAAAAAATCGTAAAATCGTAGTGAATGCCGATTCGGCACACTCCCGACGAAAAAGAAGAAGTGAATGTCAGGAGATACAAATCAAAAAAATAAAGAGAAATGATTTAACAATTAAGATAAGGATTAAAGCTAGAAATAATAAGAATAAAAAATTTGCACTTAAATAAAACAAATTAAAAATTGGGTACTTTATTTGCCTTCAGGGCCCCTCCCGACGCAAAAAAATTTCGGTTGGTTGTGTCGAAAGATGTCTGTTTCTGGAACTGTTGTTGTTGTTTGTGTGACATGTACTGGATGGGGAATTTCAGCTTTTATTGTGTCATCATTACATCATGTTGATGAAGAATTTCGATTGATTTATCCAATGGCGTATCACGTTGTTGTAAAGGTTGTTCATTATCTTTTTGATTAACATTTGCAGTTCTTGATCGACAAAGGAAAATGTTAATTTTTTCAACAGGTGGTTGTTTAGGTGAAAGTGGGAATTCTGGAGTTGTGATATCCATGTAATCTTGTAGTTGATTTTCAACTAAATGAGCGGTTTCAGCAGTGGCATAAACTGTATTATCTTCATAAATGTCTGATTTAGATTCTTCAAGATCACTACCATATGATATTAATGATTGATTATCACTATCATAAAATTTCATGTTACCATTTTTGGTGTATTCTGTATCAGTTTCATTTAAGGTATCAATGCTGGTATCAGTTTCATGTGTATAATTGGCTTTATTGGTGTCAGTTTCATTAATGCTTGGAGTTGAAAAACGAGGATTGGCTGTTACCATTGGATCAAATTTGTTGAGCTTTGGTTCAGAAGTTGACTTTTTCATTGCACGTTTAGCAGCAGGTTGAAGGGAAATGACATTGCAGTGATATATTGGATGATATTCATCATTATCTGATTCAGATTCAGATTCATAAAGGTCACTGGAATTTACGTGTTTTACTTGTATGTTTGAATGATGTTGGCGTTCATTATTAATTGATTGACTGCAATTTTGAGAGCAGAGGACAGCATGATGTTGTCCGTCGCATTTTAAACATGAATAATTTGGAGGACATTGATGATTGCGGGACCATGAACGTAGACAAATGAAACATCTTTTAAGGTCTTTGAGCCGAAGCTGTCGTTCATCAACAGTTGTATATTCGTCACATTGGTATGTCCGATGATTGCCATCACAAAATAAGCATGGAAGATATGTGGGAACAGGTTCAGAGGTTTCATCAAGGCTTTCAGTAGAATCGAATGGATTTTCATGATCATTATCTGAATTATTGAAGTGGTCATTTTCGCAGTGATTGGACTGGACATGTTCATAATTGTCGGAATGGATATTTTCATTATCATTGTCATAATGGTACGCATTTTGATGATATTCAAAGCTGCTTTTTTCTTGATAATCATCATCTTGATAAGAATGATGCAATTTTTTAACAGCAAAAGCATTGTATTCTGGTGGATTTTGATCAAATAAATGATTAGCCATTTCTTGTTGTTCAATATAAATATCAAAAGCTGACATAACTTGTGTTGCATCGCTGTGTTGATTAGGATGTAATTCTTTCAAAACTTTTCGAAGAACTGCATTTGGAAATTTTTTGAAAATTTTTCGAACATGAGAAGTGTTATTAATGCTTTCATTGAGCAATAACAGTTGTTGATTGATTCTTGTTATTGTATTCCAAGTTGTACGTAGGCTGGAAACGTGAGCATCAGCTGATTGGAGATCATCTAATTCATTGTATAATGAAGTTTTTAGCTTTGTGACATTTCCAAATTGTTTATCCAGTGTTTGTAAAACTATGGGATAGTTTTCTGATGTTACATTGTATCCGCTTATTGCATTATAAGCTTTATCTCGAAGCAGATTTCGAAGATGTTGGAGCTTTAGGACGGCAGGGATGGGTTTTGCATCAATGGTTGTCATGAAAATTTGTTTAAAGTTGGGGTACTCATGCATAGTACCGTCAAAGGTTTTCATTTTAAGTTCAGGCAGTCGTACATATTGATCAACATTAGATCCAGGAGGGGTTTGATAAGGAAGCTGTGAAGCAACATGTTGCTGAACAGGAGGAGGTGCAGATGGATATGGAGGTACGGTTGCATTGGGTGGATTAAATCCGATATGATGAACATTGTGACCGGATAAGGAGGATTGTTGTTGACTTTGTTGGGAGATGTTGGTTGATAATGAGAATGCAGAAGGTTCATTTGGAGTTGAAAAGGGTAAAGATGCTGCTGGAGAGAAATAATGTGGTACGGTAGCAGTTGGATTTTGTCCTGGAGATGCTGCATGTGAGTGATAATGTTGTTGATTTGCAGAAATGAAATGATGTGGTGGATGAGCATATGGATTAAATTGTTGTGTTGTTGGATGTGGAGCTGTACCGGTACCTGCTGGAACTAAAGTTGGTGTAGTCGTACCAGTCGGGGTAAAAAATAACGGAGTTGCAGTAACATGGGGAGAAGGAATTCGAAGGGCAGTAAATTGGTTGAAAGCTTGTGGAGGATTTGTATGATAAAGAGATGAAGTTGCCCGAATTGGAGAAACAGATTGGGTTGTTGACAGTACAGCTGCTGGATGAATTGGACGAGTTGGAGATTGTACAGTAAAATTTTGTTGGGCTTGATTTGGTGCAGAATAAAATGCTGGCGAACTTGCAACAGTAGACCATGTTAGGGTAGTTTGGGGTAATAAATGAGTGATGGATGTTGGAAGTGACACGGTAGTTGCCAGAGGGGGTGGAGAACGAAATGGCATGGGAATTTGAGATAAATTTGGACTTACAGGAAGTGTTGAATTTACCGAAACTGCAAGGGATTGAGCAGTTCTGTGAAGCTGTTCTTTAATTTTTGTAATTTCATAAAGAACTGATTGACCAAGAGAAATATGAATGGAAGGACCATTTTGATCAAAGCAAGTTGAATTAAAGAGTTGTTGTTCATTGGCTTGGTCATAAACTGGAAGATCAGCAATCATCTTCTTCCATTTTTCAATAAGGGATGTTGTTGTTTCAATTGCTTTTTGGAGATTTTGATTTAGCTTTGATAGTTGTTCCAAAAAGTCATTTAAACGAAGTTTCAAATTCTCTTCGTTTATGGGATGTTGATAAAAGGATATGGTTGATTGTAGAGTATTAAACTCTTTCAAGTAAGAATTGATGTGAGAGACAATTACGCCAAGTTGTTGACGAATTTCTTCACGTGCCAAAAAATGCATGCTTTAAGACGATGATAGACAAATACAGTGGTATTGTCCAAATAGTAAGATCACAATTTTTGATGCAATTGGATCAGGTTGATCAACGAAATAATGATGAATTTGCCAAACAAAATTGAACAAATCACGACGAACCAAGGTTAATATTGATATGCAAACGCTGGTGCTGCTACGTACGTTAAAATACCATAGAAGGTAATCAAAGTGAAAGTTGTACCGGTGTTGATGTTGTCTCGAGAGGTGGTTTCAGGAACAGCAGGATTGGCCAAATCCTGCTGTGTGGCTTGAGCCCCCAAATGTCTTTAAGACAGGTGTGAAGTCGAAAGAGTTGGTGGAAGATTCTTTATTTGTCAACCTCAAACTTTGGGTAATTAAACCTTGATAATTATTACAAAAGAAAAGAGAAAAAGAACGCGGAAATCGAACTTGCTTTCACGCAAAAGTGAAACATGAATGAAAAGAAAGAAGCAAAAAAGGGGAAAGTTAAGGTTTGCAATTGAATCATTTGCTCGTTGAGCAAATGATTCAATCGCAGAACGAAGAGAACAATAACAAAAGTAAAGCTGGAAATACGAGAATAAAAAATCGTAAAATCGTAGTGAATGCCGATTCGGCACATGCACCGCCAAAAATTTTTATTTTACCTATGTTTTCGAACATGCTTAAGAAGCAGGAAAAAAATACTTTTAGGTCGAAATTTGGCAAAATGCCGTTTTTAGAGCATCGAGAATGCCAAAGTCGACATATTTTGTTTCCTACGGTATATATTCATCTTTGATCTGTTTTAGATATAATTGCACCTATATAGGTTTTCGGGGTCGGGGAATCCGAATCTCGAGTCCGCGTTTTAAAATTTTCGCGTTAAGACCCATTTTTCGCATGTTGACGTCATAATTTGCATAAAAAGTAGGTCAGGAATTAATTTGCCAGACTAGTTCTTCTCACCATCGGATTCCCCGTGATGTTTTACCCCAGGGGGCAAATTATGGTGAAAAACCCAGGGGAGCTCGATGTTTCCCAGAATAAAGAATATAGTCGACTCTGAATTCCAAGAATTTCGATCACTTATGAAAAATCGAATTTTTATCCAATTATGCTAATTTCCCACCTGTATAGGTTTTCGACCATGGGGAATTCAATGGTGAACTTTGTATTTCCCAAAAATCACGTTTTACATGCGAAATCCCCTCAGGGCATGACATAACATATCCGCTTAAATAAAAAATTCACACTGGCTTTATTTTCGCGTTTCAGGTGTTAAAAAGTGTTGATTATTGTTCACAAATAATGTTTTTATTAATATCAAACCATACCTTAATTATTTGGATGCTGAAACTATTTTTTTAGATGACCTTAAATAACCCTGGATGTTGGGGTATATGTACAAAATATGAAATCGCTCTAACATGCGTGTGAAATTCAGTTTTGCATAACTTTGCATTTATAACAACATTTATATGATTTTTAGACATTATTAATGCTATTTTTGGGTCTTTAAATGTAAATTAATAGTAAAATTCTTAATTATTTGATGGTAGTGAATTTTAGATACTATAGATAAAAAGAAATCAACGATTAAAAAGTTTCATATGTTAAAAATGGTAAAAACATGAACAGGGAACAATTCTAGACTATGTTCAATGTCTCTTGTTCTTTTTTTACAAATTTGCACAAATTTTCTGTTATGAACATATACCCCAACATCCAGGGTTATTTAAGGTCATCTAAAAAAATAGTTTCAGCATCCAAATAATTAAGGTATAGTTTGATATTAATAAAAACATTATTTGTGAACAATAATCAACACTTTTTAACACCTGAAACGCGAAAATAAAGCCAGTGTGAATTTTTTATTTAAGCGGATATGTTATGTCATGCCCTGAGGGGATTTCGCATGTAAAACGTGATTTTTGGGAAATACAAAGTTCACCATTGAATTCCCCATGGTCGAAAACCTATACAGGTGGGAAATTAGCATAATTGGATAAAAATTCGATTTTTCATAAGTGATCGAAATTCTTGGAATTCAGAGTCGACTATATTCTTTATTCTGGGAAACATCGAGCTCCCCTGGGTTTTTCACCATAATTTGCCCCCTGGGGTAAAACATCACGGGGAATCCGATGGTGAGAAGAACTAGTCTGGCAAATTAATTCCTGACCTACTTTTTATGCAAATTATGACGTCAACATGCGAAAAATGGGTCTTAACGCGAAAATTTTAAAACGCGGACTCGAGATTCGGATTCCCCGACCCCGAAAACCTATATAGGTGCAATTATATCTAAAACAGATCAAAGATGAATATATACCGTAGGAAACAAAATATGTCGACTTTGGCATTCTCGATGCTCTAAAAACGGCATTTTGCCAAATTTCGACCTAAAAGTATTTTTTTCCTGCTTCTTAAGCATGTTCGAAAACATAGGTAAAATAAAAAAATATTCGATTTTTTGGCGGTGCCATTTTTGTCAAAATTTTAGAAAAAATTGGTGGAATGCGTTTTAAATATTAAAAACATGTCACTGCTTCAAACGAGATATTTGTTTTTTTTTTGTATTTTACGTATTATAATTTTTTTCATTAAAATAAAGCCAAAAACAGTTAAGTTATCAGTTTTTTGAATGCACACAACATGTAAGATTTTGAATTTCAGCAACGTGCTTTTAAAATTTCTTTATGAAACATAATATACTCAATAAAAAATTTATAAATTTAAATCTGCCTGACAAAGTTTTCATCGAACAAAGTTGAAATATTATTGATTTATACAATGTTTTGCTTTTTTCAATAGACAAATTTTTGTCACATCGAAGAAAAAGTATATATTTTTTGCTCTTTTTTCGAACAAAAAAAATTATTCAATTTAAAAAATTTGTGAGTCAAAGAAAAAATTTTACATAAAACTGACTTTCTGGAAAATTTCCGGCTCTTTTTTCTCACTTTTTTCCAATCCCTAAAAAGCCTGTTTTCATTTTCTGCTATTTTTAAGTTTAAAAACTAACATTTTTTTCGCAACCATTGAAATCAATTCGCTTTTGAATATTTAATTTTGCTGAATTTACAACAAAAAATATCTAATAATTATTTTTCAGCATTACGATTATTATCTTTTTTCACGTGGCCTTATTTTTCATGTAAAATCAATTTTTAACAGAAAAAAATGAAGTTTTTCAAACATAGTAAAAAGTAAAAAATATTTAAAGAAAACAAAAGAAACTTTAATTGACAAAAACTTCTTTTTTGTTAAGCTAAAAAATTTGATAAATAAGTAATAAATTAAGAACTAATAGATAGCTTGGCATTTCTTTTTCATTTTTACTGAAATTTTGTAAATAAAAAAAACACTTTACAAATTTGCATAAATAAATAATTTTTGTATAATTTAAATAATGCTTTTTTGACATCCATGTATCATTTTTTTTCAATTGATCTTCTCTTTTTGCCATTTTTTCTTCAATAACAAATAATTTGTGTAACATATGAAAAAAAAAAAAAAAAAAAGCTTTTCAAAAAAAGAAAAAGTCGGAGTCAGCAAAAATTAAAAGGCACAACAATGTCTTTATTACACAAAACGAAAGAAAATATTTTTTAAAATTTTAAAAAGGAGATTCATATTTTTTTTGTAAACCGACAGAAAAAAGGGCAACAAAAAAGAAAGAAATTTAAACAATGAAATATTAATTGTAAAACTGCTTTTCTTTTTCATCGTAATGAAATTGTTTTTTTTAATATTTTAAAAGTATTTAGTTGTGATGTTTCTTTCAAAAATTAAATTTTAATGGTTTTTTTTCATTGTTGTTAGAAGTTTACATTCGAAAAACATGAAAAATCATTGAAAATTAATACACTATTTATAATTTTAGTTTTATTATAGCAACGAAAAAGTGGAAATAAAATATACACAAATCAAACGTTGAAGATTTTGACTGTCTTTGAAATATTCAAGATTTGAATTTTGCTGCAATAGATATTGACATTTTAACAAAATCAATATGTATTTTTTTAAAAAGCTGGAAATACAAACACAGAAAGAAACTGTGACCAATTCAATCTAAAAGATTTCGTCTATCACAATTTAAACTGCATTTTTTTAAAGGATTGTTTTTGTATAAATGAAATTTCTATAAACTTGTAACTGGCATTCAAAAAAAGAAAAAAAATTGTTTCAAATCAAATCCTTTTGATTCACATCTTTGCAAATTGCAACATGTGGTTCGTGGAAAAAACGGAAAAGAAATGATTCATTTTTCTTTTTTTGCAAACCAAATTTCACACTTTTTTTGATGAAAAAATGCAAGTCTGTCTGTTTTTGTTTAACGAAGAAAAATGTTAGCTGTCTTTTTCTTCGGTTTTTTGAATTTTTAATAATTTAAACGTATATAAAAAAACTTTGGTTATAACATTAAAATATTGCATACTATGTCAAAAAATATGAAAGCTGAGATTTTATAGTGCTAACTATGGACATTAAATATAAAACTTGAACACAAAAATTGTCAAACAAAAAAATGAAAGAGTTTTTGCATTATTTATTCAATTAAAACCACAAATTGTGATTTCTGGCATGATTCAATGAAGCTTTATTTCAAAAAAAAACTGAAGAAAGTTTTTAAAGGCAAGATTACCGAAATGCCACCCCGACTTTATTGTTGTATGAAGCTCAAATAAATTTGAATTTTTAGTGCAAAAAACCGAAAAAACCGAAAAGAGCATATTTTGAAAAGCTTTTCATTTTTACATTTTAAACAACTGTTTGAATTATTTATATCATTTTTTTTGATGATGTGATTTATTTTCTTTTTATTTTTTAGCAATTCTGATGAATATTTTAAATTATGAGTTAAATTTTATGTAAAAAAATTCTTTCCGTTATTTAATAAATTATGCCTACTGCTAGGAAATCGAATGTGATTCACTAAACGATGTATTGTTGTGAATTTTTATCAGTATTTTAAATTCTTTTTGAAACTGCAGTTAAATTAAAACGAAAGATTGCAAAATATTCAAACTATTTTTCAAAAACCAAAAGAAACAGATAAAAGAAATTCCTTTTTTCTCATTTACGATGTTGCTTTAGGTGTGTCTACTTTTTTATAAACCTTCCAGTCACTTTTTTTGATCGCCTACTTGTTTTCCACATTAAAATTTAAAACACAGATTCTAAAAGAACTACACTGACAATATTTTTTTTCTGTAATACTTTTATACTTTGTCTTATTTAGTCATATTGTTTACATTTCAAAAGGTATAAAGGCCTTTTTTGCAGGATCAAAATTTTCAGGGATGTACGATCCAAGATCCAAAAATTCCTTTTTTATATAGCTGCAGTTTCGTAAAAAATTCACGTTTAAAGAGATTTTAGACAGATCTTTTTCTGTTTGTGTTCAAATAAAAAACTTTGCAGAATTTGCCTTAAAAATTTCAATGAACGAAAATAAATAAATTAACAACGATGCAATACGAACATTTAGATTAACAAAAACTTACGTTTTTTGGAAAAGTTGACTCAAAAAATATAAAAAATGTTCTTTTTTCCAATTGGCCAAAAAGCATTTCGCGTAATTATGATACTGATATAAATTTTCTACAAAATTGCTGTTTTTATTTGAAAACAAAACTAAAATATTCAAATCAAAGGACTTTATGTATAAATTTATGTACAATTAAAAGGAAATGAAATTTTTCCTTTTTTTGCACAAATATACATTTTTTCTTTCCTCCGCTTTTCACATCGCAGATTTCTTTAAAAAAACATCCCCCTTTTTTCTGTCTATCCTTTTCTGCTTAAACAAAAGAGTGATATTTTCTTTCGAAACATTCAATATTTTTAAATTCATCTCAAAAAGGCCCTGTTTATCTTGAAATTTCATGAAATATTTCATTCTTTTCTAAATATTTTGTTCATTTTAATGGTTTTGTTAAGATTGCTTTTTTAATTAATTAAGTGAAACAAGACATTTGTTTAATAGCACTACAGCATACAAATAAATTATAAACAATAATAATTTAAAAGGTTGAAAAAGTTGAACATTTGTCACACTGATTTTTTATTTGAAAATTAAATGAAAAGACATTATTGTTGGATTAAAGAATTCACATTTATTAAAACTTACGAAAACATTAATGGTATTTCTGCTGATATCGGCTTAACTATAAAATTTTTTTTTGATTTTCTCACATTTTAACATTAAAAACTTCAAATATTAGAAGGGAAACAAAATTTCTAACTTTTTAATAACATTTCGCATTTACACTTTTCTAAGAAGATGTGGAGAAGAAATTGCCCTTCTAGTAGTGCTCTCAACAACTGGAATTTTCAGTCCAGTTAACTGGACTACCATAAGATATTGTTTAATAAACTGCTTTTTCGGAGCTGAAAATTAACTTTTTACTTATAAAAAATATTCGCATTACTATTTTATCAAAAATTAGGCTTTGAACGACAACTTTTAAAAAAAAGTTTGTATGGCAGTCCAGTTAACTGGACTGAAAATTCCAGTTGTGGAGAGCACTACCTTCTACCACAGATGATATGTTTGAGAGAGAGAGAGAGAGAAAAAGCGTGTATGTTTATTACAAATAAAAGTATAGAGAATGAATAACAAAAGAAAGTGTGAAAGGGTTTTTATGGACATTTGAGTATGTTGGCACTGTATTTATTTATTTATGATGTTTCGTATTTTATGTAAATTATTATGAATGTGGACTTTCTCCACAACAGAAGATTAATTTGACGCAAGTAACAGATTATTTTCAATACCTGATATTTTTGTTATCAACACTGCACGTTTATCAGTTTTTGTTTCTTCGAAATGCTTTTTACCGTAGAGGTTTTCATAAGACGTCGAAGTTGGAGGCCCGTATTTTGTGTGAATGTTCTTTGGGACTTGGGAATATGGTATGCAAATTATTAGCTGCTATTTCCAAAAACTGTGGATTTGGCTGAACCGAGAAATACCCCAAGTACCAGGAGATGAACATATTTGGGTAAAAAATAACGCATTTTTTTGCTTTGTATAATATTTATCTTTCTTAAATAATATTTAGAATATATTTCTACAGCAAAAATATCAAAATATTTACAAAATTAAAGTTGTTGTCAAAATTCAAATATACGTTTTTCTATTAACTACTACTCAATAGCAGTTTACAGAAAACGTATGTTACCCAATGATTTAGAGAAGTTGTTTTAGCAAATGACTTGTTATTATTTTGATATTTTCGCTGTAGAAATATATTCTGAATATTATTTAAGCTTAATGAAAGCGAAAAAATGCGTTATTTTTTACCCAAATATGCTCATCTCCTGGTATTTGGGGTATTTCTCGGTTCTGCCAAATCCACAGTTTTTGGAAATAGCAGCTAATAATTTGCATAACATATTCCCTAGTCCCAAAGAACATTCACACAAAATATGGTCCTTCAACTCCGACGTCTTATGAAAACCTCTACGGTTAGGCTGTTGTCTTCCAAAATGACGCTTTTTTCAGTCAAAATCACTGTATTCTTTGCTTATACAGAATGCAAAATCAATGACGCAAAACCCCTCCCCAAAACTGTTATGTCATCCCTAGATAATTAATAACAACAGTAACATTTTTTATCAGAGCTTGAAATTACAGTGTTTTTGGAAGTCGGAATAGTTTCAAAAAATCGATGATTAATTGTGGCAAGATTTTTTTAATGCTTTTTCGCTAATTTATGTTTTTAAAAAATTGTATTTTCCTGGGAAATTTTTTGGTCTTTTGCTGTAAATACAATTTTCCACATGTACGATTACGTTGGCATAATTTTTTTGCATGAATAAATTTGTGTTGTGAAGAAATTACTTCTCTTTTTGGCCAAAGATATCGAGTCCATGTTTAACATTTTCTGTTCATTATTAAATTGTACTGACAAGAACAAATTGTGAGTTATAAAAACTATAAAATAAATACCCTATTTTTGATGGTTTTTACCAAAATCTAACAAATTTTAAATGTTTGGAAGATTTGTAAATGAAAAAAAGGTGCTTGAAAGATCTTTAATTAAGTATTAAAAGAACAGAATACAATTTATGCTTTTGAATAAATTTCCGCACCGTGAAATCCTTGTTCCTCATACGAAAGCTAAAAGAGAATAAAAAAAGTTTATTTTAGTGAGAAATAGACATTACCATTAATAACTGTTTAAGTTCAAAAAATGTTGGCACTGTATTTATCGTATTTTGATTTATTATTTACATTTTTAATAATATTACTGTTCATTTTTTCCATTTTTCGATTATTTAAAGTTAAACCGATCTGTCATTGGAATTTTTGGTAAGTCAGTGGTCTTCCTTTTTTGTAATGTAAAATTGTGGATTTGACAAAATCTGAAAAACAACTGCAAAATCACATCACTTTCAATCATGTTGTTCTTCGAGTTTTCCATTCAAAGCGGACAAGCCCGTAATTTTTTTTTGAGGGGGCTGACCTTTGATATTTTCCCGCCGAAAATAGCTGGCGGCAAAAAATCAAAGGATTTTTTCCATTTTAAAGGGGGCTTCAGCCGCCCTCCTAAATAGTGCCTGGAGGCGGTAGCCAGAATTAGTGCAAGAAGGGGCATCCCACCAGTGTTATGCACTTTCAAAAATTCATCCTCCATAAAATTTATTACATTATATAGAGGATATAATTTTCTAAAAAAGATGTTTTGTCAGAATAGATTTTAGAATCACCTTTCACAACAAAGCTTTTGTTCGTATTACTTTACAGGCTGTTTTTTAGGATTTTATTACTTCAACTTCACATAATTCTATGTTTATTAAGTTTAACAATTTCCGCATTAATGCTATTTCGACACATTTTACATGATAATCCAGATTCTAAATTTGTGTTAACAATAATTGAAATAGCAGCAATTTGGTCAAGTTTTAACAATGGTGTTTTAATGGCGACATTAGTTTTGATTTGTGTTGAAAGATTTTTTGCAACAATTAAAAACAGAACTTACGAAACAACAAAGAATCGACATTTTGTATTTTTTGGGTTAATTGCAAGTTATTGCTTTGGCTGTGTAAATGTGTGCATATATGATATTTGTGGTAGGTCTTAAAAAACTACAAATATGAATTTAATAAATTGAAAAACTATGGGTGAAAGAAGTCCCTTCGTAAAATAACTTAAAATCAACTTAAATATGATTTTTTATTATTTTTAAGCAATTTTTAATCAAAAATTAAAATTAAAAACTAAATTTCACTGTTTTTAGCTGTTAATTATCTTGTGGCAAATTTATCATATTACAGTATCTATTCTTTCTTAATTCTGGTAAGATTTTTTTAAACTTTGCTTGTCATTTATGTAAAGACAAAATTGTATTTTCTTGTGAGTTTTTGTGGTTTTTTTGGTCTTTTTTTGCTAAAAAACAGTTTTCTGCGAGTACAATTACGTTGGCATAATTAGTTTTTTTGCATGAATAAATTTGTGTTGTGAAAAAATTACTTCTATTTTTGTGTCAATGTGAAGTCTTATTTGAACAATTTCAGTTCATTGTATCTCTCTATATCAGAAATCAAAAACTAACCAGATTATCCCACAGTGCCAATATCATCTTGAGTCAAAGATACCAAATTCATGAAAATGTTAGAATGTTAAAATACTCCATTCCATTTTTGATTTACCCCTCCAGTGGACTCGTCATTACAGGTACAGCAGCCATAATTGTTGAAATTTTTATTGAAAGCATAACTCCCACAGAAATGAGTTCAATTTACTTTACGGTAATACGCTAATTTTTTGACTCTAATATTGAAAACAATTGTATAATTTATAGGGTTCAAATTTTTTTATTCTTGTTAGTTTTTGTTTTGCAAACTTCAAACTGATTTTGGGCTATCTTCAACGTCTCAACAGAAGAAAGCACAGAGTTGTAATAATTGGAAATTTGAATAACGACGAAAGGAAGAACGAAACTGACATTTATTTTGCACAATTAAAAAATGCTTGGTAAACAAATTTTTTAAAATTTGATATTTGGAAACTTAAATAAAAATGATTTGTTTTTATGCATATTTAAATGCGAAGTTATTTTGCATAATTAAACTCGGCATCACCAGCACTTATGTTAAACGATACAGTAAAGGTTACTGTATAAATAAAAGTAACCGAAAAATAAAAAAATTTGTTTTATTACATACTTCCCCTTCGATAAATATGTATATGACGGCAATTATAGATTTTTGTTATTAGAGCAGATTTGCTAATTGTTCTTTTGTAATAGCATTTTTCCTTTTTTATTTCATTAATTCCGCATTTTTAAATTAACATACACGTAAATGCAAGCAACCATTAGGTATTGTAAAACAGTTGTCATCTTTCAAATTTTTTTATTTTCTAAAGAGTTTTTCATTATTTTTATTTAATATTGATCACATTTGTGATTGCCATCTGAATAAAAAAATAAACATTTAAAACAAAAAAAAACACTAATATCATTCACCTTTCAAACGACACAAAAAAAAAGGATTTCTCTTTTAAAATATTAAAAAACTTTTTATTAGAAAAAGCACTTCACTGGTATGACTAAAAATTGCTTTTGAAAAAATGAAGACAATTTTCAATCAATAAATGCAAAAGCTCTGACATAAAAAATGCTAGTTTCATTTTGTTGTTAGATGTTGCAAAAATTTAAAAAGCAAACATTTTTTAATTTTGAATGTTTAATTGATTTTGACAAAAAACATTGTCCTCAAAAGCGGTTTTCTGTTAAGAAATATTTTATTATTAAAATAAACCATATAAAAAATGCAACACAATTTCGATTGAAAGCACATTAATAATTTGCAAAAACTACCATTCTATTATTTACAAAAGAGATAATTTTTAAATTTGAATATTTTTATTATTACCTACACTTTTGAAGTTGCATAAACAAATCGTGCTTTTTTTCAAAATACTTCACTGTTCAATTTTGTGATATTAACTTTAAAAAAAAGTTACTGTCAGAGCTGTAAGAATTTCCAACAAAAGTCAAAACTTTTTAGGTTTTATTATAGTTAAATGCAGAAAATACATTTTCCACAATTTTCTTTTACATAATTTCCAAATTTTTGGTTTTCCTCTTTGAGTACCATTGACAAATATGCATATTATTTGGTCAATTATTCGGATATAACTCTTTCTGAGGTCCTTAAAAAGATCCAAAAACATCCTTTTCAATTTCCGCTGAAGGTAGTTAAATAGCAAAAATTCATTTTACATGTTTTTTAGTGTACCTCTTTGAGTGGCATTGACAAATAGGAATTTTTGGTCAATTTTTGGGATAAAGTTCTTTCAAAGGTACTTTAAAATAAGTCCATTAAGCTTATTATCTCCCTGCTCCCAAGACATTTGCAATATTTTTTTCAATTAAACAGGAAAAAATGAATTTGATAAATCGATGCTGGATTAAGCTATCTTATCTCTTATTATAAAAGTAGCTTTCTATCATTTGAATAATGGTTGTAAATCTGTTATATTCAGAAGCTGTTTTTTAACCTTTTTAGAGCTATAAATTTGTGAAACGAAAAATTTTAATAAAATATCAAAATTACTGGCATTTTAGTAAACGAAATTAGTTTAAATTTTTATTGTTTTGTTATATTTTTATTGATAACTTTTTGTATTTTTGACATTAATAAAATGTAAAATATTTAATATTTTTGTATTTTTTGAGAAGGAGCACTAAATAATAAAACCAAATATTCAAATTTTTTATTAATTCAATTTTTTATTTAACATAAACTTACGCTTCGACTTTTTATCGTTTGAGTGGTCTCTTTTTTTTCAGTAAAAACGCGAAAGGAAATTTAAGAAAAGAACAAAAATTATGTTTTGTCTATCCCTTTAAATTTTACATTAAACTTTATGGTTTGAATTTTTAATTTTTAGGTTTTTTTATACTTTTTACATTAGGTAAAATATTTCCATTTCAAAACATAATCATTCATACTTTAAATGGGTTTGCAGTGAAATTCATTTTTAATAAATTCTCTTTTTTTCAACGCTGCAATTTAAAAATACACTTTGTATTTATTTAATTACTGCTAATATTGTGTTATTCTTAAGAACGTAAGAAAAATATTGATTGAGAAAAAATTGTACAGACATATTACAACTGTTGAAAATCCGCATAGACGTTAGCGTAAAATATTTGTTCGATCGAAAATGATTGAAAGAAAATATTTTTCGTACGCATAAACGGCCACAATATCCGAATGCAAAAAATCATATTTTTTCTCTCTGTAAAATGTTGTTTTTAGTTTTGGTTTCGAACTGCGGTTTTTAAAAGACATTCTATTTTTGACACTTTTCTACTTTTTAAATTTTTGATATTATTTTTTGCTGTGCAAAGAAATTATTCTGTGGATTAAAAATTCATAATTAAAAAACCACATTTATAATTCACCAGATTAAAAATGGAAAAAAACGCAGTGGAAATCAATAATAATTATTTATAAAGAAAATGAAACTGCTTCAAACAAGATATATGTTTTTTTCTAACTTAACTATCAGGTCGTTCCAAAAGTTTTGAGCGTTTTTTCTATGGCAGAACACTTTGCCAAATGTAAAAAACGCTCAAAACTTTTGGAACTACCTGATAAATCATTAATAATTTTTTCAATAAAACATGCCCAAAAACTGTGATTAAAACGAATCACAAAATTAACACTTTTGGAGAATAACAACAGAAATTCAAAAAATTTATTAAAAATGGCTTTTACAGTAAAGTATAATTTATTTTTAAATTTAAAAAGTATGCCTGATTTTGTTTTGAAACAATTGTTGTACAATTCTAATAATACATTATTTAATTTATCCATCGACAGTTTCTTTCATTTAATTTCTCCTATGCAAAATTTTTTAAATTTTTACTGAAACTTTCACTATTTTATCAAGAAAATTATTAAAATAAGCCCATTAGGCTTATTATCCACTTGATCCAAAAAAATTTGCAACAATTTTTTCAATTAAACAAAAAAAAAATGAATTTGATAAATCGATGTTGGATAAAGCAATCATATCGCTCATCAAAAAGGCAAGTTTTTATAACTTCATGTTCATTTTTACTAAAACTATGGGAGACAAAACTTTACATTTTAGTATAAAGAAAATAAAAGGTTGTTGTACAATTTTAATAATGCATTTTTTAATTTATCCATAGGCAGTTTATTTCACTTAATTTCGCTTATGCAAATTTTTGTTCAACAAATATCAACTTGTAAAATAAATCAAATATTCATAGCTTTTAAAAGAAGAAAAAGTTAAACATTCTTTAAAATACTTTACACCTCCCGTTCACGCGATTTTCGATTTTGTTTGTTAGAGTCGAAGTCACCAAAAATCAAAGAGCACGACCCTTACACAAAAAAGGAAAGAGATTTTTTTGAAGGATAAAAGCAACAAAAAAGAAAGAAACTTTGCACAACAGACATCAATTATAGAATTTTATGACTGCTTTACTTTTTTGAGATTCACATTGTTCTTTTAAATATTTTAATACAGATGTTTTGTTTTTCAAAAAAATAGTTTCTATCCACAGATTTAAGAAAAAAATTAAGAGAGGTGCTAACGTTTCGGTGCCTTTTTTTGCGAAGGACAAATCAATGAGGAATAAAGGTAAACTCCTGAAGGCAAAAAGGTCAAGCAATACAAAAACCATCAAAGCAATTCTTAAATGGATTATTTGAAGCACTTATTAATAACTGTGTCCCCGAATGAAAAACAAAAATATTATATTGATATATTTACAAGATTTTTTCCTGTCACAATACTTTTCTAATTTTTCTCCGGATTTTTATATAGTTTTTTTGTCATTTTTCGATCAAAATATTTCAAGCGAAAAAAATATAATTTATCTTGCTATTATCCACCATGGATATGAATGATCTTCAAATTGCTTCAACTTCTGCTGATCGACATTCAATCCACAGCTTCGAAAATCCACGTCATCAGAATTTTTCATTTTGATCGCCATTTATTAAATATATTTTAAAAAATTCAACTGGAAAATCATGGAAAAAATTAATCAAGACTTGTAAATATTTTTATGCAACAAATCCAGTTTATCCTGTTCAACGTTTGATTGTTGGTGATATTTTTGATGCGGCTTTCAATGCAGATAGAGAAGGATTTGACCGAAACAAACTCTTTCCTAATTTATGGTTATATGATACTTTTAATTGTCACCGATCATTTTCCGCTTCTGGAATAATTTCCAAGATTGTCAAAAGTGATCTTCGAATTTTGTATATTTCTGGCCAAGCTTTAACTTTGGAACAATATCAAGTGCTTACATCATCTGGATATTTAAAAGAACTGAATTTAAATCAATGTACAGTTAAAGATTCTGACAACAATGAGGTTAAATTTGATAAATTGCTTGAAAATCTTCAACAAGTTGAACACTTTTGTTTGTAAGTTTTTTAGTTTTCCTAAGTTTTCTAATATCGATTTTTTAGTGATTTTCAACCAGAATCAAAATGTTTTGAAAAAAATACTGTAAATAAAATGGGCAAAATTCTCTCTGGGTTTAGAGTTATGTATTATTTTTGTTTATCAAATCTTAATGAAACTTTTGAACTTTCTTCTTTAATGGATTTTATTTCAGTAAGTTAATATAATGTTTTATTACTTTTAATAATTTACATACTTTTTTAGAAGAATGAAAAAATTCATGTTTCTCTTCAATTTGATGATATTGTACAATTTTCTGATGCTTATAAAGAAATGGTTGAAACTTTTTTTGGAAAACTTGTTTTAAATCCACCGAAAAAGCTTCCCTATTTTTTTATTCCTAAATTTGATGGTGCAAAATATCGAGAATATTATAAAATGTATTTAAGATTGATTGCTCGTCGTAAGTTTTGAACATTATTTACGATTTGTTTTTCGATCTTGAATAAAAAACTTTTACGATTCGGTTTTTTTATTTTGAATAGGCATCTAAAATTTACTGTAACTAAAGTGAAAAAAATCGATGAAGCTTAATGTCCAATTTTTAAACACTCATTATTACAGTAAAGAAATATTTTAAAAGTTAAAGAATTTTGAATGTTACTTGGGAAAAATTATTTTTGAGTCAAGAAAATGAAACTTTTATATGCTAGACAAATTATGTGGCATATGAAAATTGTATTTCTTTCATTTTCATTTGTAGGATAATTTACAACTCGCAAAACAGCACCCTCGTTTTCTATCTATTTTTTTCTGCTAAAACAAAGTGATGACATTTTTTTCGATGCATTCACTATTTTCAAACTAGTCTGAATTAGGCCATTTTTATTTTGAATTTAAAAGAATTTTTCCAATCTTTCTAAATATTTTATTCATTTTAATGTTTTTGTTACTATTGCGTGGATAAATAATTAAGTGAAGCAATAAAAAAGTTTGAGTCACATGTGTGTGATGCAGTAAAACCTGATATTTTTAAATTCAGTAATAATTTAAAAAATTAAAACTTCCCAACATACTTAAGATTGGTTGCTCGTCGTTAATTTTACAATTTGTTTTGCTTTATTTTTTTAAAGTTTCAACTTGTATCTTCAATAAAGCAAAATCCAAAATCTCTTTTTGAACAAACAACAGCTAATTTTTTTTGACATTTAGAACTTTATTTAGAAATTTCAAATTGGCTTTTTCGTAAAAGGTGGAGAATAAATGTTCAAATTGAAAAGAAATTTTGAGTATTAAAAAGACAAAAATTTTTTTTGGGGTTTCATTTAATGATGAAATCATTTTAAATTATTTCTTAGCGTTTTTTAAGAGCATTTTGTTTTAAAGCTTGTTTGAATATTTCGTAATCATATTTTTTTAAGTATTTGAATAGTAATAACATTGCATCTACATAGAAAAAAATTAATTTTGTGGATAAAGATGGATATTTCTCTACCATAAAGCTTAAATTAATTCAACAGTAATAACTGTGTAAAATTTATTAATTTGCTTTTTCATGCGTCACTGAAAATCTAGTTTTTGTTTTAAAAAGTTTTACTGTAAAGAAAATAATAAGTCGAAAAAACAATTGTAAAATATTGTCAAATTAAGAAGCATGGTTGATTTTTAAATATTTCATTCATTTTTTAAAACTTGCATAGGACGAACTTTGTAAAAGATGATCACAAGCATCCTTAAGGTAATAAAAAGCTATCTTTTTGATGAGGGATAAGATTGCTTTATCCAGTATCGACAAAAATCTTGTATCGAAAAAAGTAATAAGGTGTAAATAGTGATTTATCACCAAAATTGCATAAAAATCAAAGATGATGAATGAATCCATTATTAAAAAGAAAATCATTTTTTGATATTTTTGCTTGGGTAAAATGAGTTGTAGGTTTGCGTAATAAAAAAGTTATTAGGATTCGAAATTTTTTTGTAAAATACAATTTTATTACATTAATGAAGTTTCAAAAACCAATTATTTGTTCAAAAATTTTTATCGCTCTCATATCTATTTGTTTGTCGGGAATGGCATTCTTTCAACACATAATTCTATTAACAAAAAAGTCGAGAATCTGCAAGAATTCTAAAGTATTTTTTTAAATTAAATATTGCAAAAACACGCATTCTCTAAACTTCTTAGACAACCCCGATGTCGTTTGATTTCAAGATTGCTGATATTTCGCATAACAGATGTTTTTATACTAAAGTTCTCATTTTTCACCTTTTTTTTGATCGTTAAAGATCTTTTTCTCTTTTCTTCAATTTAAAGTAGCATTTCTTCTGTTTCCATTTAAATGTTTTCTAAAACACTTTCTTTCGCAATCCATCGCTTCGTCTGTCACATTGAAAATGTTGATTTTGAAATTTAAAAAAATGCCGATGGAAAAATTCACTACAAAACATTGAGAAGATTCACTTTTTTTCTCCTAAAAGAAAGCAATAATTTTCTTCAAAAAACTGTTTTTTATTAATTTAATAATGTTAAAACATTTTTTAGTTCTTTCTTTTTAAATACATTTTGAACATTTAATTTTTCCATTGTTTAAACTTTTCTAATGAAAAATTGTTATGATTTCAGATTTAACTAAACCATATGAAACGAAGGAACGATTAACACAAGCCTTGGGTAAAACAAAAACGGTAAATAATTTAACAAACACAACGTTTTCACAATTACAAAAATAATCGTTTTTCAAAGTCATAGCTTTGTATTAATCGTAATAATAGTTGTGTTTCTAATTACGATGTTGTAGGTACAATTAAATACAAAAAAAGTGATAGTGTTGTAGTGTCGATATTTATTTCTCTAAATGATAATGAATGTTTAGTAATTATGAACATTAAAGATATGTTTAAATAATGTAGATACCATCTTCATTCACAAATTATAGTAATTTTCTTTTAAAAATTTTAAAAACTTTAATTCAGAAACACAACTTTTTTTTATCAAAGTTTGTACCGTGTTTATAAATATAAAATATTTCAATAAGAAATCTAAATGAAAAAAACATTTTTCTTATGGATAAAAGTTTAGTTTAGATTGATTCTTTTTTTTGAAAGAAAACAATCTTTTTCAGAGAATGAGATAGACAGAAAATAAAACCAATTTCTTTTGTAATAAAACATGGTGCCACTTATTATAACATCACAAATGTCACTTTTAAAAACCAAAAGAAACGATAGAAAAGATTCACATCTTATTCTTTTATTAAAAAAACAGCATTTTTCTACTAAAAAACAATTGTTTTGAAATTTCATGTCGTCGTAACATTTTTTACTACTAACCTTTTTCCAAATTTGATTAAAATGAAAGAAATTAATTTTGTTTTTTCTTTTTAATTTTGTAACAAGCAAAACCTATTATTTGAAATTGTACTACTTTTTATTTATACCAGTTTTTGTGTAACATAAATTATGTTTTTGTAACAAATTTAATTTACAAATCTACGATACAAAGTCCTTTAACCAGAAAATTAGCTCACTTAATATCCCCTCAAAAAATTCATCGGATTAAAAAAAGGAAAACTCGATAAATAAAAACAACAAAATAAAGAATCAAAGCTTTTATTTATTTTTACAATTACAACAAATAATACAATAAAAATTACAATAAAAACAAATACATAAAAGAAAAGAGAGAATAAAGAGTTGAAGAGCAATGAGTTGATTCATTTGCAGAAGGTGATGATAATAATGATGATGATTGAAACTGAAAAGGGAAGGGAAAGGGAGGGAAGGGGTCGATGGTGAAAGAATGGGTCAATCAACAGAAGGAAATGTGATGGAAATGGAAAAAAGGTTTTCGCAATGAGCCTCGTATTCACAAATAACATACACCAATTTCAAAAACTGATGCAGTTATCGCAAGGGAGAATCTGATTCCGGATCCTAAGCCGCAAGCACGGTTCTTTGTGCTTGAAAGAATCAGTCCACTGTGACGTTGGTATTCAATGCTACTAACCTTTTTTCTAAAACCAAACACAAACATCCAACTGCTAATTTGCCATTACAGTCAATCATTGAAAAAGGGGAGACAAAAAAGGGATAAAAAAACTTATCTGAGCAGCAACCAAAAGTTAATGGATCAGGAGGTTGATTACCACGAGCTGGACCAATTACCATAGAACCAATTAAAACCATTTCTTTCAGGAGTATCAGCATGTTGATGAAGAGGAGAGAGAGAGCAGAGACGACTGGATCAGAAGAAATTGAGAGCAAAGAATGATGTGTTTGTTGCAGCATTCGCAACTATATATACAAATTTATAGCAAGCAAAAGAATGAACAATTAGACCAATTTTCACACGCATAAATTTGCATATTCTCACGAAACGATAACATTCATTCGAATACATGTGAAAGCACCAAAAATTTGAATGTATTCTACTAATTTTCCCAGGTGAAAATTTGCATATTCCCACATGAACAATGTTATTTTCGACGAATCTTCACATATTAAAATTTGCATGTTTTACTTTTTAAAGAACGCGTTCCGTTCTAAAACGCATTACAAAGGTTTTAAAAAATTTTTAAAACGAAACAAAAGAAGTATTAAAACTTCTATTTAATTTACAAGTTTTAAAAATTGATAAATCATTGAAAAATATAGTACTTATAAGAACACTTTACATATTTGCATAATGGAAATAAATAGTTTTTGCACAGCTTTAATATTGCCTTTAATAACACATTTTTTCGCTTCGCTATTTTTTAAAATTTAATCTTCTTATTTTGCAATATTTTCGTCAATAACAAATAATTTGTGTAAAATACAAATCAAATATTCAAAGCTTTTCAAAACAATGAAAAATTGAAACATTATAAAAAAGTGCTATCTATTTTTTTGCGTCTCCGGCTCGTGAATCAGAAACATCGAAGATCAAAAAGCACAACATTCCCTTTCTTGCATAAAAACGAAAGAAAATAAATTTTGAAAAGATGCAATATTTTAAGCAAAAGCGTTGATTGATTCTTTCCTTCTTTGTTAGTCTTAAAAAAATGTAACGATTGCGATGATAACAGTTTTGACGATTTTTTTCTGTGGTTTTTAAATATTTTATTTATTTTTAGTAGTTTTCATGGAATGAAATTTTTGGAAGATGAAAACATGTTAAAGATATTTTAATTTTAAAAAAACACCTGAATTTATTTATAAATAATTAAATGGATAGAAGCTTTTAACAATTTTAATCGAATTTTTAAAAACGTTAAAAACATTCAAAAGGAAAAGCTTAAAAATTTGCATCAATACAGACCATTTTGATTTATATTCTTGCAAGTTGCATCAAGTTGTTTGTGAAAAAGAGAAAATAAATGATTCACTTATCCAATTAAAATCCCATATTATGATTCAAGCATGCTACAATGAAGCCTTCGATCCGTCACTCTTTTTTTTAAAATTATTTTTTAAAATTTGTTTTTCAGCATTTACGATGATGTTTACAATTTGAATGAAAAAAGTCAGAAAAGTCGACAGCTCCGTCGTAGATTTGTCCTTAAAAAGTTAAAAATATCGTTTTTTATTGAATTTATTTATTTTTCTGGTATCCATTTTTTGGCAATGAATGTTCCTCTTTAAAGTACAAATTTGTTCAAGAAAAAAAACATTTTTTTGCTCTTTTTAATAACATTTTATTATTTATATTGTAAATATTTTTTGCTGGGTTTGTTTTTAATTTTAATGCTGACAAAATGTTGACTAATAAATAGCTTATTTTTTTATTCAAAAAGCAACAACTTGTAAAATTAATCGAATATTCAAAACTTTAAAGATTAAAAAAATCTAAACGAAAACTGCACTCTATTCAGTGTTGCTCCGGCTCTGGCTCGTGAATTATAGACACCGAAAATCAAAAAGCACAACATTGTCTTTTTTGTACAAAACGAAAGAAAATAAATTTTGAAAGGATGCAGAATTTTTTAGTAAAGAAAACAATCGACAGCGATGATGATTGATTTTTTCTTTTTTGTTTGTCTTAAAAAAAGTAAACGACTGCGATGCTTCAGTTTTAACGATTTTTTCTGCGTGTTTTGAATATTTTATTGGTTATAACTTATAAGTAGAGTCCATGAAATATAATTTTTTAAAGATGAGTACCCGTTATAAATGGTTTTTATTTTATTTTTTCCATTGATTGTTGAACTGTTCAACAATTTTTATTAATTTTATAAACATGTTAAATACTTTCGAAACAAAAAGGCAAAAATTTTGTATCAACACAGACAATTTTGATTCACATTCTTGCAAATTGCAACATGCTGTTTGTGAAAAAGGAGAGAAGAAATGATTCATTTTTCTTTGAAAAACAAGTGTCAAAATTTTTTATTGAAAAAAAATTCAAGTCTTCCTGCTTTAGTTTGAAGAAGAAAAGTGTTGTTCATTTTTTCATCGATTTGTTTAAATGTTTTGCATTTTTAATAATTTAAATGTATTAACAAAATTCCGATGACAGTCTTAAAAAAAGTATTGCAAACATTACAAAAAATATGAACGTTGAGATTTTATAGTGCAAAATATGGACATTTTTTAAAAAAATTTGAACACAAAAAATGTCAAACAAAAACCTAAAGGAGTTTTTGCGTTACTTATTCAATTAAAACCCCACATTGTAATTACAAGAATGCAAGCCTTCGATTCTTCACTTGGAAAACTGATAAAAAGTTTCGGAAAAAGTTTTTTATTTTTATTTCAGAAGACACCCGAAATTAACATTTTTCTTCCAATGCTTTTCACTTTTATATTTTATAGATTGTTTTAATTAACTATATCAATTTGATGGTAGTCAGCGTTAATTGTATTATTTATTTTAAACCATTTAAAAATTAAAAGTATTTATTTTAATATAAAATTCGTACTATTATTTAATAAATTATGTCCTCTTTCATAAAAAGCTATTTATTTAATAAGTAAATATTGAGAATTTTTCTTGGTACTTTATACTCTCTTAAAAAAATGCAATTAAATTAAAAAGAAAATATTACAAAAATTCAAACGTTATTTAGAAAACCAAAAGAAACTGATAAATTAAAAAATATGTTTTTCAGCATTTTTGATTTTGTTTCAATTTGAACGAAAAAAGTCAGAACATTGCTGCCGAATATTTGTATAAAAATTAACATTAAGATATTGTTTTTTATTGAATTTATTTATTTTTCTGGTAACCATTTTTTAGGTAAAGAATGTTCCCCTTTAAAGAACAAATTTGTTCAAAAAAAAAGAAACATTTTTTTGCTCTTTTTAATAACATTTTATTATTTATGTTGTAAATATTTTTTGCTGGGTTCGTTTTCAATTTTGATGCTGATAAAATGTTGACTAATAAATAGCTTATTTTTTTATTCAAAAAGCAACAACTTGTAAAATTAATCAAATATTCAAAACTTTAAAGAATAAAAAAATCTAAGCAAAAACTGCACTCAATTCAGTATTGCTGCGGGTCTGGCTCGTGAATTATAGACACCGAAAATCAAAAAGCAAAACATTGCATTTTTTGTACAAAACGAAAGAAAATAAATTTTGAAAGGATGCACGTTGCTTTTTGGTGAAAACGATCGACGGAAAAAAAGGCAACAAAAAATTTACACATCAATTGCAAAATTTGATGACATTACTTTTTTGAAATTAAAATTTTTCCTTTGAGTATTTTAAAAATTACAATTCTTTCGTTTTCAAAAAGGTACTTCAATTTGAGGTTTGCAGTGCCATGATGAAAATGATCTCACTAATTATAACATTGGATTTGCAACGATAATAAAATAAAGCAAAATATGCATAAACTTAAACATTGCATCAATAGCAATATTTGTCATCATTACAATCTTCAACGTTTGCTTTTTAGTACAAAGATTTTTTTCGCATCATTAAAATGGATTTGTGGTTTTTCTTTACATTTGATGACTTTTTTAATCCTTTTTTCATTGAAAAAACATGCTTTTCTTTGACATTGAATGTGATGAAATCAATTTTCATTAAAAAAAGGAATTGTGTCTTTTGGAGTTTGTGGAAAAAAGGGAAAAGACATAAGTCATTTTTCTTTTTTTGCAAAAGAAATGTCACACTTTATTGATGGAATAAAAATCTGTCTGTTTTAGTTTAACAAAGAAAAATTTCGGTCATTTTTTTCGATTTTGAATATTTTGCATTTTTATAATTTGTATTTACAAATTTCGTTTCATGTAAAAACTTTGATAATATTAAAAAAGTATTGCTTAAAATGTAAAAAATATGAAAGTTGAGATTCTATAGTGCCAAAAATGGACATTAAATATTAAACTTGAAAACAAAAAAAACAAAAAAAATTAAAATGGTTTTGCTTTATGTTAACGTACCAAAAAAACGACACTCTGATTTTTAGTATGTGATAGTCATCATGAGGAGTAGAGCACGGGGTACCAGGTTGATCCAGGATGAACAGATGAGACGAGAGAGATTGAAGAACGGCGAGATTTGATGAGTTGATGAATGGTGAAATGCGATGTTTGGACAAATCGAGTATTTATCCATTTTTGAAGGGTTGCACTTTTAAACCGATTTGCATAAAAAGTTTTGGCACTCTTTTTTTATCATCAAAAACATGGTGGGTTTTTGTTTTTTTTTTCTCCACTTATTTTTTTCGCAGTTTATTTTTTTCTCCGTTCACCCATCCTGGATTTTGTATAAAAAAATAAAAGGTTTTTGAATAACTTTATTGTTGCATTTTTCAAATTAATCCGTTGCTTTTTTATAACATATTACTAATGGTTGCATATTATTTTCATTTTTACTTAAACTCAGTGAGTAGAAAAAACACATTACATATTTGCATAAAGGAAATAAATAATATTTGTACATTTTTAATATTGAATTTTCGATTGATACATTTTAATTAATGACTAGTTTTTTTACAAAATCTTTTCTTTATGTAATCTTTTTTTCCTTTTATAAATACCAAATTTGTAAAATATAAATCAAATATTCAAAGCTTTTCAAAAAAGAAAAATTGAAACATTGAAAAAAGTGTTCTCTATTCAATGTTGCTGCGGCTCTGGCTCGTGAATCAGAGACACCAAATATCAAAAAGCACAACATTGCATTTTTTGCACAAAATGAAAGAAAATTATTTCTGAAAGGATGCACTTTGCTTTTTTTGAAAACGATCGACGGAAAAAAGGCAACAGAAAAGAAAGAAATTTTGCACAACAGACATCGATCGTAGAATTTGGTGGCTGCTTTACTTTTTTAAAATTAAAACGTTTTCTTTGAATATTTTAAAAACAACAGTTCTTTTGTTTTCAAAACGGTACATCAACTTTGTGTTGCGTTACATAATAATTATTTTATAAAATTCAAAAAAATTCTCAACTTTATTAAACTAATTATAAGTTTGAATTTATTATTTGATCAAAAAAGCAAGCAAAATAGGCCCAGATTTAAACAATTACTTTAATGGTAATATTCGTCATCACAATCTTCAACTTTTGACTTAGCGCAAAAAAATGGTTTTTTTTTAAAAATTAGTACCAAAAAAATTGCCATTTAATAAAATGAATGTGAATGTTGCTGCTGCTGCGAGGCAGCTTTGCTTTTTGGTCACACTAAAAATGAAAAGTGGATGACGGCATGCAACCGACAGAGAGCAAAGCTTTGCTTGAAGAAGCGAAAAAAAAATGTAGTTTGCTTTGAGTAAAAATTAATGCTTGCTTTTAAAAATCATTAAGGTTTTACTTATTTTTTATCAAAAAGAAACGAAAACAAAAACTTACAAGTTACAGTTAGTTTTTATTATTTTAAGGATTCGGTTATGCTAAAAGTAAGCAGGTTGAAAAAATTTGCTAACAAAAATAAATAAAATAGGAGAATTTTATGGGTATAATTGATAGTGTAAAGAATGACTTTTAGAGATCAATTTCTAGTTTTTTGTTCAAATGTTTTTCACATTTTTTAAAAAACTTTGCTGGTCTTGTTTTTTTTGGTCTTTTAAGCTTCATTGATTTAACATTAAAAACATCAATTATATTTTCAACATAGTAACAAGCCCTTTGATTATAAAAAAAAACATTTTCGTTAAATTTGTTCGATAATTCAATAAATTTATAAATACTGATGTTTAAAAAACTTTACAATGCTGTTTTGAAACATAAATGTTTGACAAAAAAATGATGTATTTATTAAAAACAAAACTAAGAAACAAAATTAAAATATTCAAACAAAAGAGCTTTTTGTACAATTTGAACACTTTTTCGATGGTTTCCCAAATTTAAAAAATAAAATTTTTTGCTTTGCTTCTTTTGATTTAAAAGAAGACAATTTTTGTTCAAATGATGAAAAAACGGAAGCTGAAATCTTGAAAGTTTGATTTAATAAATCATTTGAATATTTTAGTTTCGTCACTCTCATTTTTGGAGAAATTGCATTAATTGTTTTATATTTTATCAACTTTTTGTCAAAAACAAATGCAAGATTCGAAATTTCAAACGAAAACAATAAATATAAAAATAATGTTTTTACCAGTAAACGATTAATTTTTTTGGTTAAAATGTGAAACATAATATTTATTGCCTTAAACAATCAAAAGAAACCTGTTTTTGAAAATCCCAAGAGATGTTTAAATATTTCGTACAGTACGCAAATAAATAATATTACAAAGATATTTATTCTCTGTTAAAATTATATTTTAATAAAAATTCAATTATTGAATGTGTTGTTTCCTTTTTATGTGAAAATCAGGTACCTTCTTGTGGAACAAAAAATGGCGTTTTTTTAAAACCGGTTACATTTAATTTTACAAATATGGATATGTTTAACCGTCAAAAATAGAATGCAACATTTATATTTGTTTCATCTTTTCTCACCTTTTTTGATGAGGAATAAAGCTTCCTTATCGAGCATCGATTTATCAAATTTATTTATTCTAGTTTTTGTTGACAGAACGTGTTGCAAATGTTTTAAGATCTAGTGGATAATAAGCTTTGTTCAATAATTTTAAAAATGTGTTGTTCTGCTGGTATTTTTTTTATAAATTTTTAAAACTCAATTAATTAAACTAAACTTTTTTTAAATTGTATAATGTGTTTATAACAATGAAAAATTTAAATAAAAAAACACAAAAAAAATCATTTTTTCTTGAAATCAATTCTTTCTTGTAATTTTTGGAAAGAAGACATTCTTTATTTTTTTGAGCAAACCAAAAAATGAAAACGTTTTCTTTCAATTTTCTTTGTCTGTAACATTGCAAATGTCAATTTCGAAACTGAAAGAAAATGGTTGGAAAAATTCAATGAAAAAACATTGATTTGTACGCTTTTTTATTCAATTCAAAAAACAAAATTTTGCTTTAAAGAATGTTTTTTTTACTAATGTTGTTAAAAAATTTTTCGTTCTTTTTATGAAGATTTTTCGAAGATTTTATTACCTCTGTTTTGATAAATTTTCCAGTTAATGATGGCAAAGATTACAATCTTTTATTAAATCACTTAAAACCAAAAATATGTGATAGCTAAATAAATTTCGGTAAAAAATTGAAAGCACATAAATTTTTCACAATTACAAAAATCCTAATTTGTTCTACAAAAACTTAAATATGGTAATTGTTTCTTAACCTTTATAAAGCATCGAGAATCTACAAGAATTTTAATAAAATATTAATTTAAGCAAAATATTGCAACAAACAAACAGTCTTTAAAATTTGTGCAATAAGGGTGTCTTTTAAATTTGAGATGATTCCACACTTGGGCAAAGGGTGGGCCAAGGTGCGATTATCGCACCCAGGGTCGCGGGGTCGCGGTTGCGATCCTATTTTTAATGAATTTTTTAACAAAGTTAAAGAAAAAAATTAAATTTAAAGGGTCGCGAATTTGATTTTGATCAAAGTTTTCTCTAACCAAAGGGTCGCGACCCATAATTATATTTAAATTTCTTCTTTAAACACAGGGTCGCGACTTCGATTTTGAAAGCAGGTTTTAGACTTGCGCAGAATATTTGGCCTCTCTACCCTTCGTTGCATTTACTGTTCGTTGCTCAGTTTTCATTTAGTCTGGTGAAATTTTAGTTTTTACGAAGACCTAGTAATTTTGTTACAAATGGATGGCGAAAAAATGCAAATTTTTTTATCATTGTCTCAGTTATATCAAATTTTCACCGATGAGGCTTTCATTAGACGTCGGAGTTGAAGGTGCATATGTTGTTTGAATGTTTTTTTGGGACTAAGGAATTTGTAATGCAAATTATTAACAAAAGGGGGATCATTCGGACTCTTAAAAAATAAAAAATAAATTGAAAAAATCCACGTACTCCCCCCTGTGCAATTTTAGGGTCGCGGTTTTTTCAAATTTTTGTCACACCCATCTGCCCAAGTGTGGATGATTCACATTTTACATTACAGATGCATTTACATTTTTCCGGGCCTTTTTCTCACTTTTTTCAATCACTAAAATTCTGTTTTCATTTTCTGCTATTTTTTATTTTAAGAACTAACATTTCTTTCGCAACCATTAAAATCAATTCGCTTTTGAATATTTAGTTTCGTTGAATCTAAAACAAAAAATATGTAATAATTGTTTTTCAGCACTACGTTTTTTACCTTTTTTCACGAGGAATAATTTTATACGTCAAATCCATTTTTAACACAAATAAATGAAGGTTTTCAAACATAGTAAAAAGTAAAAAATATTTAAAGGAAACAAAAGAAACTTTACTTGACAAAAACTTCTTTTTTGTTAAGTTAAAAAATTTGAAAAATAAGTGATAAATTAAGAACTAATAGATAGCTTTGCATTTCTTTTTTATTTTTACTGAAATTTCGTAAATAGAAAAAACCCTTTATTTAGTGCTACCTATGGACATTAAATATAAAACTTGAACACAAAAATTGTCAAACAAAAAATGAAAGAGTTTTTGCGTTATTTATTCACTTAAAACTATATATTGTGATTTGTGGCATGATTCATAGAAGCTTTATTTTAAAAAAAACTGAAGAAAGTTTTTAAAGGCAAGATTACTGAAATGCCACCCCGACTTTACTGTTGTATTGTCAGCGTTGATAGCAAACTCGCATGAGGTCGTCTTAGTAGGTGATTTTAATTTGCCAGGAGTAAACTGGAATACCTTAACTTGCCAAACTGCCGCTGAAAATATTTTTGTTGATTTTATAGTTTCATCAGATCTTCAAAATAAGGTTCTTAATCCCACCAGGGGAAATAATATACTGGATCTCGTTATATCCAATGTCCATGAGAAAATTAAAGAAGTCATTATTGGACCACCTTTTGCAACATCAGATCACAATACAGTAAATTTTTCACTGGATTGTGATGTTATTCTGCCTCCTGTTTCGATGTACTCTTTTAAGAACTTTAAGAAAGCCAATTACTTAGCTATGAATTTGTATTTTCTTAATACAAATTGGGACTTTTTGTTAAGCAAAGATGAGGAAGAGATTGATCTTGATTCAGTTTATGATGAATTCGTCCAAATCATCAATAACGCAATTTTATTATTTGTGGATACAGTAATCCCGGCGTCATCTGAAAAGTTGCCACCATCAGTGAAAGCAATGATCGAATATAGGGACTCCATTGTTAAAACTCCTGAAAGTTTACCCTTGATCTCTAAGATCTCCAGGAAGATTCTAAGTCGATCAATTAAGGCTAAACGGCAGAGAGAGGCATCTATTATGAAAAGATTTGGAATAAAGGGAATTTTTAGTCATTTAGGTCAGTTTTTAAAAAAGGATACTCACATTCCTGCTTTAAAAATCGACGATAAAACTCTATTTTCGGATCATGATAAAGTGGAAGCTTTAGGTAAAAACTTTTTAACAAATTTTCACTCCGACAAATATGTACCGGAAGAAGATTGTTTGATAAAAGATAACAATCTTCCATTTCTCACTACCCCTCAAGTTTCGGATTACCTCAAAGGTTTTAAAAGTAAATGCAATACATCCCCGGATGGAATTCCGTACATTTTATTTAAGAAATGTGCTTCAACTTTAGCAAGACCTATTGCAAAACTTATAAATATTTCTTTTCTGCAAGGTAAAGTACCAGCGCTATGGAAACAATCCCATGTCATCCCTATCTTCAAAAAAGGTGAAAGACATTTTCCGGCAAATTATCGCCCTATTTCTTTAAATTGCTCTCTCTCTGCTGTTCCTCAAATTATTGTAATTGATTTCCTTAACAGCTTTTTTGCTGAACATAAGCTTATCCCTGATTGTCAACACGGGTTTACCAAAGGTAAATCAGTAACTACTCAATTACTCGAAACCTTTGACTACATCACTTTAAAAGCAGAAAAGGGTATCCCAGTTGATATCATCTATTTTGATTTCAAGAAAGCGTTTGATAGGCTAAAACATGCAATACTTTTTAATAAATTAAGAAAAGTTAATGTCCCATATTCAATTATTGCTTGGTTAGAAGCTTTTCTCACTGATCGAAAATTTAGGGTCAAAATTGGGGAAACTTTATCTGAGCTTTTTGAGGCAAATTCTGGGGTGCCACAAGGTTCGAAAATAGGTCCTTTATTATTCTCATTTTTCATTGGTGACTTAATTTCATTCTGTGAAACTCCAGGAGTTGAGAATGAACTCTTTGCAGATGATCTAAAAGCACTTTCTGCTTCACTTTCCGCTGATAATTCACCGCTTCATCAATTTCTCACCAAGCTTGAAATTTGGACAACAGAAAATGAGCTGGAGGTTGCTCCCAACAAATGCAATGTTTTGCATTGCCTTCCAAAAAAGAACCCGAAGATCTCTTACTTTTTCAACGGGTATAAACTACCAAATAATCAGTCTTCGATAAGAGATCTGGGTTTATTAGTTTCAGATGATCTAAGTTGGGAACCTCATATTAACAAAATTGCAAAAAATGCAACATCTCGCCTTTTTATATTATTCAAAGCATTAAGATCCACTTCACCTAAGCTTCTCTTACAAATGTATCACACGTATGTACGTCCTCTTGTTGAATTTTCAACTCCAGTTTTCAACCCCTCTTCGAGGAAACTTGTTGATAAACTGGAGAAGGTTCAACGAATAGCAGTTCGACTTATTTTTTCAAGATCAAAGGAACTAAGACCGTACTCCAATGCTCCATATGAAGATAAACTAAAAATGTTAGAAATTGAGTCCCTTGAAACTAGAAGAAATAAGTTTGACCTTTCATTCCTTAATGATTACATCTCTGGTGATGTAAATTTTAAACTTAATCTTACAATTAAATCAACCATTACCAGGGGTGCAAAGGAAAAACTCATTATTCCATTAGCCAAAGGGTCCATCAGGTCAAATTACTTTTCGGTACGGGCTTCCAAAAGGTACGTAAAACTTCCTCGAGCGATTCAATATACTAATCCAAAAACCTTTAAAACTCAACTATCAGCATTAAAAGTTTAAATTTTAAGGACTTAACTTCTTTTTTAACATTCTATTATTTGTACTTAATAATTGTACATCGTCTTACACTTATGCCTTAATATTAAGATTCCATTCACTAAAATTTTTATTGTACTTCTTCTTTCTTTTCTTTAAATTGTATTATTTTAGTTGAAAAGTAGTTGAAAAGTTCATTGTAATTTATTTATTTATTGTTTGTTTAATTTAATCTTGTTGTTCTTTCTTTGTATTATGTATGTTTAATTTAAAATCAGTATGCGTTCGGGCATGCAAATAAATAATTAAATAATTAATTAATTAATAAAAAAACACAAAAAAAATCATTTTTTCTTGAAATCAATTCTTTCTTGTAATTTTTGGAAAGAAGACATTCTTTATTTTTTTGAGCAAACCAAAAAATGAAAACGTTTTCTTTCAATTTTCTTTGTCTGTAACATTGCAAATGTCAATTTCGAAACTGAAAGAAAATGGTTGGAAAAATTCAATGAAAAAACATTGATTTGTACGCTTTTTTATTCAATTCAAAAAACAAAATTTTGCTTTAAAGAATGTTTTTTTTACTAATGTTGTTAAAAAATTTTTCGTTCTTTTTATGAAGATTTTTCGAAGATTTTATTACCTCTGTTTTGATAAATTTTCCAGTTAATGATGGCAAAGATTACAATCTTTTATTAAATCACTTAAAACCAAAAATATGTGATAGCTAAATAAATTTCGGTAAAAAATTGAAAGCACATAAATTTTTCACAATTACAAAAATCCTAATTTGTTCTACAAAAACTTAAATATGGTAATTGTTTCTTAACCTTTATAAAGCATCGAGAATCTACAAGAATTTTAATAAAATATTAATTTAAGCAAAATATTGCAACAAACAAACAGTCTTTAAAATTTGTGCAATAAGGGTGTCTTTTAAATTTGAGATGATTCCACACTTGGGCAAAGGGTGGGCCAAGGTGCGATTATCGCACCCAGGGTCGCGGGGTCGCGGTTGCGATCCTATTTTTAATGAATTTTTTAACAAAGTTAAAGAAAAAAATTAAATTTAAAGGGTCGCGAATTTGATTTTGATCAAAGTTTTCTCTAACCAAAGGGTCGCGACCCATAATTATATTTAAATTTCTTCTTTAAACACAGGGTCGCGACTTCGATTTTGAAAGCAGGTTTTAGACTTGCGCAGAATATTTGGCCTCTCTACCCTTCGTTGCATTTACTGTTCGTTGCTCAGTTTTCATTTAGTCTGGTGAAATTTTAGTTTTTACGAAGACCTAGTAATTTTGTTACAAATGGATGGCGAAAAAATGCAAATTTTTTTATCATTGTCTCAGTTATATCAAATTTTCACCGATGAGGCTTTCATTAGACGTCGGAGTTGAAGGTGCATATGTTGTTTGAATGTTTTTTTGGGACTAAGGAATTTGTAATGCAAATTATTAACAAAAGGGGGATCATTCGGACTCTTAAAAAATAAAAAATAAATTGAAAAAATCCACGTACTCCCCCCTGTGCAATTTTAGGGTCGCGGTTTTTTCAAATTTTTGTCACACCCATCTGCCCAAGTGTGGATGATTCACATTTTACATTACAGATGCATTTACATTTTTCCGGGCCTTTTTCTCACTTTTTTCAATCACTAAAATTCTGTTTTCATTTTCTGCTATTTTTTATTTTAAGAACTAACATTTCTTTCGCAACCATTAAAATCAATTCGCTTTTGAATATTTAGTTTCGTTGAATCTAAAACAAAAAATATGTAATAATTGTTTTTCAGCACTACGTTTTTTACCTTTTTTCACGAGGAATAATTTTATACGTCAAATCCATTTTTAACACAAATAAATGAAGGTTTTCAAACATAGTAAAAAGTAAAAAATATTTAAAGGAAACAAAAGAAACTTTACTTGACAAAAACTTCTTTTTTGTTAAGTTAAAAAATTTGAAAAATAAGTGATAAATTAAGAACTAATAGATAGCTTTGCATTTCTTTTTTATTTTTACTGAAATTTCGTAAATAGAAAAAACCCTTTATTTAGTGCTACCTATGGACATTAAATATAAAACTTGAACACAAAAATTGTCAAACAAAAAATGAAAGAGTTTTTGCGTTATTTATTCACTTAAAACTATATATTGTGATTTGTGGCATGATTCATAGAAGCTTTATTTTAAAAAAAACTGAAGAAAGTTTTTAAAGGCAAGATTACTGAAATGCCACCCCGACTTTACTGTTGTATGTAGCTCAAATAAATTTGAATTTTTAGTGCAAAAAACCGAAAAAACCGAAAACAACAATTTTTGAAAAGCTTTTCATCTTTACCTTTTAAAGCCTGCATGAATTTTTTATACCTTTTTTTGATGATGTGATTTATTTACTTTTTATTTTTTAACATTTCTGATGAATATTTAAAATTATGAGTTAAATTTTATGTAAAAAAATTCTTTCCGTTATTTAATAAATTATGCCTACGGCAAGGAAATCGAAAGTGATTCACTAAACGATGTATTGTTGTGAATTTTTATTAGTATTTTAAATTCTTTTAGAAACTGCAGTTAAATTAAAATGAAAGATTGCAAAATATTCAAACTATTTTTCAAAAACCAAAAGAAACAGATAAAATAAAAAATCCCTTTTTTCTCATTTACGATGTTGTTCAAGGTGTGCCGACTTCCTTATAAACCTTCCAGTCACTTTTATTGATCGCCTGCTTGTTTTCCATATTAAAATTTAAACACACTTTTTCTGAAAGAACTACACTGACAAGATTTTTATTTGGTTTTACTTAAATAATTTGTCTTATTTAGTCTTACGGTTTACATTTCAAAAGGTATAAAGGCATTTTTTGCAGGATCAAAATTTTCAGGGATTTTCGATGCAAGATCCAAAAATTCCTTTTTTCTATAGCTGCAGTTTCGTAAAAAATTCACGTTTAAAGAGATTTTAGACAGATCTTTTTCTGTTTGTATTCAAATAAAAAACTTTGCAGAATTTGCCTTAAAAATTTCAATGAACGAAAATAAATAAATTAACAACGATCCAATACGAACATTTAGATTAACAAAAACTTACGTTTTTTGGAAAAGTTGACTCAAAAAATATAAAAAATGTTGTTTTTCCCAATTGGCCAAAAAAGCATTTCGCGTAATTTTGATACTGATATAAAGGTTTTACAAAATTGCTATTTTTATTTGAAAACAAAATTAAAATATTCAAATCAAAGGTATTTGTGTATAAATTTATTACAATTAAAAGGAAATGAAATTTTTCCTTTTTTTTGCATAAATATACATTTTTTCTTTCCTCCGCTTTTCACACCGCAGATTTCTTTAAAAAAACATCCCCATTTTTCTGTCCATCCTTTTCTGCTCAAACAAAATGGTGATTTTTTCTTTTGAAACATTCAATATTTTAAAATTCATATGAATAAGACATTGTTTGTTTTTAAATTTATTGAATTATTTTATTCTTTTTTAAATATTTTGTTCATTTTAATGTTTTTGTTAAGATTGCTTTTTTAATTAATTAAGTGAAACGAAACATATGTTTAATAGCACCAACCAAAAAATCAAACTGTTAACTAGGGACCATCATTGACGCTTTTTTTGCAAAAAAGAAGAGAAAAAAAATGGACGTTTTTTTTCTCCAGGCTGAAAAAACGCGTTTTTGTGTCCGACTGGGGAATGGCGCGCGGCCGACGTCCAAAGAGGGAAAACAAGAGGAAAAACAAGAGAGAAAAAAATGAGCATGTTTCGACTCCCCTCCGCGACCAAAAAAAGTTTCTTCAATTTTCGTTTTCAAGTAAAAAAATTGTAATAAAAAAATAGAAATTAATCTTATTAATAAAAAAATTAATTATGGATGTTAAATTAATGCAGTTGTTGCATTTTATTATATTTTAAATGCATTTTCAGTTTTTTTTGTTCACAATTAAAAGAAGAAACGTAGTTAATATTAGTAATGCGTTATTAGCAGCATTTATACAAAATTTGTAATAAATATTTGTTTTATTTACCTATTCTAATATTCAATACAAAACAGTTTTGTATATACTGAATAAAAAAATACGCATCTGGGTATTGCTGTTATAATGTTTCCTGAAATTTAGCAGAATTTTGAAGTATTTCTTTAACATACTTCAAGGTATCTGATATCATATAATGCATCATCAACAACAGTATAACGTTTAAAATGTACATTTTTTGTATGTTTGGTAGGATCGTGTTTTTTATCAGATGACATTGACATTTAAATGGTTCAGAATGACAAAGTTTAATAACTATTTCAAAACGACGGCCGAAAATTATTCAAAAACAGCAGAAAATTAAAACAGCGACTGAAATTACCCAAATAAGCGAAAGAATCATACACATTAAATAACATGTGTTCAAAAGATTGTTAGGGATTGCCCAAAGCTAATATCTAGAAGCCAAAAATTTTCTGACTCTTCCGCCAAAACAAATCCACGGATATTTGCTGCTTTTTCAACTTTGTCTTGATCCTAGTTTATACAAAAAAATGCTGACGTCTGCTCTCTTTGATTTTTAATTTTAATATTTAAAAATTTAAAAAGTGCATTAAAAGTCTTTATGAACGAAGTTTAAATAATTGAATGTGTTATTTTTCCACGTGTATTTAATTTTTTTTATTAATAAGATTAATTTCTATTTTTTTATTACAATTTTTTTACTTGAAAACGAAAATTGAAGAAACTTTTTTTGGTCGCGGAGGGGAGTCGAAACATGCTCATTTTTTTCTCTCTTGTTTTTCCTCTTGTTTTCCCTCTTTGGACGTCGGCCGCGCGCCACTCCCCAGTCGGACACAAAAACGCGTTTTTTCAGCCTGGAGAAAAAAAACGTCCATTTTCATTTTCGATCGCGCGCCTTCTGAAGCTTGTAACTTTTTAACGCGGGATCCAGAAAAAAATCGGCATCAGCCATTCGATAGAGAAGACTTGAAAATAGCTTCCTGTATATAAATTTTTTGAAAAATTGAAAAAAAAATTTTTTGATGAAAGTCCCTACTGTTAACAACAATAATTTAAAAGGTTGAAAAAGTTGAACATTTGTCGTACTGATTTTTTATTTGAAAATGTAATAAAAAGACATTATTGTTAAATTAATGAGAATTCACATTTATTAAAACTTACGAAAACATTAATGGTATTTCTGCTGATATCGGCTTAATTGTAAGCTTTTTTTGGATTTTCTGACATTTTAACATTAAAAATTTCAAATATTAGAATGAAAACAAAATTTTTCTTACTTTATAACATTTCGCATTTACACTTTTTACGAAGATTAATTTGACGCAAATAACAGATTATTTTCAATACCTGATATCTTTGTTATTTTACATTGCACGTTTATCAGTTTTCGTTTCTTCGAAATGCTTTTTATGCTGTGATCTTCCAATATGTCGTTTTTTTCACCCAAAATCATTGTATTCTTTGCTTATGCAGAATGCAAAAACCATCCCCAAAATTGTTATGCCATCCACAGATAATTAATAACAACAAAAATTTTTTTATCACAGTTTGAAATAACCGTGTTTTTTGTAAGTCGGAATAATTTTAAAAAGTTGATAATTAATTTTGGCAAGATTTTTTAATGCTTTTTCGCTAATTTATGTTTTAAAAAAATTGTATTTTCCCAATTTCCCGCGTGTACGATTACGTTGGCATAATTTTTTTGCATGAATAAATTTGTGTTGTAAAGAAATTACTTCTGTTTTTGTGCAAAAGATATCGAGTCTATGTTTAACAATTTCAGTTCATTATACAATTGTGCTGAATTTTTAAAGCTAATAAATAAATATATTTATATACCCTATTTTTGATGGATTTTACCAAAATCTAACAAAATAAAACAACTGTCAAAGTTTAAAAAATGTTGGCACTGTATTTATCGTATTTTGACGTATTATTTACATTTTTAATAATATTACTGTTCATTTTTTCCATTTTTCGATTGTTTAAAGTTAAACCGATCTGTCATTGGAATTTTTGGTAAGTTAAAGGTCTTTCTTTTTTGTAACGTAAAATTCTGGATTGGTCGAAATATGCAAAATCACATCGCTTGCAATCATATGTTCCTCGATTTTTTTCATTCAAAAATTGTAATCGTTGCCAGGATTAGTGCTGCTGGGAGTGGTTCTCCCACACCAACGGCGTTATGCCCTTTCCAAAAATTAATGCTCCATAAAATTTATTACAGTATATGAGGATAAATATTTCTAAAAAAAATTTATTTTGCTAGAATAGATTTCAGAATCACCCTTGCACAACAAAGCTTTTGTTCACATTACTTTACAGGCTGTTCTTTTAGGATTTTATTACTTCAACTCCACATAATTCTATGTTTATTAAGTTTAACAATTTCCGCATTAATGTTATTTCGACACATTTTACATGATAATCCAAATTTTAAATTTCTGTTAACAATTATTGAAATAGCTGCAATTTGGTCGAGCTTTAATAATGGTGTTTTAATGGCAACTTTAGTTTTGATTGGTGTTGAAAGATTTTTTGCAACAATTAAAAACAGAACCTATGAAACTTTCAAAAATCGACATTTTGTATTTTTTGGGTTAATTGCAAGTTATTGCTTTGGCTGTGTAAATGTATGCATATATGATATTTGTGGTTGGTTTATTAAACTTTTTCAAAAATTAAAATTAACAAAAATTGATTGTTTTTTAGCTGTTAATTATCTTGTGGCAAATTTATCATATTATAGTATCTACTCTTTTTTAATTCTGGTAAGATTTTTTTAAACTTTGCATGTCATTTATGTAAAGACAAAATTGTATTTTCTAGTGAGTTTTTGTGGTTTTTTGGTCTTTTTTGCTAAAAAAACAATTTTCCGTGAGTACAATTACGTTAGCATAATTATTTTTTTTGCATGAATAAATTTGTGTTGTGAAGAAATTACTTCTATTTTTGTGCCAATGATGTCTAATTTGAAAAATTTCAGTTCATAATATCTCTCTATATCAGAAATCAAAAACTTATCAGATTATCCCACAGTGGCAATATAATCTTGAGTCAAAGATACCAAATTCACGAAAATGTTAGAATGTTAAAATATGCCATTCCATTTTTGATTTACCCCTCCAGTGGACTAGTCATTACAGGGACAGCTGCCATAATTGTTGAAATTTTTATCGAAAGCATAACTCCCACAGAAATGAGTTCAATTTATTTTACGGTAATACACTAATTTTTTGAGTCGAATATTAAAAACTATTATTGTAATTTTTAGGGTTCAAATTTTTTTATTCTTGTTAGTTTTTGTTTTGCAAACTTCAAACTGATTTTGGGCTATCTTCAACGCCTCCACAGAAGAAAGCACAGAGTTGTAATAATTCGAAATTTGCATAACGACGAAAGGAAGAACGAAACTGACATTTATTTTGCACAATTAAAAAATGCTTGGCAAAAATAACGTAAACAAATTTTTTTAAATTTGAAATTTGGAAACTTAAATAAAAATGATTTGTTTTTTATGCATATTTAAATGCGAAGTTATTTTGCATAATTAAACTCGGCATCATCAGCAATTATGTTAAACGATACAGTAAAGGTTACTGTATAAATAAAAGTAACCGAAAGATAAAAAAAATTTGTTTTACTACATACTTCCACTTCGATAAATATGTACAGGGTGATTCAAGAAAAAGTCCGATTGTAAAATCCTTATAACTTTTTAAATTTTTAAGTTAAGGAAAAATTGATAGTACCATTGGACTCAGTATTGGTTACCATTTATAATTATCTAAAAAAATTTAAAAAAAAAGAACTTTTTTTTTCGAATTTCACGTACTCCCCCCTGTGGAAAAAAATCATTTTTAGATCTGTTTCACCTTTTTTCACTTTTTTTTCATTCAGTGTGTTTTAACAATAGGAAATTTTGCATATTCTTTGTTTTCGAAGAGAGTGAATGAAAAAAAAGTGCAAAAAGGTGAAACAGATCTAAAAATGATTTTTTTCCACAGGGGGGAGTACGTGAAATTCGAAAAAAAAAGTTCTTATTTTTTAAATTTTTTTAGATAATTATAAATGGTAACCAATACTGAGTCCAATGGTACTATCAATTTTTTCTTAACTTAAAAACTTAAAAAGTTATAAGGATTTTACAATCGGACTTTTTCTTGAATCACCCTGTATATGACGGCAATTATAGATTTTTGTTACTGGAGCAGATTTGTTAATTGTTCTTTTGTAATAACATATTTCCTTTTTTATTTCATAAATTCCGCATTTTTAAATTAACATACACGTAAATGCAAGCAACCATTAGGTATTGTAAAACAGTTGTCATCTTTCAATTTTTTTTGTTTTCTGAAGAGTTTTTCATTATTTTTATTTAATATTTATTACATTTGTGATTGCCTGCTGAATAAAAAAATAAACATTTAAAACAAAAAAAACACAAATATCATTCACCTTTCAAACGACACAAAAAAAAATGGATTTCTCTTTTAAAATATTAAAAAACCTTTTATTAGAAAAAGCACTTCACTGGTATGACTAAAAATTGCTTTTGAAAAATGAAAAATGAAGACGATTTTCAATCAATAAATGCAAAAGCTCTAACATAAAAAATGCTAGTTTCATTTTGTTGTTAGATGTTGCAAAAATTTAAAAAGCAAATATTTTTTGATTTTGAATGTTTAATTAATTTTGACAAAAAACATTGTCCTCAAAAACGGTTTTCTGTTAAGAAATATTTTATTATTAAAATAAACCATATAAAAAATGCAACACAATTTCGATTGAAAGCACATTAATAATTTGCAAAAACTACCCTTCAATTAGTTACAAAAGAGATAATTTTTAAATTTGAATATTTTTATTATTACCTCCACTTTTGAAGTTGCATAAACAAATCGTGTTATTTTTTCAAAATACTTCAGCAAGGCCGTAGGCAGAAAAAAATTTCGGAGGGGGCATTTTCGTTTCAGGGGGGGGGGCACGCCGTTGATCTTTTGCCGCTTTAACACGGCGGCGGCAAAAGATCAAAGGATTTTCCTAATTTCGGGGGGGGGGGGCACAGGTACCGAATGCCCCCCCCCCTAAATACGGCCTTGTACTTCAGTGTATTTTTTTGTGATATTAACTTTAAAAAAAATTACTGTCAGAGCTGTAAGAGTTTCCAACAAAAGTCAAAACTTTTTAGGTGGAATTATAGTTAAAAGCAGAAAATACATTTTCCACAATTTTCTTTTACATAATTTCCAAATTTTTGGTTTGCCTCTTTGAGTACCACTGACAAATATGCATATTTGATCAATTATTCGGATATAACTCTTTCTGAGGTCCTTAAAAAGATCCAAAAACATCCTATTCAATTTCCCCTAAAGGTAGTTAATTAGCAAAAATTCATTTTACATGTTTGTGAGTGTCCCACTTTGAGTGGCATTGACAAATTTGAATTTTTGGTCAATTTTTTGGGATAAAGTTCTTTCAAAGGTACTTTAAAATAAGTTCATTAAGATTATTATCTCCCTGCTCCCAAGACATTTGCAATATTTTTTCAATTAAACATAAAAAAATGAATTTGATAAATCGATGCTGGATTAAGCAATCTTATCTCTTATTAAAAAAGTAGCTTTCTATCACTTGAATAATGCTTGTTATATTCAGAAGCAGTTTTTTAACCTTTTTAGAGCTATAAATTTGTGAAATGAAAAATTTTAATAAAATATCAAAATTGCTGGCATTTTAGTAAACGATATTTGTTTAAATTTTTATTGTTTTGTTATAACTTTATTGATAACTTTTTGTATTTTTGACATTAATAAAATGTAAAGTATTGAATCTTTTTGTATTTTTTGAAAAGGAGCACTAATTAATAAAACCAAATATTCAAATATTTTATTAATTCAATTTTTTATTTAACATAAACTTACGCTTCGATTTTTCATCGATGAATGTTTTCTTCTTTTTTTCAATAAAAACACGAAAGGAAATTCAAGAAAAGAATAAAAAATATGTTTTGTCTATCCCTTTAAATTTTACATAAAACTTTATGGTTTGAATTTTGAATTTTTAGGTTTTTTTATACTTATTACAGTGAAAACGACATTAGGTAAAATATTGACGTTTCAAAACATAATCATTCATACTTTATTGTATGCAGTGAAATTCATTTTTAATAAATTCTCTTTTTTTCAACGCTGCAAGCGAATTATAAATTTCATAAATTTTTTTCACTCGAAAATTTTTGACAACATAATTACAAATGTATCAGTATCATGGTGCTTATTTTAATATTGTTCCAATATTCAACATATTTTTATGCACCAATTCTCAAAATTCCAGTGCCGTAAGTTTACCCAACATCTGTCGGTTGATATACTCTACAATTTTCGATAAAAAAATTACAGAAAAAAACTGAACGTACCTTTGCGTTTTAAAGTAATCTCAAAATTCTGTCGGTTAATACCTCAACCGTATCAACCCTCCTCGTTGCGGTACTGCAAAATTCTTAATTAAATAAAACTGTTTTTATTAAAATTTACAAAATGTTTAAAAAAATCAATAAATTTACTAAAAAATTTAAAAACATAAAAAAAATTTCTTTATTCAAGAAATATGGATTTTGCTTCTTCTTTCATTTTTTGAACAGTAGTCATTCTTTTTTGGGAAATGAACCAGACTAAAAACAAAAACATTTTCTTTTGTGATGAAAGATCGTGCCGCTTTTTTGTGTCACATTTTGAATGTCAATTTCGAAAACTGATGAAACAGGTCGAAATTCTTCAATGAGAAACAATAAAAAGATGTACACTTTTTTCTACATTTAAAAAACAAGCTTTTCGAAGAACGTTTTTTATAATTTCAAAATATTAAAAAAATTCTTTTTTTTTTCTTTTGAAGATTTTATTTCTTTGTTTTGATTCATTTTTTAATTAAAACTGGTAATACAAACATTAGTTTTTATTACAAAGTTTTCGCAATTACAACAGTAAAAATATGTTTTTGAAGTTCATGGTTTCACAGCATGATAAAATATGTCACTAGTTTGCTAATTAAGTAGGCACTTTTATAGAATTCCCCCCCCCCTTTCGAAATTTTTCAAAACCATTTCTTTCTTCCAAAAAAATAATCTTAATTTATGCCTGAAATCATTGTAATAATTTTTTGTTTTTTATTAAAATAGTTATAATGCAATCAAATACAGAAAAAACGATACTGTTTTACTAAAACACTTTTTATATTTATTTGTTTAAATGACACAGAATGTTTCACAATCAGTAAGATGTTCAAGCCTTAAGGGTATGGATTTGTTTAATGCAGGGGATCCTCTGCAGGTAGGGGGTTTGTTTTCTTGCTTTTAAATATTTTTTGTTTAGGTTTAAAAATGTTACGAAATCACCTTTTTGTCATATATAACAACACTTAAATATTCGAAAAATTATTTTTTGTACAAAAATTTTTTAGTGTTTGTTGTCCCTTTTTATAGTTGTCGTTATTTGACTTTTGGTTAAAAAAATTACGAAATTAAAGAAAGAAAATGCAAAGATGGTGAATTCTTTCCTGCTTGATTCGAAAACATCTTTTTTTCCTTTTTTTAAGAAAATAAACAAAATGTATTACGAAATTGTTTACAATTTGCTGGGCACATTTAAAAATGTCATTGACAATTCGCAATCAAAGATGATGCAACTTGGGACACGTTGTTTTTTATTTTAAATTTGCAGTTCTATTCTAGAAAAAGCCAAAAAAGCGTTTTTACGACATTCAATTCTTTGAATATTTAGTTCTTTTAAGAGATTTCACAGTCAAAAGCCATAATTTTAAATAATCAAAAACCTTGATGTTATAAACCAAAATATTAAAGCTTGAAATGGCAAACATCTTGTTGTTATAAGTACAATAAAAATTAATGAAGAAATTGTTTGTCGTCATATTCTGGTAACGTTAAAAAAACAGTAATCGCGAGTTTCATTGAAAAACTCGTTTTTGCCTACCGTTTGATCCAACAGTTTCTACATGTTTTAAAGTTCTGTGCAGGTCTGAAACCATGTGTTTTTTGGGAGGTTGAAATTTTAAGGGGACGATTTCGATTTTTTGCCCCCGGTTCTGCGCAACAACAACCAAAAAAATTTGCATTCATTATTCATTTGTGTTATTTAAAAATACACTTTGTATTTATTTAATTACTGCTAATATTGTGTTATTCTTAAAAATGTAAGAAAAATATTGATTGAGAACAAATTGTACATAAATATTTCTACTGTTGAAATTCCGCATAGACTTTGGCGTAAAATATTTGTCCGATGGAAAATGACTGAAAGAAAACATTTTTCGTACGCATAAACTGCCTCATTATCCGAATGCAAAAAGTCATATTTTTTCTCTTTGGAAAATGCTTTTTTAAGTTTTTGGTTTCGAACTGCGGTTTTTAAAAGACATTCGATTTTTGACACTTTTCTACTTTTTCAATCTTTGATATTTTTTGATGCTTTACGAAACAGTTATTCTGTGGATTAAAAATTCATAATTTAAAGACAGCATTTATAATTCACCAGATTAAAACCTGAAAATTTTTCAGTAGAGATCAATAATAATTATTTATAAAAGAAAATAAAACTGCTTCAAAAACGATGTATTTATTTTTCTTACTTAACTTAATCATTAATAATTTTTTTCAATAAAACATGACTAAAAACTGTGATTAAAACGAATTACAAAATTAACATTTTCGGAGAATCACAACGGAAATTAAAAAAATTTATTAAAAATGGCTTTTACAGTAAAGTATAATTCATTTTAAATTTAAAAAGTATGCCTGCACTACGGCTGGTTTTGCACACTTTTGCTCATGCGCTGCGTCTCTTCTTTTCTCTGTTCTTTTTTTAACTCTGTCGTGAAAGAAAAAAAAAGAACAGAGAAAAGAAGAGACGCAGCGCATGATTAAAAGTGTGCAAAACCAGCCGTAGTGTGCCTGATTTTGTTTTGAAACAATTGTTGTACAATTTTAATAATGCGTTATTTGACTTATCCATCGGCAGTTTCTTTGATTTAATTTCTCCTATGCAAAATTTTTTAAATTTTTACTGAAATTATCACTAGTTTATCAAGAAAATTATTAAAATAAGCCCGTTAGGCTTATTATCCACTTGATCCAAAAAAATTTGCACCAATTTTTTCAATTAAACAAAAAAAAATGAATTTGATAAATCGATGTTGGATAAAGCAATCATATCGCTCATCAAAAAGGCAAGTTTTTATAACTTCATGTTCATTTTTACTAAAACTATGGGAGTCAAAACTTTACATTTTTGTATAAAGAAAATAAAAGGTTGTTGTACAATTTTAATAATGCATTATTTAACTTATCAATCGGGAGTTTCTTTCATTTAATTTCGCTTATGCAGTTTTTTGTTCAACAAATATCAACTTGTAAAATAAATCAAATATTCAAAGTTAAATTTAAAAATTAGAGAAATTAAAACATTCTAAAAAATCCTTTTTATCCAGCGTTCATGCGATTTCGATATAGTGTGTTAGAGTCGAAGTCACCAAAAATCAAAGGGCACAACCCTGTTTATATTACACAAAAAAGGAAAAAGATTTTTTAAATGTATCCGAAAATGACTGATGGATAAAAGCAACAAAAAAGAAAGAAACTTTGCACAACAGACATCGATTATAGAATTTTATGATTGCTTTACTTTTTTGAGATTCACATTGTTCTTTGAAATATTTTAAAACAGATGTTTTGTTTTTCAAAAAAATAGTTTCTATCCACAGATTTAAGAAAAAAATAAAGTGAGGTGCAAACGTTTTGGTGCCTTTTTTTGCGAAATACAAATCAATGAGGAATAAAGGTCAACTCCTGAAGACAAAAAGGTCAAGCAATACAAAAACCATCAAGGCAATTCTTAAATGGATTATTTGAAGCACTTATTATTAACTGTGTCCCCGATTGAAAAACAAAAATATTTTATCGATAAACTAACAATATTTTTTTTTCTCTGTCATTTCAGTTTTATCAAATTCATTTTTACCTAGATTTTATTTAGTTTTTTTTTCATTTTTGGATTAAAATATTGAAAGCTGAAAAAATATAATTTATCTTGCTAGCATGGATATGAATGATCTTCAAATTGTTTCAACTTCTGCTGATCGACAATCAATTCATAGCTTCGAAAATCCACGTCATCAGAATTTTTCATTTCGATCGCCATTTATTAAATATATTTTAAAAAATTCAAAAGGAAAATTATGGAAAAAATTCATCAAAGCCTGTAAATATTTTTATGCTACAAATCCCATTTATCCTCTTCAACGTTTAATTGTTGGTGATATTTTTGATGCGGCTTTCAGTGCAGATAGAGAAGGATTTGACCGAAACAAAATTTTTTCCAATTTATGGTTATTCGATACTTTTAATTGTCACAAATCATTTGACGCTTCTGGAATAATTTCCAAGATTGTCAAAAGTGATCTTCGAATTTTGTATATTTCTGGCCAAACTATAACTTTGAAACAATATCAAGTTCTTACATCATCTGGATATTTAAAAGAACTGAATTTAAATCAATGCAAAGTTAAAGATTCTGACAACAATGAAGTTACGTTTGATAAATTGCTTGAAAATCTTCAACAAGTTGAACACTTTTGTTTGTAAGTTTTCTAGTTTTCCTAAGTTTTCTAATATCGATTTTTAAGTGATTTTCAACCAGAATCAAAATATTTTGAAAAAGATACTGTAAATAAAACGGCCAAAATTCTCTCTGGGTTTAAAGTTATGTATTATTTCTGTTTATCAAAACTTAATGAAACTTTTGATCTTTCTTCTTTGATGGGTTTTATTTCAGTAAGTTAATTTGATGTTTTATTACTTTTAACAATTTACATACTTTTTTTAGAAGAATGAAAAAATTCATGTTTCTTTTCAATATGATGATAATGTACAATTTTCTGATGCTTATAAAGAAATGGTTGAAACTTTTTTTGGAAAACTTGTTTCAAATCCACCGAAAAAGCTTCCCTATTTTTTTATTCCTAAATTTGATGGTGCAAAATATCGAGAATATTATAAAATGTACTTAAGATTGATTGCTCGTCGTTAGCTTTGTACATTATTTGCGACTTGTTTTTCGATCTTGAATAAAAAAACTTTTTCTATTTTTTTTTTTTGAATAGGCATCTAAAATTTACTTATAAGTATGATGAAACAAATTGACGAAGCTTACTGTCCAATTCTTAAACACTCATAACTACAGTAAAGAAATATTTTAAAGGGGAAAGAATTTGGAATGATACATGGGACGAATTATTTTTGAGTCACGAAAATGAAACTTTTATATGCCAGACATATTATGAGACATATGAAAGTTGTATTTCTTTTTTTTCAATTTGCAGGATAATTTACGACTCGCAAAAAAGCATCCCCGTTTTTCTGTCTATTTTTTCTGCTCAAACAAAATGATGACATTTTTTTTTCGAAGCATTCACTATTTTCTGACTAGTCTGAATTAGGCCGTTTTTATTTTGAATTTTTTTGAATTATTCCAATCTTTTTAAATATTTTATTCATTTTGATGTTTTTGTTATTATTGCGTCGATAAATAATAAAGTAAAATAATAAAAAAGTTTGAGTCACATGTGTGTGATACAGTATATGCGAAAAACTCGAATGCAATAATAATTTAAAAAGTTAAAACTTCTCAACATACTTAAGGTTGCTCGTTCTTAATTTTACAATTTGTTTTGCTTTATTTTTTTTTAAGTTTCAACTTGTATCTTCAATAAAGCAAAATCCATTTTTTGCCTTTTTTGAACAAACAACGGCTAATGTTTCTGACATTTTTAATGTTAGTTATAAATTTCAAATTGGTTTTTTCGAAAAAGGTGCAGAATTGCGAAAGAAATTTTATCTATTGAAAAGACGAAATTTCTTTTGGTTTTTCTGTAATGATGAAATCATTTTAAATTTTTTTAGTCTTTTTTAAAAGCATTTTGTTTTCAAGCTCGTTTGAATTTTTTGTTATCATATTATTTTTTTAGTATTTCAATAGTAATAACAATGAATTTACATCGAAAAAAATTAATGTTGTGGATAAAGATGAATATTTCTCTACTATAAAGCTTAAATTAATTCAACAGTAATAACTGTGTAAAATTTATTAATTCACTTAATTAATTTTGTCAATCACTAAAAAACTAGTTTTTGTTTAAAAAAGTTTTACTGTAAAGAAAAGCATAAGTCGAAAAAAAATTTAAAATATTGTCAAATTACGAAGCATTTTTTTTTTAAATATTTCATTCATTTTTTAAAACTTACATAAGATGAACTTTGTAAAAGATGATCACAAGCATCCTTGAAGTAATAAAAAGCTACTTTTTTGATGAGAAAACAGATTGATTTATCCAGCATCGACAAAATTCTTGTACCGAAAAAAATAATAAGATGTCAATTTTCAAAAATGCTTTAAAATCAATGATAATGAATGAGTCCATTATTTAACAGAAAATTATTTTTTGATATTTTTGCTTGGGTAAAATGAGTTGTAGGGTTGCGTAATAAAAAAGTTATTAGGATTCGAAATTTTTTGTAAAATACAATTTTTAAACATTGATGAAGTAACAAAATTCAATTATTTGTTCTAGAATTTTTATCGTTTTGATATCTATCCATTTATCGGGGATGGCATTCTTTCAACACATAATTCTATTAACAAAAAAGTCGAGAATCTGCAAGAATTCTAAAGTATTTTTTTAAATTAAATATTGCAAAAAAAGCACTTTCTAAAATTTTAGACAACCCCGATGTCTTTTGATTTCAAGATTGCTGATATTTCGCATAACAGATGTTTTTACAATAAAGTTCTCATTTTTCAGGCTCGTTTTTCACGTTTATTTTGATCGATAAAGATCTTTTTCTCTTTTCTTTAATTTAAAGTGGCATTTCTTCTGTTTCCATTTAAATGTTTTTTAAAACATTTTCTTTCGCAATGAAAGATCCATCGCTTCGCCTGCCACATTGAAAATGTTGATATTCAAATTTTAAAAAAACCGAATTGAAAAATATGTTAAAAAACAATGAGAAGATTCACACTTTTTTTCTCCTAAAAGAAAGCAATAATTTTCTTCTAAAAACTGTTTTTTATTAATTTAATAATGTTAAAACATTTTTTAGTTCTTTCTTTTTAAATACATTTTGAACATTTAATTTTTCCATTGTTTAAACTTTTCTAATGTAAAATTGTTAAGATATCAGAATAAACTAAACCATATGAAACCAAGGAACGATTAACAAAAGCCTCGGGTAAAACAAAAACGGTAAAAAATTTAACAAACACAACGTTTTCACAATTACAAAAAAAATTTTTTTTAATCGAAATAATTGTTGTGTTTCTAATTACAATGCTGTAGGCACAATTTAATATAGAAAAAGTGATGGTATTGTAACAGAATATCTTCGATTTTTATTGTTTCTTTCGCAAATTATAGTAACTTTGTTTTAAAAATTTTAAAAATTTATTATTATCAAAGTTTGTACCGTATTTATAAAAATAAAATATTCTAATACCAAACCCAAATCATAAAAAACATTTTCGTTTTGGAAAACAGTAGATTTTGGATTGTTTCTTTCTTTTTTTAAAGAAAACAATATTTTTAGAGAATGAGCCAGACAGAAAATGAAAACGCTTTCTTCGTTTTTTTCTTCGATCGTGCCACTTTTTATATCACATTTCAAATGTAAATCTTAAAAAACAAAAAGATACGATTGAAAAAATTCACAGCTTTTTGTTCAATTAAAAAAACAGCAATTTTCTACTAAAAGAACAATCGTTTTAAAATTTCATGTCGTCATAACATTTTTTACTACTAACTTTTTCCAAATTAAAAAGAAATTAAATAATTTAGTTTTATCTTTTTTTAAACGTAGTCTGTGAATAACTCAAAAAATCCACCAAAGGGGCGGCGCAGGCAAAAAATAGATTTCCCCTAAATTCTGCCTATAGGTAAATCGACCCTGGAGAAAACGATTGGGCAATCTGTTTTTGCTCAAAAAAATTTGTTACGGTAGTTACAGTATATCAAAGGTTAAAGCCGACGAATTTTCACTTTGATGCCAAATATCGACAAATTAATTTTTTGCCATTATTTTTATTTTGTATAGGTTTTCGACCATGGGGAATTAGAATAAGACACTTTTGAAAGCACTAGAATACCGGGAATACCATTTTTTATGTGACCCATATATTTGCCCACAGAAAAAACTTTTTGCTAGTTCCCGACGGGAGGCTAATTCTTTCAGAATATGAAAGCCCAGTATCTTTTACATAAAAAAATAAAATGGGATAAAAAATGCTCGTGTTATTAAGACGATCCATGAGCTAAAACAGATTCAATCGTGAAAATCTCCCTGTAAAAAAAGAAAAAGAAAATTTTTCTTCCTTCTTTTCAATGTTTTGGCAAAGTGTTCTGTTGACAATTGCGTGTTTCTTTTTTTGAAAGCTTTTTTTACAGGGAGATTTTCACGATTGAATCTGTTTTAGCTTATGGATCGTCTTAATAACACGAGCATTTTTTTAACCCATTTTATTTTTTTTATGTAAAAGATACTGGGCTTTCATATTCTGAAAGAATTAGCCTCCCGTCGGGAACTAGCAAAAAGTTTTTTCTGTGGGCAAATATATGGGTCACATAAAAAATGGTATTCCCGGTATTCTAGTGCTTTCAAAAGTGTCTTATTCTAATTCCCCATGGTCGAAAACCTATACAAAATAAAAATAACGGCAAAAAATTAATTTGCCGATTTTTCGCATCAAAGTGAAAATTCGTCGGCTTTAACCTTTGATATACTGTAACTACCGTAACAAATTTTTTTGAGCAAAAACAGATTGCCCAATCGTTTTCTCCAGGGTCGATTTACCTATAGGCAGAATTTAGGGGAAATCTATTTTTTGCCTGCGCCGCTCATTTTCGAAAGCTACACAGACTACGTCTTAAAGTTGTAACAAGCAAAACCTATTATTTGAAATTTTACTACTTTTTATTTTTGCCAGTTTTGGTGTAACATAAATTATGTTTTTGTAACAAATTTAGCTCAAAAACATCATCCGATCAAAAAAAAAACTCGAAGAATAAAAACAACAGAGCTTTTATTTATTTTTACAATAACAACAAATAATACAATAAAAATTACAATACAAATAAATACATAAAAGAAAAGAGAGAATAAAGAGTTGAAGAGCAATGAGTTGATTCAGAATTCAAACGTTACAGAAGGTGATGATGATAATGATGATGATTGAAACTGAAAAGGGAAGGGAAAAGGAGGGAAGGGGATCGATGATGAAAGAATGGATCAATCAACAGAAGGAATTTGTGATGGAAATGGAAAAAAGGTTTCCGCAATGAGCCTCGTATTCACAAATAACATACACCAATTAATTGATGCAGTTATCGCAAGGGAGAATCTGATTCCGGATCCTGGGCCGCAAGCACGGTTCTTTGTGCTTGAAAGAATCAGTCCACTGTGACGTTGGTATTCAATGCTACTAACCTTTTTTCAAACCAAACACAACATCCAACTGATAATTTAGCATTACAATCAGTTATCGAAAAGGGGGGAGACAAAAAAGGGATTAAAAAAACTTATCTGAGCAACGACCATATGAGCAGTTGATGTATCAAGAGATTGAGAGCCACGAGCTGGACCAGTTACCACAGAATCAATACCTCGAGCGAGCACCACGAATATCGGAGCAAGTTGATGAAGAGAGAGAGAGAGAGCAGAGACGACTGGAGCAGAAGAAATTGAGAGCAAAGAATGATGTGTTTGTAGCAGCATTCGCAACTATATATACAAATTTATAGCAAACAAAAGAATGAACAATTAGAACAATTTTCACACGCATAAATTTGCATATTCTCACGAAACGATAACATTCATTCAAATACATGTGAAAGCACCAAAAATTTGAATGTATTCTACTAATTTTCCCAGGTGAAAATTTGCATATTCCCACATGAACAATGTTATTTTCGACGAATCTTTACATATTAAAATTTGAATGTTTCACTTTTTTAAGAACGCGTTCCGTTCTAAAAAGCATTACAAAGGTTTTAACAAATTTTTAAAACGAAATAAAAGAAGTATTAAAACTTCTATTTAATTTACCTGTTATAAAAATTGATAAATCATTGAAAAATATAGTACTTAAAAAACACTTTACATATTTGCATAATGGAAATAAATTGTTTTTGCACAGCTTTAATATTGCCTTTTTAACACATTCTTCCGCTTCGCTATTTTTTAAAATTTAATCTTCTTATTTTGCAATATTTTCGTCAATCACAAATAATTTGTGTAAAATATAAATCAAATATTCAAAGCTTTTCAAAAAAGAAAAATTGAAACATTGTTAAAAAGTGGTCTCTATTTTTTTGCGTCTCCGGCTCGTGAATCAGAAACATCGAAAATCAAAAAGTACAACATTCCCTTTATTGCACAAAAACGAAAGAAAATCAATTTTGAAAAGATGCAATATTTTAGGCAAAAGCGATGATTGATTCTTTCCTTCCTTGTTAGTCTTAAAAAAAGAAAACGACTGCGACGCTTTTTTTTTGAGAAATTTTCTTGGTACTTTAAGCTCTTTGAAAAACTGCGATTAAATTAAAAAGAAAAGATTACAAAAATTCAAACGTTTTTTCGAAAACCAAATAAACAAATAAATTAGAAAATTTGTTTTTCAGCATTTTTGATTTTGTTTCAATTTGAATGAAAAAAGTCAGAAATAAGTCGACAGCTCCGCCGCAGATTTGTCCTATAAAAGTTAGAAATATTGTTTTTAAATGAATCTATTAATTTTTTTTGGTATCCATTTTTCAAGCGGAGCATGTTCCGCTTTTAAAGTTCAAATTTGTTTTTTAAAACACTTTGAAACATTTTTTGCGTTTCCTAACAAGATTTTATTATTTATATTGTAAATATTTATTGCTGGGTTCGTTTTCAATTTTGATGCCGGCAAAATGTTGACTAATATATAGTTTATTTTTTATTCAATAAACGACAACTTTTAAAATTAATCAAATATTCCAAAATTTCCAGAATAAAAAAAATCTAACCAAAGCAAAAACTGCACTCTATTCAATGTTGCTGCGGGTCTGGCTCGTGAATCAAAGACACCGAAAATCAAAAAGCAAAACATTGTCTTTTTTGTACAAAACGAAAGAAAATAAATTTTGAAAGGATGCACCTTGCTTTTTGTAAAAACGACCGACATACAACAAGGAAACAAAAAAATTTAGACACCAGTTGCAAAATTTGATGACTGATGGCTTTACTTTTTTTGAAATTACAACTTTTCCTTTGAACACTTTAAAAATTACAGTTCTTTTTTTCCAAAAGGTACTTCAATTTGAGGTTTGCAGTGCCATGATGAAAATGATCACACTAATTATAACTTTGGATTTGCAACGATAATAAAATAAAACAAAATATGCGAAAACTTAAACATCACACCAACAGCAATATTTGTCATCACCATCTTCAACGTTTGACTTTTAGTACTGAAAATTTTTTTGCATCATTAAAACGGATTTGTGCTTTTTCTTTACATTTGATGACTTTTTATTCCTTTTTAATTGAAAATGCAGATTTTTCTTTTACACCAGGGGTCGTAAATGCGGTCGGCCAGCCTCGGCCGGCCTCGGGCCAGGCCGGCTGGGTTCTTTTAGGCCGCGGGCCGGCCCGGCCGTGAATTTTTGGAAAATTCTTTGTTTTTCGCCTATAAAAGTGAAAAACCGGGCGGCCGCAGGCCGGCCGGCCGAAAATTTTAGGCCGCGAGGCCCGCCCGGCCTTCTATTTTTCGGCCGCATTTTCGACCCCTGTTTTACACTGAATGCGTTGAAATCAATTTTTATTAAAAAAAGGAATTGTGTCTTCCGCAGTTTGTGGAAAAAAAGGGAAAAGAAATAAGTCATTTTTCTTTTTTTTTGTGCAAAATAAATGTCACACTTTATTGATGCAATAAAAATCTGTCTGTTTTAGTTTAACAAAGAAAAATTTCGGTCATTTTTTTCGATTTTGAATATTTTGCATGTTTATAATTTGCATTTACAAATTTTGTTTCATGTAAAAACTTTGGTAATAGTAATAAAAAAGTACTGCTTAAAATGTAAAAAATATGAAAATTGAGATTCTATAGTGCCAAAAATGGACATTAAATATTAAACTTGAAAACAAAAATAAACAAAAAAATTAAAGTGGTTTTGCTTTATGTTAACGTATCAAAAAAACGACACTCTGATTTTTAGTATACTTCAATGAATCTTTTGATATTCCAGTTTTACAAAACTGAAGACTTTACTGCTTTTGCTAGCTTGAATAAATTTTTATTGTTCTAAATTTCACAAAAATCAATAATAACATGCTTTGAGAAATTTTTAGATTTAAACATGGTGACAAAATTTTAAAAGGAAACAAGAAAAATCTAATTTATCAATAGCTTCTCCTAAAAATATGATAAATTAATTTAAACATTAGTAGTTATAAAAACAACTTTGCATATCTTGTTCATTTTTATTATAACTCGTGAGTAGAAAAAACATCTTGGATTTTGACAAAAAAATAAAAGGTTTTTCAATAACTTTATTGTTGCATTTTTCAAATTAATCCATAGTTTTTTATAAAATATTAACTTAATGTTATCGTTGCATATTATTTTCATTTTTAATAAAACTGAGTGAGTAGAAAACACACTTTACTTATTTGCATAAAGGAAATAAATAATATTTGTGCATTTTTAATATTGAATTTTCGATTGATACAATTTAATCAATGACTAGTTTTTTATATAAAATCTTTTCTTTCAATGTTGCTGCGGGTCTGGCTCGTGAATCATAGACACCGAAAATCAAAAAGCAAAACATTGTCTTTTTTGTACAAAACGAAAGAAAATAAATTTTGAAAGGATGCACGTTGCTTTTTGTAAAAACGACTGACGGAAAAAAGGCAACAGAAAAGAAAGAAATTTTGCACAACAGACATTGATCTTAGAATTTGATGGCTGCTTTACTTTTTTGAAATTAAAACGTTTTCTTTGAATATTTTAAAAAAAACAGTTCTTTTGTTTACAAAGAAAAGTACGTCAGTTTTGTATTGCTTTACATCTTTTTATAAAGTTTAAGAAAAATTCAGAAAATTGATTACACTTATTATAAGTTTGAAGTTATCATTTCACCAAAAAAGCAAGCAAAATATGTCCAGATTTAAACAATTACTTTAATGGTAACACTCATCATCACAATCTTCAACTTTTAACTTATTACAAAAAAATTGTTTTTTTAACAAATTAGTAAAAGAAATTACCATTCAATAAAATGAATGTGTGCTTTATGCTTTATTAATATAATATTTGTAATAATAAAAAATTTCAATAAAAATCCAAGTCCAAAAAAATCATTTGTCTTGTGTAAAAAAGTCTTTCTTTAATTTTTGAAAGAAGACATTCTTTTTAAAAAATGAACCAGACAGAAAATGAAAATATTTTATTTTCCAAAAAATATCCTTCACTGCATCAGTCAGATTTAAAATGTCAATTTCGAAAACCAAAAAGAAACGATCGAAAATCTTTGACAAAACAACATTAAAAATTTTCTCACTTTTCTTCAAATAAAAAACGACAACAATTTTTTTACTCCTTTTTTTCATTGTTTTTTGAAAATTTTATGCCTCTGTTTTCGATTTAATAGAATTAAAAATGAAGTACAGATTGCAATTATAACCAGAAAAACCCAAAGATTTCATCGACATATTACGGATCGGTAAAAAATTAAATTAACATAGTGTTTTCACAATTAAAAAAATAACAATTTGTTTTGCACTGTTTTAGTTCTTAATTCCATAATAAAATATGTGATAAAAATAAAAATATTGTTTTATTGCATTTCTTTTCTTCTTTTATTTAGAATCGTTTGATTAATCATTTTCAATTTCGGAGGAGAAACCAAAGGAATGAAAAAAAATAGAAGCAGCATTGATTGATTCATTCTTTCTTTGCTTTTTTAAAAAATGTATTCGATTTTGCCTACCACATTTTACAGTACAAATTTGTTTTCTTTTTTTCACGAACGTTGTTTTTGTACAATCATTAAAATCTATTTTTTAAAAAAATCATTGAATTTTATTTTTGGAAAAAATTCAATTCCAACAATTCTTTTTCTTCGCATTTTTTAAATATTTAATTCATTTTTAGAAACTCCATGTAATGAATGTTTTAAAAGTTTATTATGTTTTTCAGTATTATATTATTTTTATCAAGGTAGAACACCGTAATTTGCAAAAAACAGCAATTTTTATGGATTTTTTAAACTCGTAAAGAATAAAAAAACATTTGTTTCAACACAGTTTCTTTTGATTGATATTTTTGCAACAAATTGTTTGCGATAAAAATTTATTTTATAAATGATTCATTTTTCTTCTTTTGAAAACCATATGTCGCACTTTTTTGATGGAATAAAAATGAAAATCTGTCAACTTTAGTTTGAAGAAAAAACGCTTTGTTCAATTTTTTCTTCTGGTTTTTTGCATTTTTAAAAATTTAAATGTATATTTTTATGTAAAAAATTTAGTTATAGATTTATAAAAAAATAATTGCAAATATGACAGCTGAGATTTTATCATACTAAACAGTGTTATGCTTTGCCCGCGCCCGCGCCCGCCCGCGGGCGCCCTTTGGCGGGCGGCGGGCGGGCGCGGGCAGTTTTTTTGAAAGTACGCGGGCGGCGGGCGGGCGCGGGCGGATTTTTTCTAACCGTAGACGACCCCAACTGACGCCGGAGAAAAGACCTCATATTTTGTCCATATATTGGTCATAAGTAGAGGTAATTATGGGCAAAATATCAGCTGCGGAATCCTAACCGTTTTTGTTAAACAGCAATTTCAAAACACGCCAAATACTCCCAAAAACGTTTATGAACACCTAATAATTTGGCCATTCCGAGACTGGGAGATGACAAATTTGTTTGAATGTTTCAGATTCGGATTCAGCATGTTCGAAAACCCATATATCCGTGAAATAATCAGGAAATTTCAAAAACTGCCAAATTCACCCATGAAGATTAGAAAAATTCCTTCTTTTAAAGCATACAAACATCCCAGTAAACAAATTTGCATACATTAAGTCATGTATTAATTATTGTTCGGAGGTTTTTAAACATGCTTAAAAAATCTATATAAAGCATATTAATGATGAAAATAAGTTTAAATCTATATCGTTAACAATTTCTCATTAACTTTGTGTTTGTATACTGTAATAGAAGGAATTTTTCCCATCTTCATGGGTGAATTTGGCAGTTTTTGAAATTTCCTGATTATTTCACGGATATATGGGTTTTCGAACATGCTGAATCCGAATCTGAAACATTCAAACAAATTTGGCATCTCCCAGTCTCAGAATGGTTAAATTATTAGGTGTTCATAAACGTTTTTGGGAGTATTTGGCGTATTTTGAAATTGTTGTTTAACAATTTCAAAATACGCCTCAAATTGTTTTTTGCATTTTGAACATGAATGAGAAATTATAAAAAATTTAAATTTTTAATTTGTGAGTTTTTGTCAAAAATTAAAAAAATTCTCACAAATTTGTTAAAAAGAATAAATGTTTCTAAGTTGCTTTTCAATTATTTGTTTTGTTAATAAAAACTGATGAATTCGAAACAAAATTGTCGTCCGTCGTCATTTATTTTAATAGGTCGTCCAAACCCATCATCATCAAAATTTTAAAAAAATTGTATCAAAAAGGCAAAGAAAAAATCAGGCAACAGGATATAATTATTCCGAAGTTTTAAAGGTTAACAATTGCTGTTGTTGGTGGCTGATGAAATTTTTAACAGAGATTACAGCTTCGTCCACAATATTGTCGTTTTTGTGCTGGAGTGTAAAATGTACTGGTACAGAATCCATTTGCAACCCAATTACGACAATTTGAATTTGTATCAGCACAAGGTGATGGAACAACAACACTGCAACGATTACATGTTCGAGCACATTTTTGTGTCATTAATGTTAAATATGTAGGATTGTTACAAAGTCCAACATTTGCTGCACAATTTGTTGCAATATCAGAACATGTGCCACCAATTGGAGCTCTTGTTGTTGTAGTTGTGGTGGTTGCAGTAGAAGAAGTGCTGCATAAACGGCATGTTCGTCGGCAATTTGCTCTTACATAATCTCCAAATTCTCCGGCATTTAAGCACATGCCAATCATAGTATTACAGCCAGTTATTGCATCACTGCAATTTCCAGTTAAACATGTTGCACATGTTGCTGGGCAATACTGATTCATAATTGATGTCCAATTTGGATCTCGGCATTTATTTGCATTTGCTTCACAATCGATTGGTGATACTAAATGTTGTTTTTGGAATTTTGTGAAACAATCATGTTTAATTTTGCTTACCAGGATCATTGCCACAATTAACTGCTGGAGTTATGCAACATGCGGAACATGTTCTGGCACATTGAATTGCAAGACTAAAATAATCAGCATCTTCGCAATTTGCAGCACGTGCTGTTGCAGTTCCAGCGGTGAAAACTGTTTCACAAGTTGCAGTATCAAGTATATTTTCACAACTAGTTGCATTACGGGCAAATGGATCTGTTGCTGCGCCAGCTCCGGTTCGGCAAGTTGCTGCAGTGATTTGGGCACTTAAAACTTCCCAGCAGCATGATAAAACAAGGATTGCCAAGAAACTTCTCATCATTTTTTGTTACCTAAAACAGATAAAATTATTAATGTACAACATAGAATACCAAGTGTTTTAAAACTAGTGGGAATGATGATTTTCTGCAAAAATGCTTCAACTATTTATACTGTTTTTTGTGCCATGTTTTAGCCTACGGTTTGCTTGAATCATGATAAATGCAGCTGGATAAATATGTGGTAAAAGAAATACGTGGTACAATATTATCCTTTTTGTTAAATGTTTTACATTGCTTTGTTGAAAATAAAAAAAAATGGGAGGAGTTATCTTTTCCTATATGATTTTTTTCTTTTTCTTGGATTGGCTCATTTTTTTTAATTTATCGAACGTGTTTTAGGCCATTTGAATAATTTTAATTACCGTATTTTGTAAGTTTCACTGAAATATATGCAAATTTATTTGTTTTATCTTTTGGCCATCCCATGAACATCGTTTGCTGTAACAATTTTTTGGTTTTATTACTTGACATTCTGTTAGTTTAACAACTTTTAGTAATTTCTTCATTTTATGTAATTATGGTAAACTTACATTTAATTTTCATTTTGACACCTGCCTTAAAGTGGTGATATAATTTCTCAGTTTTGGAAATTTTGTCAGGAGAATGATAAATTTAATGAATTTCGCCAAAATGTTGATGAATCCCAAAACAAAGGAAATCTAAAATCTGGCATTTTTTACAATCGCTTTTTTTGAGCACACACTTGAAAATATTTGAGAACAAGCTGCAAGAAATTTCTTACTGTTGTCATGTATCTGCTTTGACACGTCTCAGTCAATATTTTCGAAACTGTAAAATTTAGGATAAAATTTAAATTTTATTATCGGTTGATTTTCCTTTTTTGTCTATTTCGGTTGTGTCGAAAATTAACAAAAAACTGAGTTGTACTAGCTCAAAAATGCATGAATTATAAAAAAACAAAAATATTTAAAATACCAAATTGTTAAAATGTTTTAAAACTTTTGTGTCGTAATTTTTTGCCAATTTGTTTTAAAATTGTAGATACTTCTGATATGATTTAGTGTAAGCCGAAATATTGTCAAACGGTCATCTTTATTCGTTGTTTTTAGTAAAATATGATTACGTTGTTGTAGACCACTTCAAAAAACTTTTAATATTTTTTGAAAGGAACATTTGATTTGATTAGAAAAATCTCATGGCACATTCAATTTCAAGGTTTTTTAATTTGTTTCGTTTTTTATTAGTTGCATTTTTCTTATAATTTTTATTAATGAGTTTCATTGTTTTGTCATACCAAAAATGATTGATAATATTTTTGTGTTCATTGCGAAATTTTTTTTTTGCTTTATGGAATTACGGTATCCTTCTTTTTTCTTTGTTTAAGACACAAAAATTTTACCACACTGAACAAACAAAAAGAAATCATGAATTTATTTTGATTCATTTTTTTATCCGCAAAAAAGAGGAGACATTTTTTGTGTTTATTTTGAATGAGAGATGCAGCATGAAATTCTTTTTTTGCATACATTTTTTAACAAATTTATTTATGTAGGTTTTAAAAAAAGGAAAAAAGTTTTAAATATCTGTAGCCTACATCTTTGCATAGCTGTTTAAAGTCATGCTTGTCGGCAATCGAAATTTAACAGTTCAGCAGGTTCAAACATGGCCTTAACAGATTCTCATAGATGTGTTTATGTGTTTATTCTTGTTGAATTTAAACGATCAAACTATGCCTTTTTGAGGTGAGGGCGGAAGAAGTGGGTTGGGAAAAACTCTTAAAATAGCTTTGTTAGAGAATGTGATACAAAAAATTCAACAAAATTTGTGCAAAATAAATTTGCAAAAAAAGGAAGAATAAAAAAATTGTAAACAATATTTTTGTTAACAAAAAATAAACAGAACATTTTATCTTTTCCGTTTCATTTTAGCCGGTATTTTCGTTAAAAAGATAGAAATTTGCATGTTATGCAAATTTTTTGTTTAATTTAGTTTTTAATAAGTCACGTAAAAACCAGATTATAATAGATTCTTTTTGAAAACACTAAAAAGTGTACGTCATCTTTGGAAAACAGATCAATTAAATATAAATTTGCATATTTTAGTAAAAAAAATATTGTTGTCAAATTGTGGGGTTTATTAAACTTTAAAATACGTCTCAACCTAATCTTCGAAACTACTAAAATATGCAAATTTATCCATGCTTCTCGTGAACGAAAATGGAATTATCTCAAAAAGCTGATGACACTTCCTGAAGATCGCTGGAATAGAAAACTAACTGAATGGAATCCAAATGCAAAACGTCCGGTTGGAAGACCACCTACAAGATGGATGGATAACTTCAAGAAATACACAAATAAAAAACCGATTGAATTATTATCACTTTGTTTATCTAATTTTTGGTGTCCAAATGTGTCCCCTTTCGTCCTACGAGACAGATAAAAGGTTTTAAATAAATAAATAAATAAATAAATAAAGAATGCATTTTTGTACTTTTTACTTGTCAAATGATTTTAAAATTACAGTATGCTTGTAATTCAAAAAGCATTTCTTTTACGGTTTTTGAATCATAGTGTTGATCATGAATAAATGTGTTTTTTGTTTTTCGATGATGTTGTTTGTGTTTCAAAAAAACATATTTCATATCTTTATATTTTATTTGTTGATTTCTAACTTAAATATTTTCCAAATACAGCATTGATACCATACATTTCAAAACAGTTTTCATGCATTAAAGTAAATTCTGATGCTTCCATTGTTCTCCAGTTTATTTCATAATGTAGTAAATAGAAGCCTTTTAAGGATACGCCATGAAGGAAATTATAAATGTTGTCGTAGGATGAGGAGTTTTTGCCTTGATGGAAATTATGAATTTCAATTAACATTTGACATACTGGTACACTTACTAATTGGTCAATAATATTGTGTTCACTTCCTGAAAGTTAAAATTTGCATAATGTTACTGTTGAGCAATAACTTTTTAATAAAAATTATAAAAATGATTTTTACCTTCAATATCAACTTTAAGAATGTCAATATAAGTTGTATTTTGGCGTTGTAAAATATCAGTAAAAGAGATTTCATTTGTGTATGGTTTTGTTACAGCAGAAATTTTTCCCAACAAAATTTTGGATTGATTCAAATATTTTAATGTAAAACGATTTTGGCGATCCTACAATCAGATACGTTAAGTAATGCAATTAAATGAAAGGTTAAAAATAGGTATAGCTGGGATTAGCTGGGGTTCAGACATGAGAAATGCGGCCGAAATTTACTGCCGGCCGCGCCGCCGGCCAAAAATTCATCGGCCGCGCCGGCCGCCGGCATCAAAAATTTTGCCGGCCGGCCGCTGGCCGGCCGGCGGCGGCCGTTAACAAATATCTTCAAATTAATGACAAAAAAAAATTTTATTTATATTACTGCAAACACAGCAAATTTTCATTTTTTTTTATTTATTTACTCTTTTTTATAGTATTTTCATGCTAAAGAAGAAAATAATATGTTTTTTGTTAATATTATTAACAATTATTACTATATTTTTACGGTATATCGAACTTTTTCTAATACACAAAATATAAAGCGGCCGCCGCGCGGCACAAAGTTGCCGGCCGTGCCGGCCGCCGGCATGAAAATTTTTGCCGGCCGGCCGGCGGCGCGGCCGGCATGCGGCGGGCAGCGGCGGCCGGCCGCATTTCTCATGTCTGCTGGGGTTTACTTTTTAAGGTCCAAGTTTTGATTTTTTTAGGAATTTGGAAAACAAGAACGTCTGCAGAAATTTATTTTGGAGAGGACAAAACCATTTCGAATGGGCAAGCTTTTGATCTTTTGCCGATGGCGGTAAAAGATCAAAAGAATTTTATGATTTTAGACAGGGCACTTGCCACAGGGGCCTTTCCCTGATGATGTTCATGTTGGAAAATGGTCATGACCAAAATTAAAAAAGTCTGACCTGTGCCGAAACTTTTAGGTCTATTCGGGTTAAGTGTTTTTCTCGGCTGGTCCACAAAAAAGAAGGTCAAGTGAAACTTACAATATCAATTGCAACATGCTTGCATGAATAATTTGTTAAATTAATCAATTCCATTTCAAATGAAATTTCATTATTTAACCCTAGGGAATACATAACGCATTTATGATTTAAATGTAATAAAACAAAAGGATTACAAATCCATTTTCCTCCATCACCCAATCGGCCAAGGCGAATTAAATTTGGACAAAATGCCTAAAAATGATTAATCGTTTTGTCAACTTTAAATTCATTTTTTAAATACCTCAGAAGCCAAAAGATTGTAAATTTCATAGCTTCTGCCACCATCGTTTAATATTCGTTTTCGTTCTTCAAATTTTGCTTTTCGAAGTTTTGAAATTTTATTATCGAACAAAAAAGTTGAAGAAGAAGCATTAATGCAGTCTGAAAATGTATGTAATTTTAATCTTTTGAAATTATAAAATTTTCTCATTTTTTAATTGCATTAAAACCGTTAATCAAAATCTAATGGCGACCTTGAAAGCGGCAAAGATCAAAAGAAAAGTATCAAAGAAAGATTTGAAAAAAAAGCTTTGAAAATTTGCATATTTCGCTAAATTTAAACTTGGACAATCTATTTATAATGCTGAGTTTCAAAACGTGCTCATTTTTAATTAATTTAATTAAAATAAGCTTTTTGTTCTTATTTTAGAGTGTTTCTTTTGACATTAAAATTGTGCCAAAAATAATATTACTCCAATTTAATAAAATATTACCAAAAAAAGATGCTAAAAAAACTTACTTTTTTTAAACCCTGAAAACTTTATCATCAAAAATTTGTAAAAAAATATAAAAAATAAAAAAGCTAAAAAAATAATGAAACGTTTTTGAGAAATCATTTTATTCGAGTTTTTAAAAGTATCTCTTTTTTTAATTTTTTTAAATCGATTGCAAAAAAAGTGGAGTTTATGCGTTGATTTTCTTTATATTTATTTAGCTGTAAAACCAGAGGCAAACGCTGCTAAATTAGTTTTAAAAATATGTGAATTAATACATGTCCATGCTACCTGCAATCATGTTAGAAAAGAAAAAACCAATGGCATCCAAATTAAGGTTTTTTAATCATTGTTTTGGTACATGTTTTATCTTCCGAAATGCTTCAATTCAAACATTAACAACTGTTAAAATTAACAAAAAATAAAAGCTCATAATAAATTATTTATATCTCTTCTATAACTATTCTTTTTTAAAACATTCTTTTTCAACCAATGATATTTTCCTCTAATACCGTAACCCTTTTATACTTGTCCCCATAAAAAAAATTAAGACAAAAGTTCAAGGGTCATTTATTCAACAAGTTTAAGAGGATATACAAAATATAAAAACATATACAAGAATATTAATATTTTTCAAGAGCCGTTAATTCAATGGCAAACAAATTCTTCTTTTTGACAACAGTAACATGGACGTTCATTCATTCATACATCAAGAAGTTCTTTAATGAATTTGGAAGTGGTAGATGTTGAACACCATCAGCAGGATTCTTTCCCAAACTTGTCATAATTGTTTGACGGCAGGCATCCATCAATTGTCGAGGTTCTGCTATAAATTAAACAATGATTACAATCAAATTATTAATGAATAATACAGTAACATTCACAATTGAAACGATAAAAGAAGATGCTAAATTCGAATGCACAAGACGAAAGAAATCTTTCTATCAGTTCAATGTGAAAGTTAAAAAAGTAAAACTTACGCTCCAATCCACCAAGATATTTCATTGTCACTTCACAATGCCCCCATACGCAACTGACAGCTGGATAAAGTTTCTTTCCTTTGAGTCCACGAAATGCAACACCAAGATACTTGTCATCAGTTGCAAAAGCCATATATCCTTCATCCATATCAAGAATACAGTAAATATTATCTGGTGCAAGAAATTGGGTTGGGACGTCCGGATATTTCCAAGGAGATACTCCATTTCTCGCATCATTATTACATCGATTTCGAGCTAAAAAAATAAACACCATTATTCTTAAGCAGAGAAACTCAAAGATGTGTCAACTTACTGAGATCCCATCCATATGATTCAGCATTATGTCCAATAAGAGAAACATAACCAGTTTGATGCAAGGGCGCTGTCTTTGTTGCAACTCCAATAGTGGCATGAGTTCCACGCATTCTTTGTGGCCAAGTAAATTTCCAGACATGAAATCCATTCGAAAATTCAACCTTTCCTCGAATGCCATCAGTTGATTGTGCCACAGGATGTCGATGAAATGTAAGTCGATCATTGGGTTTAACAAAGATATGCGGAGAATGATCTTCTGGATTCCAAGAATATTTTTCAAAAATTTCTTGATCAAGAGCAGGCTTGGAAATTATTGTATCTAATTTCCATGGACGAGAAGAAGCAGATGGATGATCCTAAAAATTAAGAACACTTTATTGGAAGATTAGTGAGAAGACACAATTAACATACCCCAGGATGTGCAGGTGAATATCTTTGTGTCGTAAAAGATTGTTGTGGATTTGGAGCAGGCTGAGATCGATGTAAAGTTGCAAAACGTTGAGATCGACGTAAAGTTGGAGCACGTTGAGATCTTTGTGGAGTTGGAGCAGGCTGAGATCGGTGTGAAGTTAAAGCAGCTTGAGATCGTTGTTGTGAGGGAGCAGGTTGAACAGCAAGACGACGACTACCTGGAGCTCCTGGTAATCCCGGAGGAGCTGAAGGACCAGGAGCTGGCAATGAAGGAATTATTGAACGAAATCTTCTTCGACGATGACTAGGTTCATCAGATGAGCCTGTAAAAGATACATTCATATATATAGATATATATTTAATGAGATGAGAAATAGAAACTTACGATCATCTCCAAAATCATGACGTGAACTGATGTGACCCATGTTATCCTCCTGAAAGAGATGAAAAAAAATTAATTGAAAAGTTAAAAATGAAACACCCGAGAACGATCACAACAAAACGAAGAATTGTACCAATCAACCAAAACCAAAAATACATTTATGCCACGGCAAAGAGAAAGAGGTGAAAGTAGCAACTTGAACAATGAATTTAGAGTGAGAGGGAAAGATAAGAAGATACATCCAAAAATGCCTACAAGCAAGGAAGGAAAAAGTGTGACAAATTGAGGTACATGAATCAAATAGGAGGGATTAAAGTAATACATTTAGCAACAAATGTTCGGCTGCTTTATTTTTTTACAACAATGAAAAATCAACGGAGAAATTTGGTATAACAAGATATAGGAAGGATTATGGAGGAGAGAAAATATGAAGGAAGAAAAATCTAACATGATCCGTAAAAGTAAATATAACTGATAGTAGCTTAAAGTAGAGCAAAGAAGCAAAGATATATAAAATATTAAAGGAACACAGGAACTTTCGGTATGAAAAAATATAGTAAGTTTAGTCGCGAAAAGCTTGCAATAAAAAGGTACAACTTTATTAATATTGCGGATGTTTAATGATTTAATTAGTGAATAACTTATCTAAAAAGTATATCAGCAACATTTAAAACGCTCTAATTAAGTGTTGCAAGCTTCTCGGAACAAAATTGACTACTTTTTCGTAATGAAAGTTTGTGTCTCTTTAGTTAAGGTAAATATGATAACAGTTTGTTGACGACACGATGGGATATAGTTTTATCAAGCTATCAACAATTAAACGAAGGGTGATGAAAATTTTAAATCAAAGAAAACGAACACGATTAAATTAAATTAAAATTTGAAGGAGAAAGAGCAGCAAAAAAGCAAGAAAGAAAAAAATTTTGTTCGTCAAAAAAATGTTTTTTCTCTCTCACTTTTCATGAACGCGATTCAACGTTCGCGAAGCTTTTTCGTCGCTGTTGTTTTTTTTTCAACTAGGGAATAAGCGGGCCTTCGGCCCGCCTGCAACCTTGTGTTAGATAATAGTAACTGTCTTTAAAGTTCGTCACAAAATTATTATACTTGATAAAAGATAATAGAAAAGCAAAAAACTTAAATACTTCAAATATCATTCATGCATTAACAAAATTTATTAAGAACAAAAATAACAAAATAAATAATACATATATAAAAATTACACCAAGATATGATAGATTATTAATTGATTGAGCAGCAACAATGACTGGCCATGCTTGAGTAGTTTTGCGAATGATACATGTAGATAAAGATGGATAGATTATTGAAAGGTTTAGATTGATGCTTATCTAAAATAGATAAAGATACTTAATAAAAAAAGAATGTGCTAAAAAAATGACTTACATGGATTTATATTATCAACTTATTCTTCAGCTATCAGCTAATAATTGATCAAATAGCTTTGCAGAGATAAAGTCAATATAAATAGTTGAACCACATAGAATTGATTGATTACTTTCTTATTCAGCTTTTGAATTTGATTTAATTGAGCAATAGATTCTTAAATTTATTTTGATAAATGATTTCATCCATATATATCTTTCTTTTGACTTTGAAGATTTACTTTGTATCACATCGTTGCAAATCTAAAATGAAATTGAATGAACATGCAATTGCAATGAAAAAATACAAAATTGCTTACCTCTTATCATCCTTTCAGCACATTTAACCAAGCAAATAAATATTAATAATTGTTGCTGCTCAATCTAAAAGTAATAAATTAAATAAAATATAAACAACAAAAAATGACTTACCTTGGTGCGATTTCTTTCAGCTCCAAAATGTTGCATAACCCCGCAACAGGGCCACCATAAAGGTGGAAAGTCAGCTGGCGCTTCCGCAGATTGATACTGCAACAACGAATAAAAATAAACTAAAATTAAATTAAATATTAAACAAATATAAATTATTATTAAATCAACAACAACACGAAAAAATTAAACTTTTAATCAATGATTTCCTTATATACAAAATTTTTAACTTTCTTATTTAATCGTTGCTTTCCCAAATAAATTTTAAGCGATGTTGCTCTTTTTACTCTTGAACATGCAACATAAAGTTGTCCATGATTAAAGACATCTTTTCTCAAATCTAAACCAACTTTTTCAAATGTTTGACCTTGACTTTTGTTTTTTGTCATTGCAAAAGCAATTTTAACAGGAAATTGTCGTCTTGCAAGTTTGAATGGATAATTTTCTTCGTTGTATAGAAGGATTCGATGAATAAATACAGTTTCACCTTTTTTATCTCCAGTTAAAATTTTGCATTGTAATGTGTGATTAAGAAGTCCAATGACTAACAATCTTGTTCCATTGCAAAGTCCCTCAGTTTGGCTTAAATTTCTGATAAGCATGACTACAGTATTCTTTTTTAAATTAAGTTCATGTGGAGGGAGGGAAGCTGGATTAAGACTATTCAAAAATTCTTGTGTTAATAGCTCTTGCAAGGCTTCACCTTCGCTTGCTGTATCGACACTTGTGTATCTTTTTTCATTTTCATTTGGAAGCAAATCAACAACTTCTTTGTTAAGTTCATCAACATCTGCATTTCTTGCTGATAGAATTGCAGAATGTGAAACATCTTCAAACCTTTTTTGGGCAATTAAATGTGCAAAAACTTCTTGTACTAAATCTGATTCAACTTCAAACCCTTCTGGGAATTCCATGGTGTCATTAATGTCATTAACTTGGCCTTCTCCGATTTCAAGCAAAAATTTTGCAAATTCAATTTCATCTTCTTCAGCTCGCATATTTTTGTTAAAGTTAAGTTCTCATTTTATAATCTCCTTCTAAAGTTACCAAAAGATGAATATGCGGTAAACCTCGTTTCTGGAATTCAACTGTATAAACATGGGCTTTGCATTTACCAAAATATCGTTCTTTTGTAACTAAATTTAACAGATGATCTTTTTTCTGTTTAAAAACTCTTGCCACCAAATCTGGTCGATCAGCAGCAGTTTGTCCAGGCAACAAATTTTCAGAAATTTCTGTCCAGTTTGGATTGCAAGTCATAGTTATAAAAAGATCTGGTTTCTCATGCCTTCTTACAATTGACATTGCATCTTGGTACATTTGTTCCATATTTCTTGGAGAACCTGGATGTGATGATGGCAAAATATATTTAGCACCAATTTTTTGCACATTATTGTCTTGTTGAAATTTTTTCATAAATTCATCAATATTTGTATAAGAATCTCTTAATAATTCCTTTTGATGTGTTTTTAGATAATTAACTCGATCTTTTAAAATTTTAAGTGCAGTATCGACTAACCATTGTTGGAATAATCTTCCACCATGCAAAATTGCATTAAATTCTCCTTCTCGAATTGAAATCATATATTTTGCGTATGCACTTCTTGTTAGTCTTTGCTGTGAATTAATTTTTTTGAGATCAGGATGCCATATATGTTTGCCGGTGGGGAAAAAGATAGGATAAAGCCAAGGTTGAACATTTGGATCAATTGCATTTACAGTTTTAAGCTGTTTTCTGTTTTTATCATAAATTGTGATGTATGAATCTGGAATTTCACCGTCATCATTTGTTGCAAAAACTGCAGCAACCTCATTAGAAGCTTGCAAATTATAACGCCTTTTATCTTGCCCTGGGAGAATTCCAAAAATGCAATGATAAATTTAACGGATCAATCCCCATTGCTTCTGCTGTTTCTCTTTGTAATTCCATTTGTTCATGGAGCATTTGAAAAGCCTTTGATTGTTCATTTATTTGAGCTAAAACTGTGCTTAACTTTTTAAGAATGTCATGATTTAAATCTTTGAAAGTTTCTAATCGATTTATCGCAGCTTCTTCTGGGTTAACAATGTAAAGTTGTGCATGGCTTTTTTCATGGCCATGTTCGTCATCATCATTAATCAAAGTTGTATTAATTTGATAATAAACCTGGCCTTGAACAACAAAAGCATAAGGTCCAGGTCTATTAATACCAAATTTAACAATATCTGCAGTAAAAGAGCCAAAAGAATGAGCATTATTGTAAACTCGAATATCTTTACGAAATTCTGCAAGATCAAAAAGGGGCTTTAATTCTTCAGGGTAACCTGGAATAACAACTTTAATTGTGCCATGTTGACAGCAACTATAAAATGATGCTCCTTTATTTGCAACTTTTTCACTCTCAAAATGTTTGGCACCACAATGGTCGCAAATGAAGCTTAATGGTCCACCGTAATGGGCTTCACCATTATCATCAATTTCATATCCGGCGGCACAAAGCTTTGTTACTCTGTTTCTTTGTCTTTGCTTTTTCAATCTTTCTCTTTCTCTCTCTGCTCGAATTTGTTCATCATCAAAATTCGATCTTCGATTTTGAATTCTTTGATTTTCTGTATTACTTCTTTCAGCTCTTTCAGCTTCAGAAAGCTGATGTCGATTTACAGACATACGCTGCCTCTTTTTCTCCTTTTCAGCTTCTTTTTGCTCTTCTGTCTGTTCTGATCGGATTTTTCGCTTTCTTTCTGCATCTTTTCTTTTTTTATCTGCTTGAAAAACAGCCTCCTGAGAAGGTGTTCTTTCTATCTTTTTTCTTCCCATTTTATAGCTTTAAAACAAAATGTAAGATAACAAAAAAAGTTTTGTTCAATAAAAATGTTTCCCTTCGTTATTAATAACGACAGTTGTAACCTTGTAATAATGCAACCTTGATAAAATGAAACCTTAACAGTAGTTAACTTCACAAAGAAGACGCCTACAGAGCGCTGCAAAATTTAATGTAGCAAAAGCTAACAGTTTAAGCAAAAGAAATAATAAAATTAAAAAAGAATAACAAAAATAAAATTGCTTAAATTTTTTAACCACAAAAAAATCAGCAACAAAAAATTTTTGTCATCAAAAATAATAATAGACGCTTGCGACACTTTGCCAAAAAAAAGCGCTTCTTTCAAAATAAAAATGGACGCACCAAAGGACATTGTCTCTTTTACAGGAGGATTTGTTTTTTTTATTGAAGCTTCAACATTGAAAAAAAAGTACGGTTCAGAATCTGTGAAGAAAAAATGATTCACTTTTTTTCTTCAAGCTTACAGAATAAAAATGTCATTTGAAGTGGACATAAAAATAAGCAACAAAATTATTGCAATGAAATGTTTCAGGATAACAAACATTGTGAATTACAATAAAGTTCTTTATTTTTTCTTTACAAATAAATACAAAAAAGTATACACAGAAAATTACTAAATCCTTCTTTTCTTGTTTTGATTGTTTACTTTCAGTTTCACTTTTTCTTCCACCACATCTTCGATTACCAGATCGATCACTTGGATGATTAGATTTTGATTTATTATCATTTTCACTTTTTACAGATCTTTGAGAAGATTTCTTTGAACCAACTTGAACAAGCTTTTCAGATTTTTGTGATCCAGATTTTTTATTGATTGATTTTTGAGTTGATTTTTCGGCTGCTTCTTTTTTGGCTGCTGCTGCAACTGCTGGAGACAAAGTTTGATGTGAGATCATTGATGACTTGCCGGCAGGGGATTTCTTTGGTGGAGGTTTTGGAAGAGATTCTTGTGAAGGTTGTTGTTGTTGTTTCTTGGAAGAATTTTCTGATTTCTTTTGACATTGAATTTTCTTCTTCTTTTTGATGGATGGTTTTGATTTTCTTTGAGATTCAACAGAATTACTTTCATTATCAGTGTTATGCTTTGCCCGCGCCCGCCCGCGGGCGGCGGGCGGGCGCGGGCGGTTTTTTCGAAAGTAAGCAGGCGCGGGCGCCCGCGGAAAAAAAACAAAAGCATAACACTGGTACTAAAAATGGACATTTAAAATTAAACTTCATAACAAAAAATACAAAAAAATTTAAGTTTTTTACATTATTTTTCCAATAGAAAAACTTTCCTTTGGTTTTAAGCATGCTCTAATGATGTTTTTGATTTAAAAAAAGAAGAACGTTTTTATAGATAAGATCACCAAAGTTCCATCTTGCCTCTTCTGCTTTACTTGAATAATTATTTATTGATAAAATCTTTACATCAGAAGTTGCCTTTTGATTTTTCTGATACATTATATTTTAAAGAAACTGAATTTCTGGTGTTCCACAAGGTTCAAAAATAGGTCCGCTACTGTTTTCTTTTTTTATTGGTGATTTAATTTCTTTCTGTGAAACTCCTGCACGTTAGTAAAAGAGTGCTTTTAGCACGAAAATGCACCCAATAAGCACGTTGTAAAATTTTTGATGTTGTAGATATAGTTATGCATATAAAACTATGTAAAAAATTGTTTTGCGCTGTATTTTAAGCATTTTTTATGTGTTCCCATAAAAATATGGATGTTTTTTTATATAGAAATGCACCAACATGAATTATAAAAGTAAAATTTTTTGCAAATTTCCGCTTTTCACAAAAGTGTTGCAAATTTAAGCATCTTCTTTTCCCTACTACTTTGTTATTTTCTATAGCTTTATCGTGTCTTTGGTTTTAAATGATAGATATATGTATAAGGATTATATATAAGGAGTGTTTTGTTTTTTAGAAGTCAAATATTCGATTGGGATCAATTACAATGGAAAAGAAAGCAATCAAAGCGTGAAGAATTATCCGTGGTTCATTATAAATCGATATATTTATGTATTTTATCTCTAACAACCTTCAGCTTGCTTATCTTGATTACAACGAATACAAAAAAATCGATGGAAAAGAATTTATTATGCTCAAATTGATGTTCATCAACTACAAGTTATATGGTAAGTGATCTTTTTTATATTTCTATTTTAAAGCCCAAAAGCCCATATTTTATTGTTTATAAGTATTTACTTCTTTAATTACAAGATAAACAGATAGTATATATCAAGGAGAAAACGTTTTAAGAAAATTTTATTGTATTCACATTAGCAGATACTATACGTAATATATATGAAACAGTTTTTTTGAATGGTTGTGTATGTAATAAAACATTACTCCATTCGTCTTGTAATCAAAGAAGTAAACATTTATAAATAGTGAAGTATACGCTTTTAGGCGTTAAAACAAAAATATAACAAAAATCACTTACCGTATGACTTGTAGTTGATGAACATCGAATTGAGCATAATAAAATATTTTTCACCGGTTGTTTTGTGTTCACTGCTATCATAATAAAGTTTTTGAAGGTTGTTAGAGATAATAAATATAAATATTTCGATTTATGTTGATTCACGGATAATTCTTCTCGCTTTGATTGCTTTCGTTTCCACTGTATTTGATCCAAATCGAATATTTGACTTCTAAAAAACAAAACACTCCTTATATATAATCCTTATACATATATCTATCATTTAAAACCAATAAGACGAAAAAGTTATAGAAAATAGCGAAGGAGTAGGAAAAATAAGATGGTTGATTAACATGTACAAAAAAGAGAACAACTTTTACAAACTTAAATTCTCTGTTAAAATGTTTTTTATGTTGGGTCATCCATGTATCATTTTTTTGCCCTTTTTCTCTAGTTTTTAAAAATATAATGCTTAAATCTATTTTGGCAATACATGAGATATAAATTATATCACAAAGATATAACAACAGCTTCTTACTCATGCATCAAAAACTCTTTTTTTGAAAAAGAACAGTTTGCCACAAAGTTGACTTTTTTACTAACGTGCTCCTGGAGTTGAGAATGAACTCTTTGCGGACGATCTGAAAGTATTTTCTGCTTCACTCTCACAAGGGAACCGCCAGAAGTGATTAGCGAGTTATTATACCAAATATGGTTAAAAGGTATCCTTGGGGGTCGAAAACAAACATAAAATTTTTTTACGTACCATTGGCGAGGTTATGGTACTTTTTTGGCACTTCAAAATTTCGACTATCACCCTGTTTTTAATTTGTCATACATTTTCTCCGAGTGTCAATTCATGCTTCCCTGGCGCAGTTGATTGCGCTTTAGACTCTCATACGAAAGATGCAGGTTCGAGTCCTGCCCATAGTTTTTCGTTTTTTTCCTATTTTATTTAAATTAAACTTTTGTTTAATTTAAATAAACAAAAAATTTTTTGAAAAAAACAAAAAAAATTGGTGTGAATCTCTAAAATATTTAAAAATATTTTAGAGATTCACACCAATTTTTAAATATACTTTTAAAAGCATTTATTAAAAAAATTGTTCAAGGTTTAAATATTTTAGAGATTTCACACCAATTTTTAAACTGTAATACAATCAAAGTATTATCATTCAATGATTGTATTACAGTTTTTTTTGATCAAGACGGTAACATTTGCTCTTTAATAAATAAAAGAAAATATTTAGGACATTTTAAACTCTGGTTTAAATATTCTTAAGTCGTAAAAATAGATTCAAATTTAAACAGGCTTTGCTGTTTTTTGTTTTTTTCGTGTACAAGTAACTCTCTATGTTTTTGTAAAACCGTGTAAAAAAAAACAAGAAAATGGTAAGTTAAGGAATACCGAAATCGATCATTATTATTCTTAAATTTTTGTCTTTTATTGTATATACTTTTCCATGTAAATTTTTCTATTTTTCTTGATTTGTAAATATTTATCTGTTTGCCTCGTTCCACTGCTTCGGTAGTCGGAGCGTATAAATAAAACTAAAAAAAACTAAAAAAAGTGCATATTTTTATGTGTTATTGTTTACATTTTTAACAAAATAATTATTTTTTTTAAAATAACCCTGTTGTTTTGGTAATAATTTATTCTCAGAATTTACATACAATAACATTTTTTACAATCAACGAAATGATACAAACAAATCAAAAATTACTCCTTTGCCAAAACGAACTTTTTAGAAAACTATATTTTTGTTTCGCACGTTTTTTAAATGTCACAAAACAATAGCTTTTTTTAATTTACAAATGTACTTTTACATCACAAATTCTCCGTATTCAAATTTTTTTTCAAACTTGTTACCGATGTTTTGTACTTCTGAGTACTGTAACATTTGTGGAATGTGTTGAAATAATTTGAACTACTGTTTTTCTCAAAAACACTGTTGAAATAATTTGATTTCTTAAATTTGTATTTGTAATTATTATAAACCAAGCTGGTGCCAAGTCACTCATATCAAATAGATAATACTGTATCTCAAACATCATAATAATTGTATCTTCGTCATCAATTGTCAGGATTGTGTACTGTAATAGTATCGATTAGAAATTATGCAAATTTTTTAAAAATTTTACCTGATGAAGACAATGTAAGACATCACATGCAAATACTAAAATGGTATAAACTGTTAGCAAAACATCTTGTTTTGAGGTTCGTTTTTGACCAGACGAATTTGCCCAACAAAATTTTTCAATCAATAATTTTGTGATGCAATAAAAGTTAAAGATGAAAGAAAGAATCGAACAACAGGTAATAACAATTGCGGCATTCCTTGGATTATTCATCCATGGCACGGCAGCTCGATTTGAAGCAGCTAAATATCTCAAAGAATTTTCATCACTTTCATTCCTAAGCAGCATGTAAATACCACAAAATGGAATATGCCAAACAAATGCAATTGGAAAAAGGAAACAGAATCCAACAAAAACAAATAACCAATCTTGCCAAAACCGTTCATATCGAGTTTTAAGGATAAAAACTGTGAATCGATTAAAACTAACGATTAAATGGAATAATGGGGTAAGATTTGTGATATACCAAAGAGCAGTTTGAAAGAAGGTTACGGTAAAACCTCGAAGACCCCAAAGTTTTACAAACGGCGTTAAAAATGGCGTACTTGGCATTCGAATGGCGAAAAAGTAAATAATTGAAGCGAAAGTGTAAGCAGCAGCTGAGATTCCAAAAAGTTTGTAAAATGAACCACTAAATTTGTTTTTAGTTTTGCCGACAAAGATAATGTACAGAATAATACCATACAGGACGTAAGTTGGAATTATGTAAATTAGCGGCAACAACATTTTCAAATTTTCCATGACAGTCATTTTGCATAAAATTACTGAAAAAATTCCAACAAAGGAAACAGAATAAATAATAAAACTTCGAGATTTCATTTTTTTTAAATACCCCAAAAAACACCTGCTCAAAATTTTGTAGAACATGGGAATCTCCCCGGCGGGATTTTTTATAAGAATTCGTAGAAATATGCATTCATCAAACAATAGTTTTTTTAGAAATAATAAAAGTACAAAAGTGTCACACAATAATGAAAACCAATTGTTTATGACATTTTAAGAACACCTTTGACAACGTGTGAAAATTTGAATATTGAAAACAATGGACTTTCTGCAAATAAAGAAATTTGGATTTAGTGTGACTGTAGTTTTTTAAAATATTTGAACCCCAAAAAATACTATTGTTGAAAAAAATTTTTTTTTATTTATTAATGGAATTAAAATTCGCATTGAAGCGGAACTTAAGTTTTATTTTTTAAAAAAAGAGGAAACTAATCTGTTAAAAAAAACTTTTATGCCCCCGTCAAACGTGATGCTAAAGTGGGCAAACTAAAGATGAAAATTAGTTTTATAAAAAATAAGATTGCATTAAAATTATACATGTTTTGTTTTGCTTCAGTAATTAATTTTTAGTTATTCAAAATAATGCAATGCTAAAATTAAAAAGATTTGGATAATTAAAATTACAGAGTCATGTTTTTTTAAATACCACCGCCGATGATGTTACCAGCAGCATCTTATGATCAGAATACCGCTGTTGACTTAAAAAAATTCTTTATAAATGTTAAAATAAGAAAAAAAAAGATTGACCTGGTATATTTGATTACTTTTTTCAAATTTTTTTTATAATAGTTGTAAGCATAACCAATAAAAAACCTCATTTATAATGTATGGTATATTAGATTCAACAACCAAATTTGAAAATCTGCAATAACAGACTCATGAGTTTGTGGATAATAATCATAACCATATATTCTTTAAAATATTCAAAAACATTTGACACATTTTGAAAGTTATTTTTTTGACATTTTTTTGCAAAATTCTTTTTTCTATAACTAAAAAAACGATTGATTTCATTCAAAAGAAAAAGACAAATTGTTCATAATAAACTAGGTCATTTATGTGATTTTTAAAGGTTTTAATTTGATGGATTGCAAACAAAAATTATTACTATAAACAATTTAAGTAAATGTTGACGGATTTTAAGTTTTATAAATGTTCTTGAACATGAATATTTTTAACAAAATTTTTTATACTGTAATAGACACTAGTAAATATAAGTTTAGGAAAGAATAAATGCATATAATAAATTACATTAAACTAAAATTTTCAAAAATCTTTTATAATTGGTTGCACAAATAAACGAACAAAATGTGTCAGTTTTTAACTTAAATGTCAAAAAAACTTTTTGTTTGTTTTTGCAAGCATCACCATTTTTCTTAAAATATCTGTAAACATTTGGTTTTTCGATGATTTTTATTTTTTGTCTGTGTTTCTTCTTCTTTCGAAATCGTCAAATGTTAGTGTCGTTTTGTGCAGCAATAATTCAATTCACTAAAGTGGTTGTTTGAATGTTGTTGGAAGGTCGCGATTTTATTTTCAAAAAGTTTGCATAAAAGAAGAAACAATGGTTTAAAGATGCAATATTAAAATTATACAAAAATTATTTATTTCCTTTATGCAAATATGTAAATTGTTTTCTCTACTCACAGAGTTTTAGTAAAAATGGAAATAATATACAGCAACGATAACATTAAGTAATATAAAAAAGCGACGAATTAATTTGAAAAAAACCAATAATAAAGTTATTCAAAAGCCGTTTGCAGTGTAATAACTTTTTAATAAAAATTATAAAAATGATTTTTACCTTCAATATCAACTTTAAGAATGTCAATATAAGTTGTATTTTGGCGTTGTAAAATATCAGTAAAAGAGATTTCATTTGTGTATGGTTTTGTTACAGCCTGTCATACTTGAATAGGGGGGTTGGAAAAATAAAATTTTGCTATCTCCCACCTTAAAATTTTCGAAATGAGTGACAGGGGTCCGTCGACCTTTTTGGCATATGTGAAAAAAATTTTTCGGCGGCGCTTCGCGCCGCCAAAAAATTTCTTATAGTTACTCCTATATTTCGCTTGCCAGGGGTTCGTCGACCTTTTTTTGTAATACTTGGACTTTCTTTAATTGGTTTTGTTAGTTTTTTTACTTCGAAAATAGAAGTGTAGAGGTTTAATTTTGGTTTCTTTTGTAACTTTTTATGATTTTTTGTTCTTTTTACTACTTTCGTTTTACAAAGAAAAGAGGGATGTTCTTTGTTGATGCAATTTTGCATTTGCAATTAATAGGTTGTTCTATTTTTCTTCTAATTGTTCTACGAAGTTCATTAAGATTGAGTTTGTTTTTACTTTTTTTGAAAATCAGCGTCCGCAGTTGGTGTGATCTCGTTTAAATTGGTCTAATTGTTCATGATTTGACTATTGTTTTGCTTTATTGGTTTAATTGTGAATAATTGATATTACTTCTGTTATTGTATATGCAAATCTTCTCAGCTTATGGCCAATAATTTGACAGTTTTCGTGATGTTATTTTTGTTTGGGATGCGTCACTATTACAGTTTAACTTAATGAAGACAAAGTGAAGTTTTTTGTAATACTTATAAATTTTACAATAATGATTCCTACAACTTGTTGAAGCACGAATTCGTTCCCGTCGTTCACCAAATTTACAAAAAGTACTTGCTTATTACTGTGCACACTGAAAAAAAAAGATGCGTTTTTAGCCCCCAAAAATGTGCACTTTTTGCCCCCTTTTTGGGGCCCTTTACTGCATTACTACCCTCAAGGTGGGGGCTTTTTTTACAAAACAAAATAGCCCCTAAGAAGGGGGCTAATTTGCCCCTACTTGGGGGCTTTTTTTAAAGTACGTCGATATATCATAAATTATTTTTTTAACTCTAAATATATATTTATTTCCGCATATGCCTTAATTAGTGATTTAGTGTATACTTAAGCTCAAAATTTATTAAAAGGCTCATTTTAGGGCCAAAAGTTTACTGTAGAGACAAAACTTTAAAATTAAATTAATATCAGTATACGTATATATATGAAAAACATGACATTTTGCCGTGCCAAAAACCAAATTCTGCAAAAATGAAGTTTTCCATGATGTTGGAGTAATTGATAGTGATTTATACATTGATTGGCAAATGAAAAATATCCATCGGATTGTAAAACCCTACCCTACATAAATAAACTAAAACATGAGAATCATTGTAAGACCAAAGCCAAGATTCTAGGAAGCATAGCTGTGACCACAATCTCTTAGTGGCACCCCAAAAACCATAAAAAGTACTATCCAACACCTTAAGTTGTACATAAAAATCATGAAGATGCTCTAAATCTATTATTTTAGATGAGGTTAAAGTGTACATTTGAAGCGTCTAGTAACTTATGTTAGCTGGTAAATTTTAATTAAAATAGAATTCTCAGGCATTTATGTCAGACGTGGATTACCTTGCTTTTATATAATTGGACTGCAAGAAGAATGCGCTTGAAAGTTTAAACTATTGATTATTGATGCCTTCTTGCGTATACAAATTAATGGACCAAAGTTGGCTTGCCTTAATAAGGGGGAGAATATCGTTGAATCAGTTATGTTGTTTTCCTCTAGAAAGTTAAGTTAAAGCTTCAGAAATCACAAAAATGGATAAGAATATTTACTAGAAGTAATTGATGATCCGTTTGAAGTGCATAAGACGTATTGTGATTTTATTTCAAGTTAATATAATGAAAGGTTCAAACCTTAAAAGAATTTGTTTATGTCAAAGCATAATAATCATTGTGGGCAAAAGCAAATTTGGCATTGCCCCGGTAACAATGTTAACAATTACCTTAATTGTTTGTTAAATATGGAACTGTTTGTTTCAAAAAAGAATTACGTAATCATTTGTTGAGATTACCCCCTGTCAGATGATATAAATATTAAATTTTGTACAAAAGCATTACGATTGTAATTCTCATGATGCTTAAAGATAATATATTTAACAACTTTGTAAAGAAACATTTCAACCCCTTTAATATTGTTGAGTATCAAATGTTGACGACTATTACTATTTTAACTGAAATTATGCTTAATTAATAAAGTTATTGTACAGTTATTGTTTGAAAATAATAGTGTGAAAACTTCTCATTTTTCCCAATTTAAAAGAAAATTTTTAGGTTTTCCATTTACTTCCACCTTTTCCCTCTTTTCCCTAAATTTTTCCAGTTTTTCACGTACTCCCCCCTTTGCTCATTTTTCTCGAAAATTTTTCGCTTGACAGGGGGGGAGGGGTGGGGGGTTGGAATTCCAACCCCCTATTCATCTATGGTTACAGCAGAAATTTTTCCCAACAAAATCTTGGATTGATTCAAATATTTTAATGTAAAACGATTTTGGCGATCCTACAATCAGATACGTTAAGTAATGCAATTAAATGAAAGGTTAAAAATAGGTATAGCTGGGATTAGCTGGGGTTTACTTTTTAAGGTCCAAGTTTTGATTTTTTTAGGAATTTGGAAAACAAGAACGTCTGCAGAAATTTATTTTGGAGAGGACAGAGAAAACCATTTCGAATGGGCAAGCTGTTGATCTTTTGCCGATGGCGGTAAAAGATCAAAAGAATTTTATGATTTTAGACAGGGCACTTGCCACAGGGGCCTTTCCCTGATGATGTTCATGTTGGAAAATGGTCATGACCAAAATTAAAAAAGTCTGACCTGTGCCGAAACTTTTAGGTCTATTCGGGTTAAGTGTTTTTCTCGGCTGGTCCACAAAAAAGAAGGTCAAGTGAAACTTACAATATCAATTGCAACATGCTTGCATGAATAATTTGTTAAATTAATCAATTCCATTTCAAATGAAATTTCATTATTTAACCCTAGGGAATACATAACGCATTTATGATTTAAATGTAATAAAACAAAAGGATTACAAATCCATTTTCCTCCATCACCCAATCGGCCAAGGCGAATTAAATTTGGACAAAATGCCTAAAAATGATTAATCGTTTTGTCAACTTTAAATTCATTTTTTAAATACCTCAGAAGCCAAAAGATTGTAAATTTCATAGCTTCTGCCACCATCGTTTAATATTCGTTTTCGTTCTTCAAATTTTGCTTTTCGAAGTTTTGAAATTTTATTATCGAACAAAAAAGTTGAAGAATAAGCATTAATGCAGTCTGAAAATGTATATAATTTTAATCTTTTGAAATTAATAAAAAAATATTTGATTATTAAATTTTCTCATTTTTTAATTGCATTAAAACCGTTAATCAAAATCTAATGGCGACCTTGAAAGCGGCAAAGATCAAAAGAAAAGTATCCAAGAAGGATTTGAAAAAAAAGCTTTGAAAATTTGCATATTTCGCTAAATTTAAACTTGGACAATCTATTTATAATGCTGAGTTTCAAAACGTGCTCATTTTTAATTAATTTAATTAAAATAAGCTTTTTGTTCTTATTTTAGAGTGTTTCTTTTGACATTAAAATTGTGCCAAAAATAATATTACTCCAATTTAATAAAAAATTACCAAAAAAAGATGCTAAAAAACTTACTTTTTTGAAACCCTGAAAACTTTATCATCAAAAATTTGTAAAAAAATATAAAAAATAAAAAAGCTAAAAAAATAATGAAACGTTTTTGAGAAATCATTTTATTCGAGTTTTTAAAAGTATCTCTTTTTTTAATTTTTTTAAATCGATTGCAAAAAAAGTGGAGTTTATGCGTTGATTTTCTTTATATTTATTTAGCTGTAAAACCAGAGGCAAACGCTGCTAAATTAGTTTTAAAAATATGTGAATTAATACATGTCCATGCTACCTGCAATCATGTTAGAAAAGAAAAAACCAATGGCATCCAAATTAAGGTTTTTTAATCATTGTTTTGGTACATGTTTTATCTTCCGAAATGCTTCAATTCAAACATTAACAACTGTTAAAATTAACAAAAAATAAAAGCTCATAATAAATTATTTATATCTCTTCTATAACTATTCTTTTTTAAAACATTCTTTTTCAACCAATGATATTTTCCTCTAATACCGTAACCCTTTTATACTTGTCCCCATAAAAAAAATTAAGACAAAAGTTCAAGGGTCATTTATTCAACAAGTTTAAGAGGATATACAAAATATAAAAACATATACAAGAATATTAATATTTTTCAAGAGCCGTTAATTCAATGGCAAACAAATTCTTCTTTTTGACAACAGTAACATGGACGTTCATTCATTCATACATCAAGAAGTTCTTTAATGAATTTGGAAGTGGTAGATGTTGAACACCATCAGCAGGATTCTTTCCCAAACTTGTCATAATTGTTTGACGGCAGGCATCCATCAATTGTCGAGGTTCTGCTATAAATTAAACAATGATTACAATCAAATTATTAATGAATAATACAGTAACATTCACAATTGAAACGATAAAAGATGCTAAATTCGAATGCACAAGACGAAAGAAATCTTTCTATCAGTTCAATGTGAAAGTTAAAAAAGTAAAACTTACGCTCCAATCCACCAAGATATTTCATTGTCACTTCACAATGCCCCCATACGCAACTGACAGCTGGATAAAGTTTCTTTCCTTTGAGTCCACGAAATGCAACACCAAGATACTTGTCATCAGTTGCAAAAGCCATATATCCTTCATCCATATCAAGAATACAGTAAATATTATCTGGTGCAAGAAATTGGGTTGGGACGTCCGGATATTTCCAAGGAGATACTCCATTTCTCGCATCATTATTACATCGATTTCGAGCTAAAAAAATAAACACCATTATTCTTAAGCAGAGAAACTCAAAGATGTGTCAACTTACTGAGATCCCATCCATATGATTCAGCATTATGTCCAATAAGAGAAACATATCCAGTTTGATGCAAGGGCGCTGTCTTTGTTGCAACTCCAATAGTGGCATGAGTTCCACGCATTCTTTGTGGCCAAGTAAATTTCCAGACATGAAATCCATTCGAAAATTCAACCTTTCCTCGAATGCCATCAGTTGATTGTGCCACAGGATGTCGATGACATGTAAGTCGATCATTGGGTTTAACAAAGATATGCGGAGAATGATCTTCTGGATTCCAAGAATATTTTTCAAGAATTTCTTGATCAAGAGCAGGCTTGGAAATTATTGTATCTAATTTCCATGGACGAGAAGAAGCAGATGGATGATCCTAAGAATTAAGAACACTTTATTGGAAGATTAGTGAGAAGACACAATTAACATACCCCAGGATGTGCAGGTGAATATCTTTGTGTCGTAAAAGATTGTTGTGGATTTGGAGCAGGCTGAGATCGATGTAAAGTTTGAAGACGTTGAGATCGACGTAAAGTTGGAGCAAGTTGAGATCTTTGTGGAGTTGGAGCAGGCTGAGATCGGTGTGAAGTTAAAGCAGCTTGAGATCGTTGTTGTGAGGGAGCAGGTTGAACAGCAAGACGACGACTACCTGGAGCTCCTGGTAATCCCGGAGGAGCTGAAGGACCAGGAGCTGGCAATGAAGGAATTATTGAACGAAATCTTCTTCGACGATGACTAGGTTCATCAGATGAGCCTGTAAAAGATACATTCATATATAGATATATATTTAATGAGATGAGAAATAGAAACTTACGATCATCTCCAAAATCATGACGTGAACTGATCTGACCCATGTTATCCTCCTGAAAGAGATGAAAAAAAATTAATTGAAAAGTTAAAAATGAAACACCCGAGAACGATCACAACAAAACGAAGAATTGTACCAATCAACCAAAACCAAAAATACATTTATGTCACGGCAAAGAGAAAGAGGTGAAAGTAGCAACTTGAACGATGAATTTAGAGTGAGAGGGAAAGATAAGAAGATACATCCAAAAATGCCTACAAGCAAGGAAGGAAAAAGTGTGACAAATTGAGGTACATGAATCAAATAGGAGGGATTAAAGTAATACATTTAGCAACAAATGTTCGGCTGCTTTATTTTTTTACAACAATGAAAAATCAACGGTGAAATTTGGTATAAAAGATATAGGAAGGATTATGGAGGAGAGAAAATATGAAGGAAGAAAAATCTAACATGATCCGTAAAAGTAAATATAACTGATAGTAGCTTAAAGTAGAGCAAAGAAGCAAAGATATATAAAATATTAAAGGAACACAGGAACTTTCGGTATGAAAAAATATAGTAAGTTTAGTCGCGAAAAGCTTGCAATAAAAAGGTACAACTTTATTAATATTGCGGATGTTTAATGATTTAATTAGTGAATAACTTATCTAAAAAGTATATCAGCAACATTTAAAACGCTCTAATTAAGTGTTGCAAGCTTCTCGGAACAAAATTGACTACTTTTTCGTAATGAAAGTTTGTATCTCTTTAGTTAAGGTAAATATGATAACAGTTTGTTGACGACACGATGGGATATAGCTTTATCAAGCTATCAACAATTAAACGAAGGGTGATGAAAATTTTAAATCAAAGAAATCGAACAAGATTAAATTAAATTAAAATTTGAAGGAGAAAGAGCAGCAAAAACAGCAGCAAAAAAGCAAGAAAGAAAAAAATTTTGTTCGTCAAAAAAATGTTTTTTCTCTCTCACTTTTCATGAACGCGATTCAACGTTCGCGAAGCTTTTTCGTCGCTGTTGTTTTTTTTTCAATTTTGTTTTTTTTATTGAAGCTTCAACATTGAAAAAAAAGTACGGTTCAGAATCTGTGAAGAAAAAATGATTCACTTTTTTTCTTCAAGCTTACAGAATAAAAATGTCATTTGAAGTGGACATAAAAATAAGCAACAAAATTATTGCAATGAAATGTTTCAGGATAACAAACATTGTGAATTACAATAAAGTTCTTTATTTTTTCTTTACAAATAAATACAAAAAAGTATACACAGAAAATTACTAAATCCTTCTTTTCTTGTTTTGATTGTTTACTTTCAGTTTCACTTTTTCTTCCACCACATCTTCGATTACCAGATCGATCACTTGGATGATTAGATTTTGATTTATTATCATTTTCACTTTTTACAGATCTTTGAGAAGATTTCTTTGAACCAACTTGAACAAGCTTTTCAGATTTTTGTGATCCAGATTTTTTATTGATTGATTTTTGAGTTGATTTTTCGGCTGCTTCTTTTTTGGCTGCTGCTGCAACTGCTGGAGACAAAGTTTGATGTGAGATCATTGATGACTTGCCGGCAGGGGATTTCTTTGGTGAAGGTTTTGGAAGAGATTCTTGTGAAGGTTGTTGTTGTTGTTTCTTGGAAGAATTTTCTGATTTCTTTTGACATTGAATTTTCTTCTTCTTTTTGATGGATGGTTTTGATTTTCTTTGAGATTCAACAGAATTACTTTCATTATCAGTGTTATGCTTTGCCCGCGCCCGCGCCGGGATCTGACAGTTAGTTACAGCGACACTTAGTTACAGACACTTAGTTACATGACACTTAGTTACAGCCACTTAGTTACCTTTGACACTTAGTTACATGACACTTAGTTACACGACACTTAGTTACATAGACACTTAGTTACATGATATTTTAGTTTTAGATAGTTGTCCCCCATTACGGGATAATATTAATACTTACCCCAAAAACAAATGAATCGTACCTCAAATTTTCTACCATTAATTGGAGAATAAAGGTACATTTTCTGAAATACGTATGTTGCTTTAAATTGATCTGTAATATTGATTAATTCATTTTAATAAAAGCAATATTACAGTACTATTAGTTATTAATAATTTGGTTATTACTGCGGATAATATTAAATTAATTGTCTCACCCCTGTAACTTAAAACACTCAGCCTTTGTAACTTTACACAAGCCATGTATTTAGGCTTACCGTAGACATATCCAACTTCTGATGCAGTTAGATAAGTCTACTCCATATTTTGCTTATAAAGTTGTCTAATATAAGGTATTATTGAGGCAAAAAAATAGCTGCGGAATTATCAAACTGTGGATTTACCAGGAGCTCAAAGTTACTGTAATACAGTAATCCACAACGTGATATAGACACTTTTAATTTGCAGATTCTGCAATTTTTAGAAGTTGAAATATTCCAAAAATTTCAGATTCGGAAACACACCTGGGCAAATTGTCCGAATCGGTCCGAAATTCGGGTGCTAGATGGCGCATCACAGTGATTTTTTTGTAACTAGAAACGGCACAAAAAAGAAAAAGACGGACGCACGCTCTCTCGCTTTTTTTGTGCAAAAAACGCCTGTTTTTGCACCAAAAATTTGTCACATTTCAGCTAGCCCTATTTTTAATTTTGATGATATCGCTTAACCAAAGGTATCCTCGTATTCCTTAGGATGCCCTTTATCTAATTTTGCAAATTCTAAGCGATTACTTTAACACAAACGGATTCGCAAAAAAAAGAAGAAGCTAAATCGTGATTTTTCTTTTGTTTTAAAAAAAGCGCGAGAGAGCAAAAATTTCTATTTTTTGTCCTTTTTTCGTTGCCGGCCATTTCTAGTTCCTTTTTTCCTGTTTTTGGGATCACTGTGGCATGGCGCAAGGAAAAATGCTGGATGGCGCAGGCAATGGCGCAAAATTGAAAGGAGGTACCACGTTGGGTCAAATAGATGGCGCAAAATTTTCGAAATCGAAAATCTAGAATGTCGAGAGGAATCGATTGGTGTAATAAAAATTTTCACCTTTACTTAGAAAATTTTTCCATTCGGACCGCCTTGCCCAGGTGTGTTCGGAATCAGCATGTTCGAAAACCTATACACTACTTTATGTGCAGTAACTAAGTGTCACGTAACTAAGAGTCTATGTAACTAAGTGTCGTGTAACTAAGTGTCTATGTAACTAAATGTCCGTAACTAATTGTCCGTAACTAAGTGTCATGTAACTAAGTGTCAGACACTTGGCGGGCGGCGGGCGGGCGCGGGCGGTTTTTTTGAAAGTAAGCGGGCGCGGGCGCCCGCGGAAAAAAAACAAAAGCATAACACTGGTACTAAACATGGACATTTAAAATTAAACTTCAAAACAAAAAATACAAAAAAATTTAAGTTTTTTACATTATTTTTCCAATAGAAAAACTTCCCTTTGGTTTTAAGCATGCTCTAATGAAGTTTTTGATTTAAAAAGAGAAGAACGTTTTTATAGATAAGATCACCAAAGTTCCATCTTGCCTCTTCTGCTTTACTTGAATAATTATTTATTGATAAAATCTTTACATCAGAAGTTGCCTTTTGATTTTTCTGATACATTATATTAAGAAACTGAATTTTAGTTAATAATTAAAGATTTCAAAAATTCAAACGAAAAGAAATAAATAAAACAAATAATCACATTTTTTAAAGTCTCTTTATTTTCAAAGCATTTGCGACTTGATGTTATTTATAATTTGAACCAAAAAAGTTTCAACGACGCCGCCGAATCTTCGAATAAAAATCAAAAACAAGATTTTTAAAAGCATTTATTAAATTTTTCTAGACAAAAAAATTGTTCAAGGTTTTTAAATATTTTAGAGTTTCACACCAATTTTTAAATATACTTATTATACAAAGTATTATCATTCAATGATTGTATTACAGTTTTTTTGATCCAGACGGTAACATCTGCTCGTTAATAAATAAAAGAAAATGTTAAGGACATTTTAAACTCTGGTTTAAATATTCTTAATTCGTAAAAATAGATTCACATTTAAACAGGTTTTGCTGTTTTTTGTTTTTTTCGTGTACAAGTAACTCTCTATGTTTTTGTAAAACCGTGTAAAAAAACAAGAAAATGGTAAGTGCATATTTTTCTGTGTTATTGTTTACATTATGAACAAAATAATTAATTTTTTTAAAATAACTCCTTTTGTTTTGGTAATAATTTATTCTCAGAATTTATAAACAATAACATTTTCCACAATCAACAAAATAATACAAACAAATCAAAAATTACTCCTTTGCCAAAACGAACTTTTTAGAAAACTATATTTTTGTTTCGCACGTTTTTTAAATGTCACAAAACAATAGCTTTTTTTAATTTACAAATGTATTTTTACATCCCAAATTCTCCGTATTCAAATTTTTTTCAACCTTCTTTTTACCGATGTTTTGTACTTCGGAGTACTGTAACATTTGTGGAATGTGTTGAAATAATTTGAACCACAGTTTTTCTCAAAAACACTGTTGAAATAATTTGATTTCTTAAATTTGTATTTGTAATTATGATGAACCAAGCTGGGGCCAGGTCACTCATATCAAACAGGTAATACTGTATCTCAAACATCATAATAATTGTGTCTTCATCATTAATTGTTAGGATTGTGTACTGTAATTGAAGTGATTAGAATTTATGCAAATTTTTTAAAATATTTACCTGATGAAGACAATGTAGAACATCACATGCAAAGACAAGAATCGTATAAACAGTTAGCAAAACGTCCTGTTTTGAAGTTCGTTTTTGACCGGATGAATTTGCCCAACAAAACTTTTCAATCAATAATTTTGTGATGCAATAAAAGTTGAAGATGAAAGAAAGAATCGAACAACAGGTAATAACAATTGCGGCATTCCTCGGATTATTCATCCATGGCACAGCAGCTCGATTTGAAGCAGCTAAATATCTCAAAGAATTTTCATCACTTTCATTCCTGAGTAGCATGTAAATGCCACAAAATGGAATATGCCAAACAAATGCAATGGGAAAAAGAAAACAAAATCCAACAAAAACAAATAACCAATCTTGCCAAAATCTTTCATATCGAGTTTTAAGGATAAAAACTGTGAATCGATTAAAACTAACGATAAGATGGAATAATGGGGTAAGATTTGTGATATACCAAAGGGCAGTTTGAAAGAAGGTTACGGTAAAACCTCGAAGACCCCAAAGTTTTACAAATGGCGTCAAAAATGGCGTACTTGGCATTCGAATGGCGAAAAAGTAAATAATTGAGGCGAAAGTGTAAGCAGCAGCTGAGATCCCAAAAAGTTTGTAAAATGAACCGCTAAATTTGCTTTTAGTTTTGCCGACAAAAATTATGTACAGAATGATGGCATACAGGATATAAGTTGGAATTATGTAAATTAGCGGCAACAACATTTTCAAATTTTCCATAACAGTCATTTTGCATAAAATTACTGTAAAAATTCCAACAAAGGAAACAAAATAAATAACAAAACTTCGAGATTTCATATTTTTTTAAATACCCCCCAAAAAACACCTGCACAAAATTTTGTAGAACATGGGAATCTCCCCGGCGGGATTTTTTATAAGAATTCGTAGAAAAATGCATTCATCAAACAATAGTTTTTTTAAGAATAATAAAAGTACAAAAGTGTCACACAAAAATGAAAACCAATTGTTTATGACATTTTAAGAACACCTTTGAGAACGTGTGAAAATTTGAATATTGAAAACAATGGACTTTCTGCAAATGAAGAAATTTTTTGGATTTAGTGTGACTGTAGTTTTTTTAAATATTTGGACCTCAAAATATGCTATTGTTGTAAAAAAAATTTTAATTAATTAATGGAATTAAAATTCGCAGTGAAGCGGAACTTTTATGTAAACAGTTTTATTTTTAAAAAAAAGAGGAAACTAATTTGTTAAAAAAACTTGTATGCCTCCATCAAACGTGATGCTGAAGTGGGCAAACTAAAGATGAAAATTAATTTTATAAAAAAATAAGATTGCATTAAAATTATAAATGTTTTGTTTTACTTCAGTGATTAATTTTTAGATATTCAAAATAATACAATGCTAAAATTAAAAAGATTTGGATTATTAAAATTACAGAGCCATGTTTTTTTAAATACCACCGCCGATGTTGTTACCAGCGGCATCTTTTGATCAGAATGCCGCTGTTGACTTAAAAAAATTGTTTATAAATAATAAAACAAGAAAAATAAGATTGACCTGGTATATTTGGTTACTTTTTTCAAAATTTTTTATAATAGTTGTCAGCATAACTAATAAAAAACTTCATTTTTTATGCATGGATGTAAATTCAGCAAGCAAATCTAATACCCATGAATTTGTCGATAATAATCATAACCATATATTATCTAAGTAAAAGGTTTATTTGTGTAATAACTGACAAAAAATAGAAAGATGCTTACGTATTCTTCTTCTCATACTTTCTATACTCACATGATAATGTATAACTGGATTGAAAAAAACATCAAGGAAAAAAACTGTTTAAAATTTGCAACAAAACCACTTTTTCTCTTTCTCTATATCAAACCTCATAAACAACAAAAATCTTCAAACACTCCAAGAAAAGCTATTTCAATCTCATAGTGCGTCTACCGTAACCCTCACATCTACCAAAAGCCAAAAACTTTTGTAAACGTAAAGTTCAAAGGTTACCGTAATCTTATGGCAAAAACGGATGCAAATATAGCTGTCGTAATCCAACAGCGACAAAACCTACTGTAACCTATACCACCAAAACGTTAAAACCTACTGTAACCTATACCACCAAAACGTTTGGTAAAATTATTCGTGCATTACTATTTTCATTGTGATAAATGTGTTGGAAAAACAAACGTTGATTTGTAAATTTAACACACAAAAAATTTAAAAGAAAGTTAAAATGAATACTGCTGCAAGAAAAAATGAAAGACGTAAAATCGAGGTCCACCTCCCTTACAATTTTCCGTAGGGACCGCAGAAAAAGGACGTAAAATCGAGGTCGACGTAAAATCGAAGGTCGTAAGATCGAGGTTCGACTGTATTTTAAAGTTTTTTTTTTGACTTTTTTGCGAAATGCCTTTTTCTTTCACTAAAAAACGATTTATTTCATTTCATTGGCGATAAAAAGAAAGACAAAACTTTTCACAACAGTCATTTTTTTGATTTATAAATTTTTAATTTTATGGATTGCAAAGGAAAATTATCAGCATTTAATTTCATTAAAGATTTACAAATTTTAAGTAAGTTTAATTATTAATGTTCTTTATTACAACGATCTTTTCATTGACTTTTTGATACCATAAAAAACACAAGTAAATGTGAGTTTTGACAGCAAAAATGCACATGATAAATTAAATTAAACTAAAATATTCAAAAATCTTCAATAAGCGGTTATACAAATGACCGAACAAAATTTGTCTGGTTTCTTATTCAATGTTTAACAAGAAAACGTTTTTTCATTTTTGAAGCACTGTCCTTTTTCTTAAAATACATTTACAACATTTTGTTTTTCGACGATTTTTTATTTTTTGTCTGTGTTCCTTTTTCTTTTGAAATGCATCCCCAAATGCAAATGTCATTTCACAAAGCCCATATGTGAATCAATAAAGTGTTTGTTTGAATGTTGTTGTAATGTCGCGATTTTATTTTCATAAAGTTTCCATAAAAAAGGAAAAATTGGTGTTTGAAAGAATACGAAAATAGTTTGTTGTAAAAAAGAATAGAATTGTTTCTTTTGAATATTTTGTTTTATTCGAAACCTTTTCCTAGCAATTTTTTAAATAACTTAATAGATTAAAAATTTTGAAAATTAAAACACCAACATCCTAATTCATTTCCGAACACTTTTTAGAAATATTTAAAACACAAATGCAAAGATTTTTGGGGCACAAACATTTAAAAAGCTGTGAATAAAAATCATGTAAGCTTATTTTGTCTCCGAACGAGAGATACAAAATTTTTATGTTATGCAAATCATTAATTGTGCTTTCTTAGACTTTCATTGTGATATTTTAAAAAATTTATTTTTAAAAGATGCAACGATAACATGGAATAAGCGGAAATTTTTTTAGGCATGTGACATAATATTTATATGATTTGATAAATGTTGACCATTTTGAATACCAAATGTTGTGTATTCTTTTTTAAATTTTTTACACTGAAAAAAAAGCCGGCAAAATATTTGTTTGGGGGCAGTATACAGTCCCCCTTTATGGATTTATTTGGTCCCAAAAGGTGACCAAAGAAGCCCCCTTCTTATGTGCAAATGCACTTAGAGCCCCATGTACTTGAAAAAAAAGAAGACAAGGTAAGGCATTTTTTAAAAATTATTTTTGGTGTTTTTAAATTTAAAAATAGAAGATAAAATACGACAATGTAATGTTAAAAAAGTTGAACTCATAATGTGACAAAAACTTTCAAACATGAAAAGTTAGGTTGAACCTGAATACATAGTTTACATTATCGTGCGAATGTTATTATTATAAAACTTTTCAAAATATTGGTGAAAAATATGGTACAATTTACAAAACAAAACATATTGAAATATCTAGAAGAATAAAAACTTCGTTTATAATTCTTTGGGAAGATTCATCGCAAATTTTTAAAAAAAATCTATTAATCCTATTTTTTAACAAGTTTATGCATTTGTAGGAATCATAAACTGTTTTGCATTAAATATTCAAAGACTATTGCATTATTTCAAATGTTATTTTTCTTCAACATTTTTTTCGAAATGTTTTTGCTATAACAAAATGAACTTTGTTAAAATCAAATCATAATGTGATAAAAATTTTCAAACATGAACAGATTGGTTGAAATTGAATACACAAATTCCATTAAAATAAAATATTAAAAAACTTTAAAAAGCAAACAAATAAAATGAGCCTGTTTTTAAATTTAATGTCTAAAAAAGTATTCATTTTTCGATCGCACTTTTTTTTCTTAAAAAAAACATTTGTGTTTTCATATTTTCTCCTTTTTTTGTTTGGGTTCCTCCTTTTTTCGAAATCCATTTCAACATATGAATTGTATTTCATACAACGCAGATCTCTCATTAAGTGGTTGAATGTGTTGAAATGTCACAGTTTTGTTTTCAGAAAGTTTGCGTAAAACATTAAAATCTTGGTGCTAGGAAACATACAAATGAAGAGAACATTGAAATTTAGTTGTAAGAAAAAATGGAATAATTTTTTTTGAATATTTAGTTCTGTCCCAAATATTTTCGTTTAAATTTGTTAAATATTTATTTGTGTAAATATAAATGATACAAAATCAAAAAAAACGCTGTCGACAACAAACAAATTGGTGCATTGAAAATATAAATGGTTTTTTGTACATTTCGAACACTTTTTAGAAATATTAATTTAAACACAAATGTTAAGATTTTTAGTGCACAAACATTTTAAAGCCCGATTTTTGAAAAACTTAAACATTCCTTGGCACAGGAGGCTAAAAGTCATGTCAGAAGGGTATAAAAGGTATTTTCTAGGTAAATAAGGTCCAAAAACGTCATTTTCGTTGTCATTTTCGTCCTAAGTGCCCTAATTTTCGATATGCAAATTTGTCAAGTCAAAAATGAAAAATCGCCGTCTTTGAAGATTATAGTACAAATGTGGTACCATTCGAAAGCCCTTGACGAGCTGAGTTCAGAAAAATTAGAAACTAAGACATTTGACCCTTTTAAACGGGCGATATTAGGCACAGAACGCCAAAAACTGCAAAACATTGCAAAAATGTTGTCCTAACTCGTTTTTTCACACTATCTCACCTGGTTTTCTCAACGGAATCGGATTCCCCATCATTTTTTGCCCTTAGGGCGAACAATATCAAAGAAATCGAAAGGGGCCCACGGGTTGCCTGAATTTTTGAAAGTACGCCGTTATTTAACTCAAAAATGCAAAAATCGTTATTTTTGATCCAATTGACCCAAATTTGGGTGGAAACAATAGAACATAGTTAGAAATGATTTTAGCAAAACATTTTGTACCTAAATATGCAAATTTGGATTTTTCAGAACACGATTAAGGTCAAAACCCATGAAAATGGCATATTTTAGGGATAAAATTCCTCAAATGGTTACGGTAAAGTATTTTTGTGTCCAAATGGTTCTATAATTATTATTAGTATGTCTGCTAACTATTTCTAACATACAACCATCATATACACACGTTAACCTAATTTTTTAGGGTAATTAAAAACCATCATTTTTAGGCAAAAAAACGCGATTTTTGGCAGATCTCAAAATAAGTAAAACGTCAACGATAATTTCGAAATTTTTATTAAAGATGTTTGTTCAGGTTTCTAGTACATAGTAAAACCATAATATACTTGATATTTTATCACATTTTGAAATCCAATCATTTTATACATAAGTCATTTCTTTGAAAAAAATTAAAATACATTTTACAATGATTTTTACGTTTTTCAATTTGAAAAAAAACAATTTATACATATTTATTGAGGTATATAAATCAAAATTTTAAAAAATTATTTTAACTTTTTCTTCTTTTGTTTTTTGGAGTTTCTTGTGGTTGTTCTGCGGCTCTCTTTGATGATCCAAAAGGTGACGAAATTGTTCTTTCTGAAGGCGATACATTCTTTCTACGCGATTTTCTTGTTGAAGTTTCATTTGTTGTTGGAGTTTTATTTTCTTTTGATAATCGTTTTCGTGTTGGTGGCGTTGAAGTTGGTTTTTTTGGAGTACTTTTTCTTGGGGTTTTATTTATTGGTGTCGTTTGTATTGTTGCTGCTTCCTCTTCTTCACTTTCTTCTTCAGTTTCATCCCATTCACCTTCTTCTTTCCCTGGGGGAATAAGCGTTGACCAATCTTCAATCTCATCGAAAAGCGCTTCGAACTTATCCGAAAACATAGGCTCATCGTGAAAAATATCATCTGAAAAATTCTTTTTTTAAATGTTTAAAAAATTTTTTTAACATACCTTCGCTAGATTCTTCATCATGATGTTCTTCTCCTTCCCTTAATTTATTTAATTTTGTCGCAAAATATCTGCCAATTTGTATTGAAGATAATCTTTCAGAAACTTTAAAACGCATTTTTCCATCATTATTTTGGGCATTTGCCATTTTTTCTTGAACAACTTTTTGATTAATTCTTTGGTTGTTTTTTCGGGATTCTTCAAATTCTGCATCAAGAAACGATTTCTTATCAACTGTGTATAATTCTTGAAGCTCTTTCTCTAATTGCCCATCCTTTCTCAAGTGTTGTTTCTTCGGATTCAGCCAAATTTTCCAACATTTCTGACAATTCAGGTAAACACTGGGACGTTCTTGCGCCTTCAAGGCATGCCATATAAGTCTTCAAAGCATAATCATTCAAGGTGCATCTTTCTGGAACAAACTGGTGTTTTCCAATAGAATTTTCTTTTTGAATTGGGGCATCATCTTCAGGATTAATTTCAGTTTCTTCTTCTGTATCTGTTGACGGTGGTGGAACATTTGCTTCTTTTATGGCATTTGTCGGAACATTATTTGATCTCCAAAAAATATAATCAACTGATCCCATTTTTGTTTTTGTATTTTCAAAAAAGTGCCAGAGACAACTTTTTCCCAAAATTTTTTTGCGCACAAAAAACTGTGCACAAAAATTGCAGGTGCAATGCACCGATTTTTTCCCATATTTTTATTATACCCGAAGGTTTTCTATGGGAATGTGATAAAACACATTTTGGTTTCGGTTGAAAACGGAAACGCTTTTATCAAAAACGGAAGAAACTCCGAACGCGAGGTGCACAAATTTATTTTGAGAAGACAGAGAAACAAAGAAATATTCTCTCTTCTTATAAAAATATTCATAATGAAAAGCCCCCAAAAAGAGAGGGTGTTTTGGAAATTAGCCCTTTTTTTTTTTTTTTTTTTCAGCCCCTACATAGGGGCAAATCCTGCTATCATTACTTCAGGGCTGTTTAAGAAAATGCACGTATTTTTTTCAGTGCTGCTCTTGCATTATTTGATGCCCTTCATTTTGGAACTAATCCTGCAGCTGGAATATCAGTTGTTGTTGCTTCTGTTATTGGAAAAGATTGTGAAGCAAAGAAACCGCTTAAAGGAATTACTAAAATTTCTGACTTTATTTTTGATTACACCAAAAAAAAATTACGGTATTGGCAACATTTTAATATTGGAAGTGGTGAAACAATCAGAGTTGAAGATTTCAAAAGCCTTGTTTTGAATGCTAAACTTAAAATTGAAAAAGAAGATACACGCCATCCTGATTCAGTTGATTATATTTTTTGGAGATCAAATAATGTTCCGACAAATGCCATAAAAGAAGCAAATGTTCCACCACCGTCAACAGATACAGAAGAAGAAACTGAAATTAATCCTGAAGATGATGCCCCAATTCAAAAAGAAAATTCTATTTTTTTCTGCCCAATAGATGGTTGTCAAAAAAGTTATGTGAAAGCTGGTTATTTGCAAAATCACTTGGATATTGGAAAACACCAGTTTGTTCCAGAAAGATGCACCTTGAATGATTATGCTTTGAAGACTTATATGGCATGCCTTGAAGGCGCAAGAACGTCCCAGTGTTTACCTGAATTGTCAGAAATGTTGGAAAATTTGGCTGAATCCGAAGAAACAACACTTGAGAAAGGATGGGCAATTAGAGAAAGAGCTTCAAGAATTATACACAGTTGATAAGAAATCGTTTCTTGATGCAGAATTTGAAGAATCCCGAAAAAACAACCAAAGAATTAATCAAAAAGTTGTTCAAGAAAAAATGGCAAATGCCCAAAATAATGATGGAAAAATGCGTTTTAAAGTTTCTGAAAGATTATCTTCAATACAAATTGGCAGATATTTTGCGACAAAATTAAATAAATTAAGGGAAGGAGAAGAACATCATGATGAAGAATCTAGCGAAGGTATGTTAAAAAAATTTTTTAAACATTTAAAAAAAGAATTTTTCAGATGATATTTTTCACGATGAGCCTATGTTTTCGGATAAGTTCGAAGCGCTTTTCGATGAGATTGAAGATTGGTCAACGCTTATTCCCCCAGGGAAAGAAGAAGGTGAATGGGATGAAACTGAAGAAGAAAGTGAAGAAGAGGAAGCAGCAACAATACAAACGACACCAATAAATAAAACCCCAAGAAAAAGTACTCCAAAAAAACCAACTTCAACGCCACCAACACGAAAACGATTATCAAAAGAAAATAAAACTCCAACAACAAATGAAACTTCAACAAGAAAATCGCGTAGAAAGAATGTATCGCCTTCAGAAAGAACAATTTCGTCACCTTTTGGATCATCAAAGAGAGCCGCAGAACAACCACAAGAAACTCCAAAAAACAAAAGAAGAAAAAGTTAAAATAATTTTTTAAAATTTTGATTTATATACCTCAATAAATATGTATAAATTGTTTTTTTTCAAATTGAAAAACGTAAAAATCATTGTAAAATGTATTTTAATTTTTTTCAAAGAAATGACTTATGTATAAAATGATTGGATTTCAAAATGTGATAAAATATCAAGTATATTATGGTTTTACTATGTACTAGAAACCTGAACAAACATCTTTAATAAAAATTTCGAAATTATCGTTGACGTTTTACTTATTTTGAGATCTGCCAAAAATCGCGTTTTTTTGCCTAAAAATGATGGTTTTTAATTACCCTAAAAAATTAGGTTAACGTGTGTATATGATGGTTGTATGTTAGAAATAGTTAGCAGACATACTAATAATAATTATAGAACCATTTGGACACAAAAATACTTTACCGTAACCATTTGAGGAATTTTATCCCTAAAATATGCCATTTTCATGGGTTTTGACCTTAATCGTGTTCTGAAAAATCCAAATTTGCATATTTAGGTACAAAATGTTTTGCTAAAATCATTTCTAACTATGTTCTATTGTTTCCACCCAAATTTGGGTCAATTGGATCAAAAATAACGATTTTTGCATTTTTGAGTTAAATAACGGCGTACTTTCAAAAATTCAGGCAACCCGTGGGCCCCTTTCGATTTCTTTGATATTGTTCGCCCTAAGGGCAAAAAATGATGGGGAATCCGATTCCGTTGAGAAAACCAGGTGAGATAGTGTGAAAAAACGAGTTAGGACAACATTTTTGCAATGTTTTGCAGTTTTTGGCGTTCTGTGCCTAATATCGCCCGTTTAAAAGGGTCAAATGTCTTAGTTTCTAATTTTTCTGAACTCAGCTCGTCAAGGGCTTTCGAATGGTACCACATTTGTACTATAATCTTCAAAGACGGCGATTTTTCATTTTTGACTTGACAAATTTGCATATCGAAAATTAGGGCACTTAGGACGAAAATGACAACGAAAATGACGTTTTTGGACCTTATTTACCTAGAAAATACCTTTTATACCCTTCTGACATGACTTTTAGCCTCCTGTGCCAAAATGATTTCAAAAAGCTGTAGTTTCTTAAAAATCGGGTTTTAAAAAAATCATGTAACCTTATTCTGTTTTCTTACAAGAGAGACAAACTTTTCTTGAGTTTTGATGTTGAAAAAAATTATTAACTGTGCTTCCATTAACTTTCGTTATTATAATGTAAAGGAATTATTTTTGATGATATGGAATTAGCAACATTAATCATGTTAAATAATATGTGTATAATTTGTTTAATATTGGCTGCATCATAAATCAAATGAGCTGTATTTGTTTCAATTAATATAAAAAACCACATTTTTATGATATTTGTAAATTAAACTTATCATACAATTATTAAAAAGAAGAAACAAAATATTCAAAATTTTTATAAAACAAAGTTTTCAAAAAAACGTTTTATAAATAACGCCAAAATGCGTGAAAGAACTAAAAAAAATAGAAGAGAATTAAAGGCATTTTCTCTCGTCAAAAAATACCTGTTTCTTCTTTAATGCTTTTTCTGCAATTATTATTTCATCATGTCCAACAGTTTATTCGCCTGAAAACCATGAGTACGCAATCAGAACTGTATATGCAAAATTTTTCGTTCTGTAGTAAATTGATGGGCATTTTTCAAAGGTGAAATAAAGAATAAAAAAAAATCATCTTGCATTTATCGGATCACTTTTATTTGTTTACTGCGCAGAAATATGTTAATTTATTTTTTCAACAATTAAACAAACCAATTGACTGACACTACATTTTGCAGCTTTCGATTTATTTTATGTGATTGATCCCTTTGATTAACAGAAAACGTTTGTAAAAACATTGTTGAAAAAATGGATTCATTATGAAAAATAAGAAAAGACTTACTGCAAAATTTTTAATTACAAAAATGTTTTAATGTTGATGAGTTTGAGTAAGTTATATTATTAGTGTTTTCAAGTAAAATTCGCGAAGATTTTAGTTCTTAAAAAAACTCTATAAGAATCAATTACAAATAAATTTTCGAAATTACAATTGCACTGAATTAATAACATTAAACTTAAATGTTCAAAAATCTTTTAAAAGCGTTTGTAAAATTAAACAACAAAATGTGTAGTTTTTAAATTTAAAGGTAGGGTTCGGAATAGAAGAAATTTTTCTTAATAGATGTCGTCCGTCATGCATTGTTGGAGAAAGTGAGCGCGACAAAAACAAACAAATGCATTCCCCAACATTGCATGAAGGACGACATGTATTAAGAAAAATTTCTTCTATCCCCGCTGCTCCCTTTAATGTCTAAAAACTGTTCATATTTCGATCGCAGTTTTTTTTTCTTTAAAGAAATTGCAAACAACATTTTTATTTTTTGGTGATTCATATTTTCTCTTTTTTGTCTGCGTTTCTTTTTTTGAAATCCTGTCTCACTTGTGAACTTTATTTCCTCCAGCACACGTCTGAATCAAAAACAGTGTACGCGGCGTTTTGCAAAAACAACGGGCGCCACCTTTTTTTGCGACTGGATAGCGCAGCTGTTAATGCGCGCGGCTGGAGAGCACAAGTGAAAGCAAGTGGTTCGAGCCCACTCGAGTGCAAAAAAATAAAATGTTGCAATTTTGCTTTAAAAATATAATTTAAAGAAGTTTTATTAAAGAAAAAATTAATTGTGCAAAAAACAAAAAAATGTTTAGAAATAATATTAAATAAACTGTTTTAACTTAATAAAGTATTTTTATTGTTTTTCAACAAATTATTGCTTTCTTTTGTATAATCAGAAGAAGGTTGATAAAAAAATTGTAATTATGCAAAAAAAGCAAATGCAGTGTTAATGTAAACTGTTTTATTTTCTATGTTTTTAATTAAATTGCAAACCTATAACGGAAAAAATTATGGAAAAAAATGATTTTGTCTTTTTGACTTAGTTGCAGAAAAAAAATCGATTTACAAGTCCTAACTACATTTAACCTTTTTGCGCAAAAAAGCTGAAACATTTTTTGCTGGAAAAACAAACTAATGGAATGGTTCGGTTTGTTTCTATTTTTTCCATCTTTGTTTTTAAAAAGGCATAATATTTATTTATGTATTTACAAAAATTATTCATTTGTATTATCATTATATCGTTTACAATTAATGTTATTATTATTAAACGTATTCTGACTAGCAGAGATGCATTTTTTTAATGTAAATGTTTTGTAAGATGACGATTTTATATTCATAGAATTTGTACGAAAAAATTAATAATTTTGTTTGGAAGCATACAAAAGTAATTAACGCTGAAATTTTGTTGCAAAATAAATAAATAAATTCTTTGAATATTTTGTTTTGTCCCAAATTTTTTCGTGCACATTTTTTACATATGAATTTGTGTAATTATTAATGATACAGAATCAAAAAAACACATTGGTTGCCTCAGATTAATGCATTAAAAATATAATAAGTTTCCACATTCCAAACACTTTTAAAAAATATTAATTTTAACACAAATGCAAAGATTTTCAGGTCAAAAACATTTAAAAAACTGTGCATAAAAATCATTTAAACGTATTCTGACTTTTTTACTATAGAGACAATTTTTTCGTAAGTTTTTGTGCTACTAAAGTTATTAATTGTGCTTTCGTAAACTTTCATTATTATTACGAAAAAAAATTCTTTTTTTTAAATAACGCAACGATAACATGGGATAAGCGTAATATTTTTAGGCATTTAACATAATATATAATGATTCGATAAATATTGGACAATAAAAACATCATTAGTAAGATTCAATGATCTTTTTTTTAAAAAAATCTATTAAATTCTAATCCTATTTTTTACCATGTTTATGCATTTGTTATGATCATAAATTTCTATGTAAAAAAAACGAATAATTTTTTGCAAAAAAAATGAAAGACAATAATTTTAAAAGAAAACTTGGTCGTTTTATTGACTTTTTAAAACATTTTATTTGATTGATTGCAAAAGTATTTCTGCAAAAAAATTAGCAATTGTTGTCGAAAAATCGGTAAACTAAATTATTAATGTATTCAGCATTGTCCATGGATAGAAGAACTTTTATCCCGTAAAAACACTATTTTTTTAAAATTAACAGTGTACATAAAAAAATTCCATTAAAATAAAATATTCAAAAAGCTTTAAAAAAACGAGCAAAATGTGCTTGTTTTTAAAATTTAAAGTCTAAAAAACTATTCATTTTTTGATCGCAGTTTTTTTCATAAAAGAAATAGCAAACAACATTTGTGTATTTTGGGTGATTCATATTTTCTCTTTTTTTGGCTGGGATCTTTCTTCTTATTACCTAAAACAATTTCTTAAATAATGCTCCCTTTGTAAAAAAATTACTTTTATATACTATTGCAACAAATGCTTCAATTATTCACTCTATATCAAACACTGGACTTTCTTTTTACTTCTATATCCTCTATAAACTTGTTATTAATTAATTAAATAATTAATTAATATTTTTTCATTTTTTCATTTTGCTTTTTTGAATTTTAAATCTTAAATTTAATCTTTTCATTTTTTATTTAAAATATCTGCTTCGAACTTTGTTTATTTCATTTTGTGTGTTTTAAATATTGTTTGAACGTTCAATAAATTAAATTAAAAAAAATTCTTTTGAAATCCATTCTGCAAACGAAAGTTGTTACTACAAAATATTAAGTAAATGTTGACGGATAAGCTTAATTATAAATGTTATCTCCGTGAAGAAATTTTTTTATATTATAAAAAAACAAAAGTATATATGACTTTTTGAAAGTATAAATGCACTCGATAAATTACCTTAAACTAAAATATTCAAAAATCTTTAATAAGCGGTTGTACAAATGAACGAAAAAAATGTGTCAGGTTTTAAATTTGATGTCAAAAAAACTTTTTTGTACTTCTTTGAAGCACCTTCTTTTAGCTTAAAATACATTTACAAACATTTTTTTCGATGATTTTATATTTTTTGTTTGTGTTCCTTCTTTTCTTTCGAAATCCAGCGCCAAATGTTAGTTTCATTTTGTGCAGCAATAATGCAATTTAATAAAGTGTTTGTTTGAATGTTGTTGAAACGTCGCGGATTTTATTTTTTAAAAGTTTGCATAAAAAAACATTGGTGCTCGTTGGAGATTTTTTTATACCAATGAATGGAATAATTTCTTTTGAATATTTTATTATGTCCGAAATTTTTTGTAACAAATTTTTTTTCTTGTAAGTTTTTATGATATCCTTTGAATTCATAACTTGTACTTCCCGAAACTTTGTACAGACGTTACAAAACTGTAAAATCCCAAATGTCGAACGACACCCATCCATTAGGTAACAAAACATCAAAGCCTTTTGCCGGCAACATCAAAGCAGCATAACATCATTGTTGGAAAAACGAATGATTTCTATACGAAAAAAAGAAAAGACAAAATTTTTCACAACAAACTTTGCCATTTTATTGATTTAAAATACAATTTATTTTTATTTAACTGATTGCAAAATTTATAATTATAAAACTTTTTATTGTTGATGAATTTGAGTAAGTTAAATTACTAATGTGCTCAACCATTTTTTCGGAAATGTGAGAAAACCCTTAAAATTGAATTTTCGAAAGTATAAATAGCATAATAAATTACATTAAACTAAAATATTCAAAAATCTTTTATAAGCAGTCTTAAAAATGAACAAACAAAAATGTGTCTTTTTTTATTTTAATGTCAAAAACATATTCATTTTTCGATTGCAATGTTTTCTTAAAAGAAATTTCAAACAACATTTGTGTTTTTTGGTGATTCATATTTTCTCTTTTTTGTCTGTGTTTCTTTTTTTGAAATCCTGTCTCACTTGTGAACTATATTTCACCCCGTACAGATGCAGTTTTTTAATGTAATTGAATGTGTTGTAAGGTGACAATTTCATATTCATGAAATTTGCATAAAAAAGAAATTTTCTTGTTCGGAAGCATACAAATGTAATAAACACTGAAATTTTGTTGCAAAAAAAAATAAATAAATTCTTTGAATATTTTGTTTTGTCCCAAATGTTTTCGTGCACTGAAAAAAATGGGTGTCGAATACGACACCCATGGGTGTCGTATTCGACACCAAATCGGTGTCGAAAATTCCCTCACCTTGAGTTTTTTCGACACCGGTTACGGTTATGCAAAGTTACGTTTTCGACACCCAAAACGTAACCTTTGGTTACGATCAGGTTACGGTTAGGTTACGGTTACGTTTTGGTTATGTTTTGGTGTCGAAAAGTGGAACCCCCCGATAATTTTTTTTTTAAAAATTCAAATTTCATTTTTATTTAATTTTTTAGTATTTTTTAATAATCTTAAGGTTTTTTTAATCTTTTTGAACTGATTGAATTTGTTAAACGTACACGATTTAATAAAATTAATCTTTTATTTCATTTCTTCAAAAACATACAATAAAATAGAAAAAAATGTGATACAGTAATAAATGTGATGTAATAGATAAAATTTGTGAAATATCATTATTTGCTGCATTTTCCGAGTTCTTTTCCTTCACATGATTTGCAGGCAATTGTGACTGTGTAACCATCACAATATTTAAATGTTGCGTATCGTGTAATATTTAAATTATTGCCTGGGAAAAATGTGTCACCTTGAAAAACGAAATCGTAATCTGAAAGCCATTTGTAAATTCTGTCATCGAGCATTTCTGTTGTGATAATTGTGCATTGTGTCGGTTCTCTCAGTTTGTTATTTGCACTTTTTTGTTTCTACAAAAATTAATTAAAGGTTATTGTAACAAACACAAGCACTTACTTGCATAAAGGAATCAAATGATGCTCTTGAAGGAAAAAATCCAGATGTTTTGATTAAATAACATTGTAACCGAGACATTGTGGAATTAATCGTTTTCATATTTGCATGCATGTCAGTCACGGATGTGGAAGTACAATTAAATCTGAAAATCATGTTAATATTATATTGTTTTTAGTGTAGAAAATGGCTTACGTGAGATCGGTGAGGTTTGTTAAATTGTGATGGTTAATGAGAGAATCAATTGTGAAATAGTTTTGAACACTGAAGTTCCACAAGGTGATCTTTTCGATAGATTTTGATAAAGATGCGAAAATACGATCCAATGTGCTACCTTCCCATTGTCCCTCAATTTCAATCTAAAAGTTGCATGGGTTTTTTACTTTTGGGTTTCACATCAACTCTTACTTGTGTGCATTTAATCCAAAAATCTTGGTGTGATAACGCTTCTCTGAGTTTATTCAAAAATACATTATCTTCCATTTGTTTCTTTTCGAAGTTTGATTTCATGAGGAATGCTGGACCAGCAGTAGAGTTGACAAGTGTGCTAATGACACATTGTGAGAATGACTGTGAGTTTTCATTCAAGCGTAATTTATGACCATCAGTAAATGTGAAGGTGCATTCCTTTGATGCAATTTGTGCTTCTTTAATCATCGGTTTAGGGTCAGAGTAACAATGACCATTGAAGTTTGAAATATGCATTTTTTCGCCTTCCGGACGCCAATAGTGAGCTCCAATGAACCCACTTTTTGCCTAAATTTAAAAAATAGAGCAGTAGGGAATTAATTAAATCTTACAGTAGGATTAATTGGAAGTCCAGAATTTGTTGGTATGGATTGCAAAGCTACTTCTTCTATTTGTGCAATATTTGTTTCTGATGGATTTGCTTCATGTGAATGTGTCTGTAACATAAAAACTGATTCAGGATGCTGCATGACAGTAACTTACCATTTTAGGTTGTTGGTATGCTAAATTAAGTCGGCATTTTCGACCTTTAAATGTGAAAATAGAGAAATCTGCAAGAGAGCCATAGTGAGATGATGCGATGGAGTGACTGTATACAAATTGTGACTTGATTAATTGTGCTGCGATTTCTGCATAGATTGGAACATTTGTAAAAATAGTGACGACCACTCCATTTGAAAGTTTTGTGTATATTTCCTAAACAATCTATTTTTAAAGAAAATAAGTTTATTATTTACCTGCATAAGCATTTGAAAATGTGAAGGTCCACATATGTCTGAAGTATATATTGTTAAACGTTCCAAGTTTGGGCAATGTTGTGTAATTTTTGATAATGTGGTTAAATCTGAATAATAATTGCTGTTTGTTAAAGTAACAGTGGATATTCTAAAAATAATATTCATTGTTAATAACATGTTAAAAAAACTTACGAAAGTTCAATTATGCTCGGCGGAAAAACTTTAGTAAGTTCTTGAAATGTGAATGGGCTTCCGCATCTTCTAAATTCTGTAATTTCTAGACTCGAAATATCTTTAAAAGTTTGAAGAGCATGTGCGATAGATTTACGAGTGAAAAACCCTTTCAATGTAATCTAAAAATGTGTAATTCTAATTCGCCCTTTTTTATTACAAAAAAACCCAACGGAGTGTGTTTCTTCATGTATTGTAAAATTCATAGGAATACGATGAAAAAATGTTTCAGAAGTTGTGCTGTCATTTGATACTATTGTGATAAATCTGGATAGTTTTGAATTCCGATATCTGTCCAATCCTTGAATCATAACATTTCTTAGTAAATGTGTGTTCTCAAAATGTATTACTACACTATCCATATTAATAGCAAACTTATTAATAACTGGCAAATATTCTGTTAGAGCATCCGTTACACGCTCAGCTTCTTCTTGATTAAATAATGATGTTCTGTTAGTATTTTTGTAAACTTCTTTTGGTGGTTTCTGAAAAAAGCATTAGCTTTTAACCGTTAATTATATGTTTAAAAACTTACAGTTGTGATAGTCCATGGTTTGGAAGCAATTGTGTTCCATGAGAAAGATGAGTGTGATGGTTGCATAAGCATATGAAGTGGTTGTTGTGGAAAATCAGTAATCGGAATGTGAGAAGGTTTGATAGTTAGATTTCTTTTGTGTAGCTCAATAAGTTCATCAACGAGATCAAGACATTCGTCCAGTGCATCCATTGCAGGCATCTGAAAGGAAAACATCAATGTATCACATGATAAAGATATGAAATTAAAAACAAAACAAGAGTAACGAAGGACAAGAACCTGAGTTTTTAAAGCAGGCAAAAAAATAAAACGTTTTTTTATTATAAAGAAGTGTGAAAAAAATTGTTAATTCATTTGTGTTAGCTTTTGCGCAAAGCGAATGTGATAATTATTGAGTCGTTGTGGTTATATACGTCATAGCATTGAGGAAGTGATAATCTGAGACTTAAGCTGAAATTTCTTGATCCTGCAAAGTCGAAGTTGTTTCTCAATAACAATTTATGGAGATTTTCGTTGATATGTGTTTCACACAATATTGTGACAACCGCCGGAACCTTTGTAATTTGTCGGATACCCTAAATTAAGAGTTAAAGAAAATATAACAAATGTTGCCTTACGCTTAAAGAGTGGATAAATTCGAATTCGTTCTGTGGAAAAGTGTGAACACAAACAGTGAGCCGTTCTAAACTTCGTATTTTTTTCCGATGAAGATGTTGAAAAAGTTGTGCGTAATCTTGTTGTGTAAATGGACGTAAGTCTATCCTAAATTTTTAATGAATAAGTATAAAGCTAAATCAATTCCTACTTAAGACAATTCAGAGAAGAGAAGTTTGATTGAAAAAGAGAACTGATGTTCACGAAGTTTGCTGGAGATACGTTTGTTATGTTGATTGATTGAATTGTGTTGGTTATTCGACATATTATGGATCGTAGTGAAACAGCTGTCCATTTTCCATTTAATTTTACCTGTAAAAGGATATCTTCCATTCTGTTGAAAAAAGGTTTTCATACCTCTTTACATATATCCCAGAAAGATGACGACAGTTTGGAAAAGATTTGTGTTAGATTATTTGTGGTAGCGAAAGAATCAGATAAGTGTGAAACAAAAGTTATACATGGAGCTGCCTTACAAGCTTTTATGAGCATTGTGGATTCTTTTACAAAAAGTGTGGCTTCTTGAGAAGATATGAATTTAAATTTTATCTTTCCTTGGGCTGTAAAAGACAGGGTTTCGATGTAGTATACATTTTCAAAAAGGATTCCAAAATAAGTTGGAAATCGAAGTTTTGGAGTCGAAAATGATTCAGATGTGTATTCGGGGGTCATATCTTGTACCTTAAACGTTCATTGTTAAAAAGCTTTTAAAAACTTAATCTACCAACTTTATGTGAAGTTTGTTGGTAGTTTGTGACACTACGATATCCCCATGAATCAAGTGTTTCGTCATCACTGTGTTCTTGTAAAAAAAATAATTGTGAAGGTGGTAAGATAGTAAAAGTACTGGAATCGTTACTGCTACTGTGTCTGTGTTCTTGGCTTTGTACAACGTCTTCATAAGTCATATATCTGAGATCTTCATATGTGAAATGCTTTTGAATTGGATCATTAGTCTTGTCATTGTCCTAAAGGGGTTTTTAATTTTTAAAAAGAGATGGTCGAAAAGTTTACCGTAAATGAGCCAGTCTCCATATATATATATTATCAAAACACAAAAGTAAATGATATTAAAAGTATTACAAACGTGAACACAGTAATCAATAAAGCGTGGACAAAAAACCACCTTAAACACTTTAATGAAAAATCATAAAAACAATTTATTTACAAAATTATAAAATTCAATCTTTTGAAAAACAAAACGTAAATGTGCAGTTATCATATGTCTTTGTAAAAGTGTGAGCAATAGTTTTGTCATATGTGCAAAACTGAAAAGGTTGAACCTCGGTAAATGAATGCTTGTCTACCAAAACATTGTGAATTTCATCATATAAAGGAGCTGTTGTAATTAATGTGAGATTGACTTGATATCGGAGTAATCTTGTGCTTTCCTAAAATAATGGAAGGATAATTAAAGTAATCGGAATTTGCAACTTACAGTTAACATTGTTTGTAAACGGTCAGGCCCGCAAATACCAGTTGTGAAAAGTGTGATTGATTTTCGATATCTGAGAATAAGAGAGCGAATCGTATTTTGGAAGCAATAGTAGAATGACGAATTCGAATGCAGATTTGTTGAATATTAATTTGTGTAATTATAAATGATACAAAATCAAAATGAAAATGCTGGTGGAGCATTAAAAATGTAATTAATGTTTTCCACATTTCGAAGCCTTTTTTAAAATATTAATTTTTAACACAAATGCAAATATTTTTAGGGCCAAATATTTAAAAAACTGTGAATAAAGATCGTGTAAGCTTATTCCGTCTTCTTACAAGAGAGACAAAGTTTTCGTAAGTTTTTATGCTATTAAAATTATTAACAGTGCTTTCGTAAACATTCATTATTATCATATACAAGAATTTATTTTTAAAAGATGTCATGATAATATGGAATTTGAAATGAACATTACCAACATTAATCATGTTACATAATATTTGTATGATTTGTTCAATATTGGTAACTTGTAAAATATCATTAGTGCAGTATTTATTTCAATTAATATAAAAAACACATTTTTTAATATTTAAAAAATTTAACTTATCATACAAAATTAATATGTTATACGAAGAAACAAAATATTCAAATTATTTATACCGCAAAGTTTTAAAAAAAGTTTGATAAAAAATGCAAAAACACGTTATAAGACTAGAAAAACAGATAACAATAAAAGGCATTTTTTTCTTCATCAAAAAAAATATATGTGTTTTCTTTAATGCTCTTTCATTTGGTCTAATTTCGAAATGCCGCAAAATTTTTATGTCTATTTTTAGTTGCACAAATGTGTTTATTTGACTAAGGTTTTCGTGTCATCCAAAAACTGACATATGTGAAAAATAGAAATTGTTGGTTTTAGAAGATCAAAATATTGGTTTCCAAAATTATCAGTTTGAATATTTAATTTATCTTTTGTTCTTAAATTTGATACAAACTTGTAAAAACATACTTCTTGCATATTAATCATGAAGTCTTACCAATTTCAACCCTATGCCTAAAAGTTCCAAGTTCAATAAACATTAAACTTATTGATTGAGCATTCCCTGATAAATTAATAAATTAAAAGACATTTTGTCCGTTCACAAAAGTAAAATTTATATAACTAATTCATTTGAAAATCTTGCATTTATTTCATCACTTTTCCAGATTTTTTCCAAAAACATTTTTTGCGCCACTTTATTCTTTTTTGTTTATTGCGCAAAAATATGCAAATCTATTTTTTTTTAAATCCAACTGACTCTTACTGAATTTGCTGTTTTCAATTTATTTTCTGTCAATAATACCTTCGTTTCCCAAAAAATGTTTGTGAGGATTTATGAAAAATTCTTGTTCTTTTTTAAACCTTCTAAAGATTTTTATGCCATTGAAAAAAATGGGTTTTCTTCGGTTGATTTCAAAATCAGCTTTATGATCGCAATTTTATAAAAATCTTACGAAAAAATAGCTTTTTTAGGTGTTCAATTTGAAAAAATGGGAATTTTTGCATTTATCACTTCCAAAGTTATTAAAGCTGCAACTGCTATTCGAGCACCTATTATGATCCCTGCGGCGATTATTGTCAATTCTATTAACGCTAATATAATGAATAAGAAAAGTGACATCCATACTTCATCTAAAAACACTTTCGAATAATGTTTATGAATTCATCAATCCAAGATACCTTTTCGAAAATGTTAAATATTGCTTTATTTATATTTCAAGGGATTGTCCAGATCTGACGCGTCGTCAGCTGACGTCGGGTGTTTGAAGGGGGTCAGCCATAATTTGACCCTCACATTATAAACGGCAAACATCAAAGCAAAAAATCTGACGGAGAGGGAGGTGGGTCTGAAAATTTCGACAAAAAACCCGACGTCAGATCTGGACAATCCTTAAGTAGCAACAGTGTTTACTCGTTTTTATTATCCATATTATTTGTTTCTTACATTTTTTAGTTACAATTTGTATATTACTTTTTAGTGTTGTTTTTAAAAAGCATCGTTTTGCATCCTTTATTTTTAAAAATTTTCCATTTTATGCATTTATTTTTGAATAAATTGATTATTACAAATTCACTTTTTTAACATTTTAGTACCATTCCCAATGATCAGGTGTTCCACAACGATACCAATATCGTTTTTCTCCATTTTCATCAAGAACATCGACATAATTATCATATTCAACATTACCTGATTTCAATACATTGGTATAACCTCCAGCATATACTTCAACTGCAGTAAAACATGATTGTATTTGCTGCAAGCAATGAAAATCGTAACACAATTATGTGGATGTCGAGTTTTTGCTTCAACATAACAATTTTCATTATCCCATGCACAACATGTTTGATTTGTTGGAGGCATAGTGTAGTGATTATGTTTAGAGGTATGACCAACCCAGATACTTGTGGATGGAGTCATATTTGATAAACACCATCCATTTACATTAAATATACAGTAAATAAAGACGACAGAAATCACAGCAATTAAAAACTTCATTGTTTTCCTACACAAAAACAAATGAAGGAAAATTTATGTGTTTTTTAAAATTTCATTTCTTTTTTATAAGAAAAAACTTAAAAAACTTTCAAAACAAAAACAAATTCCAAAAATCTTTACATTTTTGAAATTCTCAAAATGATAACTTTTTAGGGAAAAATCTGTATTCTTGTTTAAAAATGTCTTTACCAAAATGTTGTTTTTGGTGAACGGACAAAAAAACAACGGACAAAAAAACAACCGGACAAAAAAACAATTTTTTTTTCAGCGGGACAAAAAAACAACGGACAAAAAAACAACCGGACAAAAAAACAACGGATAAAAAAACAACCGGACAAAAAAACAATTTAAAGTAATAACACTGTTTTGGTATTATGTGTCAAACACAGTAATATTTTTACCAATAATATTTTACCAGTAATATTTTACCAGTAATATTTTACCAGTAATATTTACCAGTAATATTTACCAATAATATTTCAACAGTAATATTTTAACAGTAATTTTTTACCAATAATTTTTTACCAATAATATTTTACCAGTAATATGTTACCAGTAATATTTTAACAGAAATATTTTATCAGTAATATTTCAAGATTTTACCAATAATTACTAAACATAAGAAAAAGACTACCAGTAATATTTTAACAGTAATTTTTTACCAATAATTTTTTACCAATAATATTTTACCAGTAATATGTTACCAGTAATATTTTAACAGAAATATTTTATCAGTAATATTTCAAGATTTTACCAATAATTACTAAACATAAGAAAAAGACTACCAGTAACCAGTAATATTTTAACAGTAATTTTTTACCAATAATATTTACCAGTAATATTATTGTTTTCGTTTTTTGATAAAGTTGTTTTTTTATCCGGTTGTTTTTTTGACCGTTGTTTTTTTATCCGGTTGTTTTTTCGTCCGGTTGTTTTTTTGTCCGTTGTTTTTTGTTTTTGTTTTTTTGTCCGTTGTTTTTTTGTCCATTGTTTTTTTGTCCTAGTGCCGTTGTTTTTTGTTTTTTGTTTATTTTTGTTCCACCATTCGATAAAAAAATCTAAAAAATGTGCTCATTTTTCTCATTCTTGTGTGACTCCTTTTAAAAATGTTAACGATTCAATGATGAGGTAAGAAATGAATAATTAAAATTCTTGTAGCAATGATTACCAATGCAATATTTTTATTTTTATTGTGTTCTGTTGAACGTGGAATAATTTTGCCTTAAGCAATTAAAAAGTATTTCAGAAAGTTGATTGATTTTTGATTTTTTGCCACATTTCTCTTTTTACAACATAACATTTAAATTTTTTGAGGAGACTGCCACAACACATTCCTTAACAAATGTGTCACAACACATTTGTTTATTGTTCCCTTTCCATTTTTTTCAATCTTCGTCAACTTTGACGGATTGTCTTATTTTTTCCAGCAGGTGTTAGAAGCTCATATTTGTTGCCAACAAACTTCAGCTTGTTTGTGGTTGATTCCATAACAAAATATTGAAATCTAGAAAAATGACTTCTTTTTGATACTCGAAAATGCACAAAAACTTGTAGTAGTATACTAGTAAATACCAAGTAACCATGCTTACTCGAAAATTTTGAAATGCTGTTTTTTTGTTATATAAGACGGCTAAACGAATTGTGATTTACGGACTCAATAAAAACATGACGTTTGAAGTCGTTTTGGACCAAAATTTTTTTTCGCTATACTAACGCAAAAAACGTCTCACCGAAAATTTCCAAAACATGAAATCAATTTTTATTTCATTTCTGCCTCAAAAAAAATTTTTTTGAGGCAATTTGGACGATCAAAGCTGAAGCGGATATTTTTTTTGGTGACTGAGGCAGATTTTAGAAAATGCTAGAGTTTGTGTAAATACAAAATTCAAACAGTAAAATAGGTTATTTTAAAAGATTTGCCTCAGCTTTTTTGCAACCTCCTGGATTTCACAAAAGCTGCCTCAAAAGTGAGGCACTTTTCGAAATGAAAATTGCCTCAAAAGTGAGGCACTTTTCGAACTGAAAATTGCCTCAATTTTTTGCCCCGCCGAGGAACCGAACTCTAGACCTCCGGATCCAAAAACAAACGCGCTACCAACTGAGCTATTTGGTCAACACAATTGTGTCCTTAAAAAGGGTAGATTACATTTTGCCAAAAAGAAAAAAAGTTTGTTGAGAAAATGTTCTTCGTTGCCAAAATGTAATATACCTTTTTTAAGGACACAATTGTGTTGACCAAATAGCTCAGTTGGTAGCGCGTTTGTTTTTGGATCAGGAGGTCTAGAGTTCGGTTCCTCGGCGGGGCAAAAAATTGAGGCAATTTTCAGTTCGAAAAGTGCCTCACTTTTGAGGCAATTTTCAGTTCAAAAAGTGCCTCACTTTTGAGGCAATTTTCAGTTCGAAAAGTGCCTCACTTTTGAGGCAAAATTCTGTTGAAAACCTGCCTCACCTTTGAGGCACTATTTTATCAGAAATTTGCCTCACTTTTGAGGCAGTTTTTGTGAAATCCAGGAGGTTGCAAAAAAGCTGAGGCAGATCTTTAAAAATCATCGGTTTTTAAAAATTTGGTCCAAAACGCATAAAAACTGCTTTCTTATGAAAATCGTCTCAGAAGATGTTTTTACTACTACTGTTTTCATGAATCTGCCTCAAAAAAAATTTTTTTGAGGCAGCTTGATGCAAATTCGTCAAAACCTGTTTTCTAAAATTTCAGTGAGACAGATTTTTAAAAAAGTAGTGTTTTTCGCCCAAAAAAGGTCATGTATTTTTTTTAAAGAAATTGCCGTTTTTAAGGCCCCCGAGAACCATAATTCGTTTAGCCGTCTTATATATCAATGTACATAGACCAGAAAAATACTGTAAATTACATTTTAAGCGCTTATATTCAATTTAGATACTTGAACATTGAATAGAATTACGGTATATACTACATACTAACATACGAAAATAATGGCTCCTTAAAAAGTCATTTTTCTAGATTTCAAAATTTTGGTATGGAATCAACCATAAACAAGGTGAAGTTTGTTGGCAACAAATATAAGCCTCTAACACCTACTGGAAATATTAGGGCAATCCAAGAATATAAATTAAAAAAAAATCCAAAATATAATTTCATTTAGGTTTGAAAAAAAAGCACTAGCTTTTTACAGCAAATCAAAAAATGTTTTCTCCGTTAAATAATTAATCTTTCGTTCACTTTCATAACAACATATATTTTGGAAGTTTAGACACGACGATATTTTAGAGATTTGTGTTCAAATATTTCGTAAAAAATCAATGGCATACCTGAAAGAGAAGAAGGATGCGTTACGCAAATTTCCATGTGAAAAATCATTCCATTTCACATGCTTTATGCAAATTTCCATGTGAAACAGCATTTCATTTCACATGCTTTATGCAAATTTCCATGTGAAACAGCATTCCATTTCACATGCTTTATGCAAATTTCCATGTGAAACAGCATTCCATTTCACATGCTTTATGCAAATTTCCATGTGAAAAAGCATTCCATTTCACATGCTTTATGCAAATTTCCATGTGAAACAGCATTCCATTTCACATGCTTTATGCAAATTTCCATGTGAAACAGCATTCCATTTCACATGCTTTATGCAAATTTCCATGTGAAACAGCATTCCATTTCACATGCTTTATGCAAATTTCCATGTGAAACAGCATTCCATTTCACATGCTTTATGCAAATTTCCATGTGAAACAGCATTCCATTTCACATGCTTTACGCAAATTTCCATGTGAAAAATCAATCTTCAAAAATGAATATATACTGGCATAATCCAGGAAAAACAGCCATTCATCCATCTCTTCCAGCACACCGGACCGACCGGTTTAACAAAGGGCCTGTGCTCCTGTGGGCTAAACAAGAGGTCCTCTCCTTTGGGCTAAAAAAGGAGCTGGAATCCCACCAGTCAAATTATCGGAACCGGACCCAACCGGTTTAACAAAGACCCCGCCTGTGCTCCTGTGGGCTAAACAAGAGGTCCTCTCCTTTGGGCTAAAAAAGGAGCTGGAATCCCACCAGTCAAATACCGGAACCGGACACCACCGGTTTAACAAAGACCCCGCCTGTGCTCCTGTGGGCTAAACAAGAGGTCCTCTCCTTTGGGCTAAAAAAGGAGCTGGAATCCCACCAGTCAAATACGGGAACCGGACCCAACCGGTTTAACAAAGACCCCGCCTGTGCTCCTGTGGGCTAAACAAGAGGTCCTCTCCTTTGGGCTAAAAAAGGAGCTGGAATCCCACCAGTCAAATTATCGGAACCGGACCCAACCGGTTTAACAAAGACCCCGCCTGTGCTCCTGTGGGCTAAACAAGAGGTCCTCTCCTTTGGGCTAAAAAAGGAGCTGGAATCCCACCAGTCAAATACCGGAACCGGACACCACCGGTTTAACAAAGACCCCGCCTGTGCTCCTGTGGGCTAAACAAGAGGTCCTCTCCTTTGGGCTAAAAAAGGAGCTGGAATCCCACCAGTCAAATACCGGAACCGGACACCACCGGTTTAACAAAGACCCCGCCTGTGCTCCTGTGGGCTAAACAAGAGGTCCTCTCCTTTGGGCTAAAAAAGGAGCTGGAATCCCACCAGTCAAATACCGGAACCGGACACCACCGGTTTAACAAAGACCCCGCCTGTGCTCCTGTGGGCTAAACAAGAGGTCCTCTCCTTTGGGCTAAAAAAGGAGCTGGAATCCCACCAGTCAAATTATCGGAACCGGACACCACTTTTTTCTCTTTTTATTTTTTCTCCTAGTGCCAAAAAATAAAGCTGTGAATAAGAAAAATTTTTTTAAATTACGGGTACGGTAACTTTAGGTATACCTTATAAAACTCGAGTTAATTTAAATATTTAAAAATTTATTAATACCTTTTAAACATGGTGGAGATACATGTCACGTTTTTTTCAAACTCAGCTCGTGTAGAAATTGCTAGAAAAAATAGCAATCAATCGCTGTGATACTTTAGATTTAATTAAACTTGCTTCAATTACAAATCCAAATGTTGAAAATCCACACAGAAACCTTGATTCTGATGGTTTTTGCTAATTCATAATAATTCATAATAACAGAATGATGACATCAAAAAAATTTACAGTGAAATTAATAGAATTATTTATGTTTAACTCTTCAACTGAAAAGATATCACGTTGTTTTATAACTTAAAAACCATTCTGTAATCATCGAAACTTAATATTTAAACATCGTAATATGGAAGAAGAAAGAACATTTATGAATATTTTTTATAAGCATATATTTTTCCAAAAAGCTAAAATTGATGAAATTAAATTTTTTCTGTGTTGCCAACAATAAATTTTGTCGTTCGCGCCTTTTTTGGCAACCTGTTTCACAATGCCTGCGTGTTAGATTTTTTTTGTTGCTGCTGTTTTTTGCTACGCAGTCAAATTCGTCTTTCTCTCTTTCGATCTCTTCTCTCTTCAAATCCTTTTTTTATATACTTTTT